>JAQFVV010000296.1:240057-749818 GCA_028023455.1 Epiperipatus broadwayi | reverse complement strand
AGGTGGCTTCGCTACTCGATGGTGCTGCTGTTCTGTGTGGTGGTCGAATTCTGCAATATGTTAACGAGATACACGTGTTTTGACTGTTACAATATATATATATCACTAAATATTTCTGCTATAAGTTAAAATATATATCCCTTATGTATATATCATATTTAGTATGTGTCATAATAATAAATGTCTATATAAGAGATTTATAAACTTTTAATATTTCAAAATTATAAGCTTGGTCTGATATGATCTATTTAGAGTGCACTGTCCATCATTTTTAATTATAAGACTGCCCAAAATCACCACTGACCCATTGAAATGATCCCATGTGGATGATCTGTTGTCATTTATTGCTTGCATGTGACAGCAATGTTTTTGTGCTGTCTACCAAAAATTCAATTCCCCAATTGTTTTATTTTAAATTAGCTTGTACTTATATAAAATTTAAGTTAACTATCATATTTGTAGTTTATTAAATATCCATTATCATTATATATCTATGATAATCTAGTTAAATATGAAATCATTTTTTTTAATCATTACTATGCAATTATAAACAAGTGGCAGCATAGGTGAACAGAATTCTCTTAATGTTATGTGAATACAATATATATATATATATATATATATATATATATATATATATATATATATATATATATATATATATATATTAGTGAGAGTACCATATGAGCCTCACCTAAAACAATTTGTGTTTCTTTGTGAATTTAACTGTGCCTATATTGAATCAACAGATATAAATAACTTACACCTACCTTAAGCTTTTCATGTATCAGCTATATATATATATATATATATATATATATATATAAACTAGTAAGTATTAAAAGAATAATTCTAAAAATGAATAATTCTAGTTTATTTATACACACACATAAATAAAATGTTTCTAACTAATAGTATTTTTTTTGTTAATATAAAAACTTGACATTTGACAAAGCCTTAAGTCAACATTGCATTTTTATCAGTTGAAACAAAGGAAATAAATGTTTGGGGTTCATTACAAATTGTATGTGTTAAACAATAGAGAGCATGCGCGTGATTATGTGATATGCTTGCTGAAATTAATCCAGTATAAAAACGAACTAATATTGTTATAGCAAGAATCTTCTATTTAGTTATCAAGGCAAGAACTACGTTTGTAAATTTAAATGTGTTCGAATTTAGAACACATTTAAGAAAAATTAAAAAAAAGAAGATTCAATATTTTAAAACCTGCTTCAAGTAATTAATTTACTGCCTTTGAATATTATAAAGAACTATAAAAAAATAATCAGTGAATTTAACAAGGTTATAAAAATTATCAACGTCTTCGAAATGAGCTTTCAAAATATAAATTTAAGAAGTCAAAAATTTATAAAGATGTTCTTTGGCTAGATAATTTATGCCAGAGATTTCTACTGATGTTTTAAACCCGAATATGTAAATTTATTCCTACTTAAGCAATGCCTAAAATATAATCGTCATAATTCTCATTTAAAAAGCTGCTTTAATATTGGAGTATTATATTGAAGAAGATGTTAAATATTTTACTACATAAATATTTAAAGAATGAATATCTGGATTGCCTCTTTGAAGGATGATCAATGAACTTTATGTTTCAACATTCATCATCATTTTATTTCGTCTAAGGAGGGATATAAAACCGTATTCTTTCTCGTCTTGGATTACTTCATTGTATAATTTAAGAACTCTTAAACTATATTTCATTTGTGGATAATTATATTTACTTAGAAAAATTACTTCATATATTAAAGTGGAGAACTGATAAGATGAACACTTTATTTTTTTTATTTATTTAATAAAATTTAGATGTTCATATTTTGATATATACTCTGATGGAAATGACAGCTGACTAAGGTAAACGTTTTTAAATTATTTCAATTTGGAAGTAAGTTTTATTATATTCCAAATTGAATCTTACATGACAATTAACATAATATATTTTTAAACATATGTAACTAATATCAGAATACATTTTATTATTAATCTAGTGTGAATGGATATTATCATATATAGACATACAATACACACTGAATTATTTTAATGACACAATAGGTAGATTTATAATGTATCATGTGTATTTATTATATGCATGATTTTAAATTATATATATATATATATATGTGTGTGTGTGTGTGTGTAAATGATTACATTATTATTTTTTTTGAATATTAAATAATTTATTAGTGTATATAAGCACAGATTATAATTCTAAATTTTAATGTTTTTATGTGATAATATTTTGTTTTTTATTACTGATTAAAATGTGTTAAACTTGATTTCAAAATTAAACAGGTCTCGTTTGTTTATTTTATTTAGTCATTTTATAAAATCAATATTTATAAATATACATACTCATGCATATATATGTTAAATCAACTTAGTGATTTAATATTTATAAAGAAGTTATATATAGCTTATATTATATTTATTATTACTATGGGATATTTGTGGAAATGCCTGAAGAGAGTCGATTGCAAATTTCTACTCTGAGCTCGAATTCCGAGAGTAACGAGGTTATTAATAGAGGAGTGAATTGGATTATATTTTAAATAACATCATCCATGGCATTCTATAAGAAGACTCAAAGTCCAACTATAGTTAGATACAACTTCCTCGAGTCCTGAAAAGGATCGTCCCGTTATACATAGTGCCCATACTTAAGGCATGAAACAGTAGTTTTCCATTAGTTAAATTCAATTCGTAGTTTTAAAAAAAAAATTATATGAGTATGTTGTGAATTGGTAAAAACACTGAATAATAAATAATAGAGACCTTGCAATAAAATAAACCATAATAAACAGATAAATCAGTCGCTTTAAAATAAATAAATAAATACAATTATAATTTGGGCATTAAAATATATATTATAACAACATCTTATAAAAGTAGGAAAATAGAATTACATTTAAGGGCATAAGCACAGCATGAAATCTTATGGCATATATTAAATTATTACTTTGAAAGGAAAGTAACTTATATTTATATATAACTTTAATTTATTTTTTTTCCGTTAATGATAACTAGAAGTGGGAAAAAGCTAATAATAATGGAAGTAAAAAGTTTCAAAGAATCTTTAAGTAATAAAGATAGTGAAATAGAAATTACTTCAATTAGTGATGAACAAGGGTCTTTACAAGTCCTAATGTCTGAGGGGTCTGTAGAAGAAGTTGAACATCCTTCACAAGTTCATATGACAGATCAAATGTTACCCCAAACACAAAAGGTAACTGAAGCTATAATAGTACAACCTCAAGGAAGTGATAATTATATGGTCAATTGGTCTGAATGATAATGGATATAAAAGCTGATATGAATAATATGGCAACCAAAGCTGATATTAATAATATAAATTTTGAAATAAATAAAATGAATGCTGATATGAAGGGAGAAATGGCTAGAATGAATGATAATATGGTAACTAAAGTTGATATGGATAATATGGAAAAGAAATTAACAGAAGACATAATTTCTATAAAAGAAGAGTTTAAGAAAGATATTGATGATGTTAAGGAAAAGATGCAAGTAGAAATCAAAGATATTGTTGAAAAGAAACAAACCACCAATGAAGTAGAAAGACTTCATGACACAAAAGTATCAACAATATCGATGGAAATTCAATGCCAAGAATCCAAAACTTATCCTGAGCATGAGATTTGTGAATATATTGATAGCATCCAGAACAGATCACTTTTAGTTCAAATGAATATTTCAGAAGAAAACTGTCATGACTATCATTTTCCCATACAGCAGAGCAATGAAGTAGAAGATCATTGCAGCATTACTAAAGTGCTTGAATATGATCCAAAAATCTTAGAAAAAGAAGAGGATATGGATCATGTGAAATATAAACTAAATTCTGAGTCTCAGGACTTGAAAGAAACACAGTCAACTGATAATACTGAATGTCTAGATAAATTAAGACTTCGGATTTCTTGTATTAATAACAAGTTAAATCATGAACTCATGAAACTTGAGATGACTCCAGAATCTAAAGATATAATTGATGAATACAACAGTGAAATGTATTTTGAGTCATCCCACCATATTTGTTTTTACTCCCAAAACAAAAGTAAAATATTTCATCAACAAAGTGTTGATAAATTGTATGACAACCATCTGATAATATCATTATCAATGATAATATTTAATGGAAAAGAAGGTTGTTTTAATAGAAAGTTTAATATAGAAGATATGAATGAAGGCAATAGATTTAATTGTCTTAAGTGTAAATTATGGTGTATGAACCATCACCATAATCCTGAAGCTAAACAAATTATAAAAAGTCTTCAGACAATAATAAAAATATTTATAATACTATCTAAGAGACAGAAAGGTTCACAATTCCATAGGTTGTGTAATACTTATGAAGGTCCCTTCACATTCATTGAACATGTTAATGGAAGTGCTTAAAGTAAAGCACATATATAAGGAAGGATTTCATGGATAATGACTTTGGGATGTGACAATGGACTTTTGGTAATGATAGAATCCATTAGGCTGTTCTTTTAGGAGAATAATTGTGTATATGTATATAAATAATTGAAGTTGATATTAATAGCAATAAAAATGCATCAAGTTAACAAAAGTATAAAAAAAATACTTACAGGTTTATTAAAGTTCAAGTTGTGGTTAACTAAGTAATAATGGTAGATTAATTAAGCATCACGATAATGCAATCGGATGTTGAAACACTATTTATAAAATGCAAGCCCATTATTATATATTTTGATATGGATATGTATAAATAAGGCATTTATTTTATATAGCATGATGTTGTTAAATTGTAATAACAATCACCATTAAGCCAATGTACATGCACTTTGTGGATATATATATGGATACAAGAGAAGATAGAGTAAAAGCTTATAAACAATTTGTTAAAAAAAAGGCCAGTCAAAGAAATAAAAATGTGAAGACAATTTCACACAAGTTCCAAATTGGGGATCAAGTTTTTTATAAAAACACCTCATATGAGTAAACCCCAAGAGAGCAAATATCAAAAGTTTTACCATAAATATGAAGGACCTTATACTATCATAAAGCATACAGGTCCCAATGCATTCTGGATAAATATAAAGGGAGACATTAAAGGCACTTACAATTCTAGAGCTTTAAAATCCTATTTTGGTCAAACAAATTAATAATGTTTGCCACATTTTACTTATGTATAAAGTAAAATATTGAAAGAAAAGATCATTTAGAATAGGTAAGGGGGGGGGGGAGTTTTCATTTAAAAGTATATATATATATATATATATTATATATATATATATAAATATATATATATATATGTATAAGGATGTATATAAGTCAAAAGAGATATTAATTTTCTTTGATGAGGATATGTTAAGCAATTAAAATTAATTCTTAGGATACCTGAAAACTAAAACTGTTTTAAGAGTTAATCCATGCTGAATGATGGATGTTCTTGGGGTTTGAATAGTTCTCAAAAGAGTCCATAAGTCTTAAAGAAAAGCAGGATGGAGACTACCAAACAAATATATGTGACATCTATAAAAGATGCACATGACAATAAATCCATGAAAGGAAAATATATAGAAAAGGGAAGAAAAAGAAAGAACCCTATATATATATAAACTTCCTTATTCTTCTGTTTAAATTGAATAATATTTAGTGTAGAGAAAGAGAAAGGGTTAAAAAATAGAGCAAATAATAAGGGTTGATAAAAGCAGGAAAGAAAAAAAAGCTCCATAACTTTATATTTGATGCGTACATTGACACAATTAAGTGTCCAAATTTTAATGGTAAATATAAAATTTGAACTTTTTAATGAAGGGGTAATGTGAGAGTACCATATGAGCCTCACCTAAAACAATTTGTGTTTCTTTGTGAATTTAACTGTGCCTATATCGAATCAACAGATATAAATAACTTACACCTATCTTAAGCTTTTCATGTATCAGCTATATATTGAAACAGTAAGATTCGTATTCGAATCTTAAGTTTCACCTTTTTCTGTCGTCTCTCACTGACCGATCTATCCCGCCCAAATTTAAACTTTTTGGTATTGAATTGTGTGTGTAGCAATCTTAGAAATGTATAAATATGTGTAGAATTCAGCATAAACACGCACACATTTCGATCTCAAATTAAACGCAATAAATAGGGATAAAATAATATAATTTAGATTTCTTTTAGTTATATAATTTTGTATAATTTTAATCATTTATTTTGGATTATAAAGTTCGTATTTATTGCTTTGTTTAAATTTCATTTAATAATAATTCTAAAAATATCTGATGTAATATTTAATTAAAAGTTAAAATAATCTTATGTTCCCTTTTTGTTTTTGAAATTTAAAAGCATCGGTCAGTGATAGATAATAGATTAATTAAAGAAAAATCCCCAAAATTAATTAGTAAATGTAAAATGTAAACAATAGAACGACAGCTTTCTTTAATTAAAAACCAACTAAATGCATTGATTATCCTCAGGGCAGACTAAGTAGAACCTAAAAATATCTTAACAAAAATGTGAAAGATCAAGATAAGAAAAGAGGCCATCTTAGACTTGCTGGAGACATGCACTTAAACTTTAGCTTTGCTCTCGATCACTGAGAGTCTCCAAAAATATAAAAATAATTTGTTCCTGCCAAGGTATGACTGAGTAAAGCACCTAGATTATTCTCCATCGGGAGATGGCCTATCGGATGCTGAACTTTCCATTGCCCATCATAAATTCACCATGAAGCTGCCTGAAACGAATGAGAAAGCTGCTGCTGCCATGAAATTAAATGAATATCTAAATACAAGAAAGAATTACCACTCGTGAACTTTTTGCTGCTAAACTAATGGAATCAGAAAACTTCTTATAAAACAGGTACCTGTCTGTGTTCAAACTCCAGAGTACTCTAATAACATGCTGTAGCTCTTCTTCATATTACTTATCTAAATTGTAAAATGTAAAAACTACCATTTGTATAACTAAATTGAATAATTAATGTAATGTGTAAATTTCTCTACTAATCTAGCTTACCTCACTCTATCTGGGGTGCGTATTTCTATAATCTACATTTTTATCTATAGTTATTATTTAATTATTGCATGCTCATAATTGTCTCAAATTTCAAAGTTTAAATCTATGATCGCTTAAAACTATGAATGCGTGTCAAATTTTCATTAATATTTACTTTCTTTAATAACTTAACTTTCATATAAATCAACACGCATTCAATGCTTCATTTATTGTAATGCAGGGTCTACTAGTTCGCAAATGGCTGACGTATTAGTTATAATAATTCCCAATTTATATATGTTTTGTATTTATTAAATCATTATGAATAATTCCAGAAAATTACATTTCTTTGAGAGTCGCCAAAAGTTATTTAGTAAATGTTGATCATGTGGGGCCGAGCCAGAAATCTACTTAAATCTTATCATAATCATTTATAAGTATACATGTGTTACGTTTTAGAGACGCGATGACCCATTCCGCCATGAAATTTCCGGATTCTTCAGGGTTGAAATTAACCCCAGTCGTCCTACACAAGCGGGCATAATGGGTGCTCCCGTAGGACTTGACATTGTCATGCAGCCAGCCGGCAAAAATGCAACACGGACCGCTTGTCCCTGGTTATGCTTATGTGACACCTTACTTTGTCAGGTCGGGGCAGAGACCAGCCTGACATTCTTATAAACCCATTCGCGGCATTGCAGTTTCGATATACTGCCATTCCATATCGCCTTTCTAAAGCGTACCACGTGTTCCTTTGCTCAATTCTATTATTCTATATATCACTCCGCCTCTGCATTATCTTCAAAATTCACTCTCAAATAAATGTTGGCCCTTAGTTATAAATAAGTATTTTAATTAAATAAATATATGTCTGCCATTACTCTTATAACCCATACTTTAGACTCTTGCATTGCAAAGGTGTAAATTCCCCAAGGCATGCATTAGAAATACTTACTCGAGAATTTTAGGTAGTTAGATTAAGCCTTCAAATAAATGTATTCCTTTTGTAAACATTACAGTTTCGGAAATACCGCTACTGAAATCCTCAATATAAAATAATGTCTAAATAAATAAATGTACTCTTTAAAATATAATCATGTCGCAAATTCCGCTACTGAAGCTTTAAATCCACAAAATATTATTAGTAAATGATTTTATTAAAATGTATTAATAAATAATTTTAAACTATATGTCTGCAGTTACGTTTCATTTATTCGATACCCATTCTATATAATATTTCCTCAATTATGTAAATATGAATGTTTAATTAATATTAGTTTGATTATTGGCTAGCTCGAGAATAAAATCATGAATCTCTTGCATCTCCCTGACCACCGTGCCTAAGGAAATATTTACTAATGTCACATCAGATGCGTTGTTTCATGGATTGTATTGTGGAACCGATAAACTATGTTCGAACTCAGTACCACAGGTGGCTTCGCTACTCGATAGTGCTGCTGTTCTGTATGGTGGTCGAATTCTGCACTATGTTTACGAATCACACGTTTTCTGACCGTTACAATATATATATAAACTAGTTAGTATTAAAAGAATAATTCTAAAAATGAATAATTCTAGTTTATTTATACACACACATAAATAAAATGTTTCTAACTAATAGTATTTTTTTTGTTAATATAAAAACCTGACATTTGACAAAGCCTTAAGTCAACATTGCATTTTTATCAGTTGAAACAAAAGAAATAAATGTTTGGGGTTCATTACAAATTGTATATGTTAAACAATAGAGAGAGTGAGCGTGATTATGTGATATGCTTGCTGAAATTAATCCAGTATAAAAACGAACTAATATTGTTATAGCAAGAATCTTCTATTTAGTTATCAAGGCAAGAACTACATTTGTAAATTTAAATGTGTTTGAATTTAGAACACATTTAAGAAAAATTAAAAAAAAGAAGATTCAATATTTTAAAACCTGCTTCAAGTAATTAATTTACTGCCTTTGAATATTATAAAGAACTATAAAAAAATAATCAGTGAATTTAACAAGGTTATAAAAGTTATCAACGTCTTCGAAATGAGCTTTCAAAATATAAATTTAAGAAGACAAAAAATTATAAAGATGTTCTTTGGCTAGATAATTTATGCCAGAGATTTCTACTGATGTTTTAAACCTGAATATGTAAATTTATTCCTACTTAAGCAATGCCTAAAATATAATCATCGTAATTCTCATTTAAAAAGCTGCTTTAATATTGGAGTATTATATTGAAGATGTTAAATATTTTACTACATAAATATTTAAAGAATGAATATCTGGATTGCCTCTTCAAAGGATGATCAATGAAATTTATGTTTCAACATTCATCATCATTTTATTTCGTCTAAGGAGGGATATAAAACCGTATTCTTTCTTGTCTTGGATTATTTCATTGTATAATTTAAGAACTCTTAAACTTTATTTCCTTTGTGGATAATTATATTTACTTAGAAAAATTACTTTGTGTATTAAAGTGGAGAACTGATAAGATGAACACTTTATTTTTTTTATTTACTTAATAAAATTTAGATGTTCATATTTTGATATATACTCTGATGGAAATGACAGCTGACTAAGGTATACATTTTTAAATTATTTCAATTTGGAAGTAAGTTTTATTATATTCCAAATTGAATCTTACATGACAATTAACATAATATATTTTTAAACATACATAACTAATATCAGAATATATTTTATTATTAATCTAGTGTGAATGGATATTATCGTATATAGACATACAATACACACTGAATTATTTTAATGACACAAGAGGTAGATTTATAATGTATCATGTGTATTTATTATACGCATGATTTTAAATTATATATATGTGTAAATGATTACATTATTATTATTTTTTGAATATTAAATAATTTATTAGTGTATATAAGCACAGATTATAATTCTAAATTTTAATGTTTTTATGTGATAATATTTTGTTTTTTATTACTGATTAAAATGTGTTAAACTTGATTTCAAAATTAAACAGGTCTCGTTTGTTTATTTTATTTAGTCGTTTTATAAAACCAATATTTATAAATATACATACTCATGCATATATATGTTAAATCAACTTAGTGATTTAATATTTATAAAGAAGTTATATATAGCTTATATTAAATTTATTATTACTATGGGATATTTGTGGAAATGCCTGAAGAGAGTCGATTGCAAATTTCTACTCTGAGCTCGAATTCCGAGAGTAACGAGGTTATTAATAGAGGAGTGAATTGGATTATATTTTAAATAACATCATCCATGGCATTCTATAAGAAGACTCAAAGTCTGACTATAGTTAGATGCGACATCCTCGAGTCCTGAAAAGGATCGTCCCGTTATAATATATATATATATATATATATCAGTAGGGATTATGCATCATATATATATATATAATTTTATATATTTAATACGATTAGGTAAATGGAATAAGGACAGCAAAAGAAAATGTTGCAGATAATGGTGGTGTAAGAGAAAGTTATTTGGTGAATGAATTTTAAACTATTGTTTTTTTCTATTATATTTAGTAATTTTTTTACTATAAGACTTTCTGATTCTTTTGTTTTTATTCATAATTAAAAATCAAAAAATCATATAAAACTACTATATAAATCAAGGTATATTTATATATAAATATGTTTAATTTTTTAAAATGATTCTAGTGGATTTTGTTTATATATAGAGAGCTTGCAAATAAGCTCTTAACAAGCTTATTGTTAAGAGCTTATTTGTGAGCTCTATATATAACATTTTTAATACAAGCGTGTTAAATTTGGTCATGTGTCATATGACTTGATTTCTTTGTAATTTTATTTTTTGCTATTAAGGCTTTGGAAATTTTATATTGCTGAAGTTATTAATATATGGTGTATCTGAACTTGGCACAGTCCCATATGGCTATTTAAGTTAGATAGCTGGATTGGAAGAGATATGAATGCCTAAAAATTTCAGATTTTCTACTTAATAGTTATCCATTAGATAAAGTGCTGGACTTGTCCTGGTATTTTTAATCTAATGCTTGAATATCCTGGCACTCATTGAGGAAGACAGTAGCAGAAACTGGTCTGGGTTTGGGGATATTCTGCAAATCTTGTTAAGAGCTTATTTGTGAGCTCTATATATAACATTTGTAATATAAGCTTGTTAAATTAGGTCATGTGACATATGACTTGATTTTTTTGTAATTTTATTTTTCACTATTAAGGCTTTGGAAATTTTATATTGCTAAAGTTATTAATATATGGTGTATCTGAACTTGGTTCAGTCCCATATGAATATTTAAGTTAGAAAACTGGATTGGAAGACATATGGATGTCTGAAAACTTCAGATTACCTACTTTAATAGTTATCCATTAGATAAAGTGCTGAGCTTGTCCTGGTATTTTTAATCTGATGCTTGAATATTCTAGCACCTCACTGAGGAAGCCAGTAGCAGAAAACAGTCTGGGTTGGGGATATTCTGCAAAGCTTGTTAAGATTTTACTTGCGAGCTCTATATATAATATTCGTAATACAAGCATCATGTGACATATGACTTGATTTCTTTGTAATTATATATATATATATATATGTCTTTGTAATTATATATATATATATATATGTGTGTGTGTGTGTGTGTGCACATAATGATGCATGGAATTTCATATTAATAAATGTGTTATTTGTTAATTTAATTCCAAAGTAATCTTATGCATATTTGGATTTCTTATGTAATGAATTATAAACTAAAAAATGCTAACAGCTAATTGGTCATACATATGCAAATTTCAACCTACCCAGCTTGTTTATATTTCACCAATAAAAATGTTTACAACCATAATCAAAACAATATTCAAAGTAAGAAAATATATCCATTTTTAAATTTGCCTAATAAGTTGTAATATTTATTGGTGACATGTAATTAGGCTGCCAGGAGTATAATTCAATTGTGCTAAGTTTATATATATATAGAAGACATATTTTGTGGGTTCATCCATGTTAAAAAAATTTTAAATATTGATATTCCAATGTTTCGACTTGATCACACAAGTCATCCACTGGGTGATAAAAGGTAAAAAGACGGTTGTAGAGGCGCTACAATCACTGATTTGAATAACCGTTAAAGTTCCACCAATAGCAAAAATGTTAAATTTAAGAATGTTTTTTAAAAAAAATTTCCAAATAGGAGGAAGTTTGCATGTATCATCTCATTTATTGATACAATCTGGCCTTTTAAATATCTCAATGGCTTCTCTAATTTTGCACTGGTAGAGATTATCACATCTGGATATGATCCTGGTACTATAAAAATCAATTTTATGACCTGAATTTATAGTATGGAGTGAGAGTGCTGATGATGATGAATGTTGTTTAACAGCATTAGATACTCATCTCTCCTAACAATGATACAATGATTACTCATACCTATGTAAGAAGTTTTGCAATTTTTACATGAGATTTGATAAACACTATGAGATTCAAGAAGGATTGAATCCTTAGGCTTGGTTATTATATTGCTGATCTGTTGATGAGTAGAAAATATTGTATCTATATTATAGCATTTTAATATATATCCAATATTGTTTGTAGTTCCTTTTACATATGGAACACAAATCTTAATAGCTGATTTTTCATCTTTTTGTTTTCTATTTTGTCCATTTTGGGCTTGAATATCATCAACACTCTCACTCCATACTATAGATTCAGATCATAAAATTGATTTTTCTATTACCAGGATCATATCCAGATGTGATAATCTCTACCAGTACAAAATTAGAGAAGCCATTGAGATACTTAAAAGGCCAGATTATATCAATAAGCGAGATGATACATGCAAACTTCCTCCTATTTGGAAAGATTTTTTTAAAAAAACATTCTTAAATTTTAACATTTTTCTATTGGTGGAACTTTAATGTTTATTCAAATCAGTGATTGTATCATCTCTACAACCATCTTTCTACTTTTTATCACCTAGTGGATGACTTGTGTGACCAAGTCGAAATGTCGGAGTATCAATATTTAAATTTTTTTTAACGTGGATGAACCTGCAAAATAAATCTTTTATATATGCAATCTGTGAAAATCTTCATTTCAACATATAGATAGATAGATAGATAGATAGATAGATAGATAGATAGATAGATAGATAGATAGATAGATAGATAGATAGATAGATAGATAGATAGATAGATAGATAGATAGATAGATAGATAGATAGATAGATAGATAGATAGATAGATAGATAGATAGATAGATAGATAGATAGATAGATAGATAGATAGATAGATAGATAGATAGATAGATAGATAGATAGATAGATAGATAGATATGTTGCTGTAGTAATATTATTGTTACCAGGTGAATTTTATATAAACCTATGTCTGTTTAGTATAGGAATCATTCCCATATATAGCAATTGATCCTCAATTGTGCTATATAGGAGAGGATCAATTGCTACATCGGAGTTACCTAACAAACATAGGTTTATATGAAATCCATCTGATAACAACAATACTACTGCAGCAACTTAGGATTATGATTTGATAGATTATTAATACAACTATTATAAGCATTTTAAATACAGATAAATACTTATTAACAATTTATATAACGTAGGTATTTTTTAATTATAATAAAGGCAGTGCAATCTATTAGCCCCTAGACTTGCTTTGCTACATTCATAGGCATGCCATCTCACAATATTTAGCTATCAAAAACAGCACATGATCATGTCCAGCATCATTGTTGTTGAAAGTAGATCTGTATGGATGTAGCTTCCAGGAGCAAGTGTTTATGCTTTTTTTAGACCTATCTTTCACAATTATTAATTAATAAATAGAACACCTGTTCTAATTGTTTGGGTCATTTAGATCCTTCTAATATTGTCTAAAGTTATTTATCTATAAATGCATCCGGTTATTATTCTTTTTTATTGTCACTAATTAATTAGATTATTTTCTGCTGTGTTCTTTTTTGCGCTTTAGGAACTTAATTAAGATTGTTCCCTTGTTTGGAATTAATATTTTAATAATATTAATTATTTCATCGATTGCTTCAATCAGTTTTAATTTTACTTTTTATTTAAATTGAATGTACTTACTTTTAAACTTTAATTGTGTATGCATTTCACATATACACACATATATATGATACGCAAATGTTTATAAATGTTTTCTAGCTATATATGTATATGTATTTTAACATTCACATATAGATATAGAAATTTATTGTGCTTTTTATGCATTCTGTATTACGATTGTATAAATAAAGATAATAAATAAAGGTGCCAAAAAAATAGAACTGAACTATAAGATTTTATTGTATCAAATATTTTAAAAGGATATTATATGCAAACAATATCATCTCCTTTCCAAAACACAACACACTTTTTTTACTTTAGTTAAGGATCTCATAAGTAGTCTCTTGTAATTGTTTACAATCTCTAGGGATACAGATTATGACTTCAAAGTCCATCTATTATTATCTAACAATGTGTACACATCAGCTCAATTTCAATTTTAATGTCAGTGATATTTCTTTGTTCTATCAAAGAATAATTTTTTTTTGAACTTTCCTTATTATTTATAAGATCCATTTCTTCACACTTTATTGAAAGGACTAAAAATCTCTGTATTGTATTTTTATTAAGTAATCTTTTTTAGAATTACAAGTAAGAACTGACAAACACTGTATTAAAATGTCTTCTCTTTCAGACAATAGTTAAGATCATTCATTACTTTTATATTAATAATCTGTGCTAAGTAAAGGTAGTTATTAACAGAGTCAGATTAAATAGTGAGCAGGCTAAGCAGGCTGCATAGGGCCCCACTAAGGGATTCCGAGATCTTAAAATATATTTTTATTAGGATTCAAGGAAAATTATGTTTTTTTTTGTTTTTTTTTTATAAAATCAACCCTCCTACAACGAAGTATTAGTTAAGCTTTTGAAGTGAATTTGTTTGAGTTTTGGTGGGATTCTAACCTTCAACTGGACATCAGGAGGTGAAACTAGTATAGCAAAAAATAGGCTCAAATTAAGAAAAATATTTTTAATTGCACAAAAATTTGACCCCTCCCAAAATAATAATTTGATTTAAATTTAAATTCTCTGCTTTTGAAAAAAATATTGTAAATAAATTTTGCTCTTTTCCAGATGCTGATTTATCTCCAGTGAAATGGTATATTTCTGACCTCATATATGTTTTACCTATTTTTCCTCGTATCTCCCATTAGATGATGATGATGATGATGATGATTATTATTATTATTATTATTATTATTATTATTATTATTATTATTATTATTATTATTATTATTATTATTATTATTATTATTATTATTATTATTATTATTATTATTATTATTATTATTATTATTATTATTATTATTATTATTATTATTATTATTATTATTATTATTATTTTGTGTGATTAATAAAATGAATATTAAATTCATATCACTAAATGGTGTGAACCAAGAATTTGGTCACACAAAGGTGACTATAGGTCTATCATCAGCTAGATTAAAGGGAGAGAATAAATTGTATATGTTAAAGTAGATTTTGGATTAAACAAGTATTACTTTCTATTACTTCCCAACTTTTTGAAATCACAAATGCCATTTTCAAGGTTAAGCTTTTAAAAAAAGCCCATTACATCACAACTAGAAATAATGATATTAAGTGTGAGTATGAGGTAAAAAAATCAGAGTGAGCATGAAATAGTTGAAAATTTAGAACATGTTTATTAACAAAATGTTTATTTTCTTCAGTTTCACCATTAACTGATTTCAAGTTTATATTAGAATACAGAGATAAAATAAATGGTCTGCACAAGACTGAAATCCCACTGTGCTTCATCAGTTTTATTTAAACCAGTTACTCTTTTTAATATTTCAATAGACTTTCTCATGGTTCTCAAATCATAATTTCCCAAATGAGCAATTATTTTAGCATTGGTCTTGTGAATACCATTTATTTCATCTCTTGCTTTTAATTTAAACTTGTTAATCTATATATTCTGAGTGCTCAAATACTTCATACCCAATCTCATTTTTTACCTTACACTTAATCTCATTATTTAAGATCTAATGGTTTTTCTTTAAATACTTAATTATAACAATAGTGGGCACTATTTTACCCAAACGTTGGGAAGTAACAGAAAATAATAGACATTTAAAATCAAAAACTACTTCATTTATATCATATAACTGTGAAAACATTAAATATAAAAGTAAATATTATAAGTACATTTTGTAATTATATCAACGAACATTTTGCAAGTGAATATTTTTATAATTAGTTAAATAAATTCATTTATAATAAAATAAATAAAACTAGTTTTTTTAGTTAATGAGGATGTCTGTTTTATTTAGGCTTTTGCAAAATTATTAGAAACAATGGATGATGCTCTTTTACCCAATCTTGACTACAATAGCAAACAACTATTCTTTCTGTCCTATGCAACAGTGAGTATTTATTTTTATACATACACACACACATATATATTGAGCCGGATAGTTTATCTCTGTCAAACATCACTTTAAAGCAAAAAATAAATAAATAAATAATAATAATAAAAACAACTTTCAGTTTTATTAAATTTTAAAAAGAAAGCTATTAAATTGAGAGAGTGCAAATTTCTCAAGCGCTTATGACAACCAACAGCCAATCAAATCTTAAGCACTGAGACAGAGAATTTAACAAGAAAAGAGTGGTTCCACTCTCTTCTTTACTTGTCTCTCTATATATCCAAGCCAGCCCAAAGTACTTATATCTAAAAGTGTGAATCTTAAATATCATCACACTTAATTCACCGATTTCAAATTATAAACATACAGCGTGAAATCTTTTGATGTACTACGCAGTAGTTTTGATGCTATAAATTTGCAGCAATATATGTAAATAATATTATTTTATAAAATGCAGTCGATATTGAAATTAAATTGAGAGAGTGCAAATTTCTCAAGTGCTTATGACAACCAATAGCCAATCAAATCTTAAGCACTGGGACAGTGAATTAAATGTGATGATATTTAAGATTCACACTTTCAGATATAGGTACTTTGGACTGGTTTGGATATATAGAGAGACAAGTAAAGAAGAGAGTGGAACCACTCTTTTCTTGTTAAATTCGCTGCCCAGTGCTTAAGATTTGATTGGCTGTTGGTTGTCATAAGCACTTGAGAAATTTGCACTCTCTCAATTTAATTTCAATATCGACTGTGCTTTATAAAATAATATTATTTAAAGAAAGCTATATAAAAGTTAGTTTATAAAGAGTACATGTAATGACACACATACTTAATTCTTGAAAATTTGGTCATTTATATTTTTTTAATATATTTTAATTCTAAGATAGTTTTTTTTATATTGGTATTTTTTTAAAGTGATTAATGGCAAATAAACTTTTAATTGCATTCTTATTCTGATTGTAATTAATTTTTAGTTATTTTTTTTACTAAGCTGAGACTTGTTTTTAAATATTTTTTAATTAAATATAAATAATATTACCCTGGGGAAAATCTTTAATTAGGATTAAGACTGAGATAAGGTTGCCCTGTTAAAAAAACCACTAATTAAAAAAATGTTTTGGAAAGATAAGAGTTTTTATAAAGAGACCTGGGATTGCAGACTTCAGATTTCTCCAGCTATGATTACTGCTGCTAGTTAGTTTGGAGGCCACTTTTGTACACCAATTTAAAGACTGTTTGAATTGTTGTGTGGTTATAATTGCTTATATGACAAAACTATATTCAAGGAAGAACTGTTTCAATAGAATTGTTGCTATGTCTAGTGAGACCAACTCAAGATGAATCTCAAAGCCAAATCAACCCACTAAACATTCCTTGAAAAACTTACAGAAACTGAGCCAGCATTGCCTTCTGTCTTCTAAACAAAAATTGAAACATAAAGTCTTCACCGGAGTTCACCATGAAGTGAACGCTATATATGCCACTGGAAGACATCAGCCAACATTGAATCTATACCTCAAGGTAACATGTTTCTATTATTCCTTCCAGGGCAAAATTTTAAGTCTCAGCTTAATCTTAAAAGTAACATATTTTATTATATTGTTTGTTTACTAAGTTAGAATATTTAGAGCATGTATTCTGTTTGCTTTTCATTGTATTAATAATGTGTCTCAGAATCTTAGTTTTAAGATTCCAAGTTTGCTGTCAATTTTATTTATTAGAGAGTATTGTGAGATTATATTTTATATTCCTAATATTTCTTCCTTTTATTTTACTAATTATTGCTAAATGCTTTGGCAGTTTTTGTAATTTTTACTTGCTCACCTGTCCTTAGTTTTTATTGTACGATAATTAATTTTAAATACATCTAGTTTGCATTTCTTGCAAACATCAAATCTTTTGGCTGGTGGTTTATTGTCTTTATTGTTCTGATTTCCTGAAATTAGAGATTTCTTTCTAGATTATGTAAGATCATAATCATATATTTTTTTTGTTTGTTTTGTATGTGAAATCAATCATGTTTGCTTTAAATGTAGAATAAACATACAGCAGTCCTGTGGCATTATGATGTCATTAGTTAATAAGCTACTGATTGATTGTTCATGCTGATTTCATTGATTTCCTACAAGACTGTAATTGTTTTCATATCTCTAAATAAATCGCCAGCAGGAATATTTTTTTTAAAAAAATTTATAGGTGAGAGTAATTGCTGCCAAAGCGTTTAATGTTTTCATGTGTGCTGTACTCATGTGCACTTTCTGATAAATATGCATATTCAAATCTAAGTCACTTTTGTATTCTTGGCTAGATTTCTTTATTTCTATTGTCCTGATTTTAGTAAAATTTTTAAATTGTTTAAACTCTTAATAAAATTTACAAATTGTTTAAATTTATTTGGCTAACGATTGTCTTAGTGCTTTTATTTCTCAATTGTCTGAACAATCTTTAAGATTTTTTGCTTCTCCCTGAATCTAGTTGGCGCAGACCATCATTCTCATCCACTTTTGATCACAGTAAATAAATTTTCTAGACACATAGTAATCTGGTGGCGCCCTCTGTGATTAAAGATGGATCGAATGACCATTACAATATATATATATATTGCATGATATTATTTCTACTGGAAAAAGTAGTTTTAATATAAGCATGATAGTTTTTATGATTCAACTCAAAACAAAAATATATTTTTAGAGAAGTGAAGACTTTTATTAAAAGCATGATAACATATAAAAAAATCAAGAGATTATGAATATCATTTATGTTAAAAAAATACTTATATATATATTGCTTCATATAAAATTAATTGTATTTAAACAATTCAGATAAAAATAAATCATAAGCAGCTCAAAGATTTTAAAGAAAAATGGCTTCTTTAAAGAAATAATGAAAAGTTAAATAAAGAGAAGTTTAATGTAGAAATTTGAAGAGTTGTTTTTGTAGTAAACAAAACAGTTTGCTAAGACATAATGCTGTATCACTCATAAAGGTGTGGAAGAAAATTTATCTTGGCAAAAACTAAACTTTATAATAAATTTTAAAAAGTGGTATTTAGAAAGTTAATTTTATTAAAAGAAAATGCAGTTAGCCCGGGGCGGGGGGGTAATCTAACTGAGAAAATTTAAAACTATTAATGAAAACAGAAATCTTAAGAATTAAAAGAAAATCTCTCTTTCCATTTATTTAAAATAAAATAAATATATGTGTGCATAAATAATGAGTTGATTTTAAGTATAAAGAAAATAAAATGTGTGCTTGCTGAAAAAATTAAAATATGAAAGTTAAATATTAAAACAAATGAAAGCTCATAACTGAAGTTAAAATTTCCCTCCAAGAATCCATATACTGATAAGCTACATGAAATGAGATTGGCAACGACTGCTAATTAAAATTCATAAACAACAGGATTAATTAAATACATCTTTAGAATGTAATCAACAAAAGCAGTGGACGAATTTAAAAACTAATTAAAAAGCATAACAACAAGATCATCATATAAATAGGGCCAAAATGTTGTCAGTTATTCACATATCTAGAGTCTTTCACATATCTAAAGTCAATCACATATTAGACTTATTTTCCAATGAATACGATGCAGTGTTAAGCAGTTTTTGTAGCATGTGATGGGCTCCAACCTTCATCTGCAAGAACATCAGCAGTCTGCCCGATAAAAGCAATGCCCATTTAATAATTTAAAGCTGCCAAAAATGGTCTACCTGCCTTGAGTAAGAAGTATCCCAGACCACATTCATCAGGACCACACCAGAAGCCTAAATCCAACCAGTTGGTAAAACCCACATGCAGCAGTAAATAATTTGAAGCCAACATGTTCAAAAATCCTATAGGTAATAACATTTTCTTATTCCAATTCTTGATATTAATTAATATAGCCATTGCAATCTTTGAAGCCCCCCAGAATCAGTCTAATAAACAAACTCTATAGCCAGCATAAAATGAACTATTTATGTGCCGGTTGATATAATAAACCGGTTAGCAGTAGAACTTTGAGAAATTATACTAACCAACACCTCATATGATAGAATGTGTGTGTGTTGTATATGTTGTACTTATATTTAATGCTTTATGTTTATATTACATTACTATTGTATGTTTTATTATAATATGTGTGTGCCTGAGATATTATAAATCATTGTTTATACTTAATTAAAAGATTTAAAAAAATAGTTTACAAGTTATATTAAACATTTTATTTAAAATAGATTATTCTACAAATTAGTATTTGTCGGTCAATTTTTTTTTAAATTAAACTACTAAAAAAACAATTTAGCCGAGAAGTTAGAGCAGCAATTTATTATATTATTCTTTTGATTGAGCTAGTTGGGATGTCTTAGGTACTGAATTAGTTTTCCATCATTCAGAGTACCTTTTGTCATTAACTGGTGCCTGAAGTTATACTTTGAAGCAAAAAAGTGTTTTGAATGATAGGTGTTAAATTTAGCAGTCGAGAAGATCTATAGCCTTGAAATGTAGTCATAGTTATGTTTCTTATATAACTTTGGCTTGGTCATAGGTATTCTCAGGTATTATGCTTCTCTGCCAAAAGGTGTGGTGTGGTGCAATAAGTAAGTTGCAGTCGGAGTAGATGAAATTTATAATAAATAATTTTATAATATCATAATTTTATATATAAAAGTAAGTCTTACAATTTTGTTTTTCACAAGTTTCTATTTTCACTAAAGAGTAAAATTTTGTGCTAGATTTTGTTTTTCTATTCATCTACATCACCACCCGATTCTCTCTCTCTCTCTCTCTATATATATATTGTGCCATTACAATTTGGTCACTAGCCAAATTTATAGTAATGTGCATGTAGAAAAGGTCAAACAAAATCATCATCACATTTTATATAACCATAAATGAAGCTGTAGGGCATCCAAGTTTAAACCCTACAAGGTCCAGTTCTAAAAGCTTTAAACAGAAAGAATGGGACAACAATTATATGCTTTATTTGTGTGTGTGTTGATAGAAAGGTAATACACACATTTAAACTATTTAATATTTAAATTTTCTGTTAAAAAGCAAAGTTATAATGCATACATATAGGCAATGTATGTGTAAATTATTTATTTATTTTATATTTCAAATATTCAACATTTTAACTTTCTTTAAAACTAAGCTATGCTTGATCAATTCTAACATTTTATTCTATACTTCTATTTTGCTTTTCTTTAATTATAAGTGGGATTTAAAAGTTACAGATTTAATTAAATAATTGGGTTATAATTACTAAGCTAGCAATTATAGTATTTAAGGTTAGTTTATGAATGATTTGAAAGAATGCAGGATGTGTGTACATTACATACAAAATTTTACATTTCCTAAATATTGAAAGAAAAGGAAGTATTAAATCTGTTAAATTATTTTTTTTTGTACAATTTTTTTTTGTTAAAACAGGAAATCTGTTTAATCAGATATCGATCTTTGTAGTAAATTTTTTTTGTAAATGATTGTCACTTTGGAGCTATAATTTTTGAAATGGCCTTATCAAGATCTAAAGAAGGAAGCTCAAAGATTTGAAGTGTTACCTGGATGTTAAAAAGAAAGAAAAAACAAAAGAAAGGAAATAAGAATTGAGTCTATTTTTTTTTTAAAACAAAAGTGTCTGGAAAAAGGATTAAACTTTTCAGTTGAAAAATAATATAGTTGAAAATAAATTAGAGATCTAATTAAAACAAATTTGTCCAAAAATAGCAAGTGATGCTATCTCTGATTGGTTAAGTTAGCTAAAAATTGGATATAAAAAGCTGTCTTGATTTATTATTATTATTGTGATTGATTTAGATATTAAACTATAATATTGAACGTTGAAAATATAAGAGATGGCGGGCTAGAAAAATTATATGTATGTTCCATCGATTTGCTGGACCATCTGGGGAAGCTGCACATCACATAGGAAAGAAAAGATGTCTAAAATAATATTCTACACCTTTCAACTGACCAGAGAAATAAGATGTTTTTAATAGAAGGAAGAAAGAATTCACCTGCATTCAAAGAAGATGAATTAATCTACTGATAAATATTAATCATCAAGTCCAATTAATTGTTCCAACAACTGATTTTAAACTCAAGAAAATTTACAAATGGGAAAACAACTGCTGTATTTCATCCACATGCTTGACAAGAAGAGAAGAAAATTTACTATAATGATTTCCAAATTGTCCACTAAAGCAAATAACCTCAATAGAGTCATCATCATCAAATAGCTATCCACCTCAAGAAAGAGTTTGTTCCCAGTAAAACGGAAATGGTAGCTACAGAAATATAAACATTATACAAGACAAGTTTGAACCCTTGGAAATTCGCTACAAACAAAAGATCGGTAATATGACTTTTTATATCTATTTTCTTTATGATATCAGTCTTAATAAACATTTTAGCAATAAAGTGGTATATTTTTATTTAAAGAACTTTTAAAGACTATTCAGATCGATTAAAACAAGAATGTCTTACTAATAATAACTTTGAGCTTCATAAATGATCTTGAATGTATGAAAATTATATGTTTATTAATTTTACAGTTATGAAATATGAATATGTAAAACAATTTTTTTTTATGGTGTTATGATTTTAGTTTTAACTGATATATTATTATTATTTTGGTTTTTAATAATATTTTGTTATTATGGGATAAAACACGCACATACATAATAATATTTTTATATGTGTATAATTGGAAGTGAATGTGAAATAATGAGTAGTATTAGAATATTAGATTATTTTGTTTCAAGTTCAGTATAGATTTCAGCGCTTGGAAGGGAGGGGGAGAAAATAATTTAAAACTCTTTTCTAAAAACTTGCTCTTTTAATTTTACTAACATTTTTTTTTTACATTCTATTTACATGTTAGATTTTTAAAGTATGTGTGCCAATGAGCAGATAATATTTTTTTTTAATACTTTTCTCATGGAGTGAAAATCATGGTTAATGTGACGTCCAACTTAATACAAAATACATTTGAAGGGAAAGGGGGAAGAACTTAAAATTAATCTGAGGATTGTTATATAATCAATTATTATTATTATTCATGTCAATTTTCATATTTATCTGGAAATTTTTATGTATATGTTAGAAATGTAGTAATAAATATTAGTTTGTTTTATTAAATGAGGCGTATATATTTCATTAAGTGTAGTCTTTGTTAAGTGTGATTATTCATCATCATCAATGGTTGAATATTAGTTATTTAAGATATAAGTAAATATGCTAAAATTAAGCAATAATTAGGAATTTCTTTATAAAAATTAGTTTTATGTTTAGGCTTAGTCCTAGAGCTGTAGTTGAAACCCTTGTCATTATTGTTATTATTATCATCATCATCATCGTCATCAACGTTTTAATTAATGAGCTGTTTAACTGTTTAAAGGCCATAAATAAATATTGATTTTATAATATTTAGTGATTTCTTAGTATTATTATAACCACATCCCATCATCTATTTCATGCAAGGATGAGTGAATTGCCATCCTAAATTAGTTATATATAATCTGAGCTAGTGAACTTATAAAATTATTGAAACACATTTATTATGTTAAGATCTGAGAAATGATTTATGTCTAATATACTCCACTGTGGTTTAAAGATGTTTTACTTTTACCTAACTATTAGTGCTTCTAGTGATATGGCTCAAAAAGCAAAATCTCTCATTTTTATTAGAAATAAAGTACCAAAAAGGGATTCAAACCCGGTACATGTGAAAGGTTATCAGATATAACCGTGTCTAGATTCAGATAATCTAGTGGCGCCCTGCTAGACCATATTCACTTAGTATTTGTTTAAACATGCACTTAACATCAAACCAAGAAATGAAAGTGGATAAAACCTACTGCCTGTATACCTGAGTTATATTTTATTGAATTATTAGTGTACTCACTTCACATGATTGCTATAATACTTGTTATTAATAATTTGCTCATAATTTGTTTATAATTCTTATATATATGTTTTGGACTACTTTAATTTTGGTTACAATATATATATTAATGTGAAGATTTTCATAAATGACAGATGTTGAACTTTTGGGTACAACCATGTAAAATATAAAGTTATATAGCAAAGAATCACTTTATCCTCTTGATAAAGTTTGCAAATCTTTGCAATGACTTGTAAAAAACACATCTTTAGCTGGGTGAAGATAAATATTACTTTGTCCATTATATATTTCAATATGTTGTATGGTTTCCGAATATTACTACAAATTTATATACATATACAATAAACACCCTAAAAATTCCATCATAAAACTGCATTGACAATTTAGTAGCTAAAGCTATAAATTTAAAAAACAGCTTATAAGTAGCTCATTTTTCTAAAAAAAAAAAAAGAATAGAATCACATTTGCCAGGCTTGACAAATACTGAAAACCATTCAATGTAACATAAAATTTCAATTGTCAAATGAATTCGAAGGACAAAACATTACACACCATCTTAACTTATACCTTTACCTACTACTGCTTTTATAAAGATCATCATCAATCCTTATCAATTCACTGCAGGATGAATGTATCTCCAAATTCAATTTATTTTCTCTGATCTTTAGCTTCTCTTCTGTACATCATCACAGCACCCTTTCTTATTTCATCCAGCCATCTCACATGTCGTTGCTTTCTAGGTCTTTTGCAATCTCTTGAAATCCAGTTTATGATTTCAATTGTCCATCTATTATCACCTTCTCTAGCAATATGTCTCTCAAACTTCACTTCAATCTTTTAATTTTTTTAATGATGTCAGTAACACCTGTTTGTTTTCTTACCCATATATATTGTGTTTCCGATCTCTTCTTGTTACTCCTAACATGCATCTCTCCATACTTCTTTGAGTGGTTTGAAGTCTCTGTATCACTCTTCTATTAAGTGTCCAATTCTCAGATTTATAAGTAAGAACTGGTAAAACACATTTATTAAAAATCTTCCTTTTCAAATGCATAGGCATATTTTATTTTAGTATCAAGTTATTTCAACCAAAAGTACTCCAACCAAGTTGAATTCTATGATTAATTTCATCCATTATGTTTCCATCTGTATTAATAATCTGACCATGTTATTTGTAGCTGTTAACTTCTTCTAACTCATCGTAATCAATCATTATTTTCATATTTTAAGAAAACCCATTGAACATTACTTTAGTGTTTTTATCATTTATCTTTAGTCCTACTTTCCTACTTTTATCTGATAACTCCTGCAACATTTTCTGAAGCTCTAAAGCATTATTTTCAAAAACAACTACATCATCTGCAAAATCTAAATGACTTAAATAATCTCCATTTTCTTTCACTCCTTTAGCTTCCCATTTTAATCCACAAAATACTTCTTGCAGCATGGAGTCGTCCTGTCTTACACCCTTCTCAATGTTGACTTTCCTAATATCATTATGTAATCTAATTGCTGCTGTTGCATTTTTATAAATATTCTTGATATCCTGGATCTATATCTTGATGATTCAATGCTTTAATCACTGAAGAAACGTTTATAAAATCAAATGCCTTTTCATAATCTACAAATCCAAAGCATAATGGCAACTCATATTCATTTGTCTTTTCTATAACTTCTCTCAATATCTAGTTATGATCTACTGTACTAAAGCCATTTTTAAATCCAGCTTGTTCTCTTGATACAGTTGCATAAATAAATTTGTTAATATATTGCCCTAGTTGTATGCGACCAGGTTCTAAGTATATCCTTTAAATATTTACAATTTTATTATTTCTGATATCATTTGACAAAAATCTGATTTTCATCAGTTATATAATAACAAAGACATATACGAAGATGCACAGACACACAAACGTATATATATATAATAGTAACCTAAATAAAAAGGAGAGAGAGAGAGGGGAAAGGAATGAGAGGAGCAGGAAGTATGTGAGAAGAGAGGAAGAAAATGAGAGAATGAGAAAAAGATAAAGAGAAATCTGAGAAGAGAAAGAGAGGAAGATGAGCTAATTGTATCCTTAAAAGAAAAAATGAGAAAGAGGGAGAAAAATAAAGGATAGGAGAGAAAAGAGAAAATAGAAAAATGTGAAAAAAAGAAAATATTTCAAATCAGCAAGAGAGAGAGATGGTGAAGAAAGGCAGAAGAAGAAATATAACAATAAATAAATAAAAAATGAGAGAGACTCTTCAGCTAGAAATTTAAAAAGATGATAATAAACAGAGATCTATTACAAGATGGAGGAAAAGTCATACAGTATTACCAAATAAACAGGGCATAATAATAATTTGAAATAAATTATTAAGGAAAATTTCTACTTTTCAAATATTTATAAGACTTAACCTTCCATCAAATCACATTTCCTGATACAACAAGTTTTTGAGTAAAAAATATATATCTCCTACTAAAATTTTTTATCTCATATTCTGAAATAAACACTATCATTGTTATGGTTTTTGACATCATGATTTGTAATAAATTAAATGAAATAAATACCACAAGATGTGCTCTTCTTCTAGCACAGGAATAAATAAGAAATTCTAATTCTACACTAGTAGTACTGAATGTTGTGATATAGAAAATTATGTAAATCACTGCATAAAACAACAAGAGTAAATGATGTCAGGATTCCTACTGTAACTCTTGTGAAATGAACTAATATAAAGTTATCTACTAAGTAAGTGAATAGGTAATGGAATAGCTGAATGATATCCTGGCTGACTATAGAAGGTAAACACTTACTTGAAGTGACTGCATCCTACTACAAAATAACAATATTTATCAAAATTATAGAAAAGGATAATTACTCAAATATTTACTTACATAATTAAATATTCAAAATTTAGATTAATTGTAGCACATTATCCAGGATATCACTTGAGATGGAAGAAAGACAAAGGTGCTTTTTATGTCATTCCATCTTCCCACAGGCAACTTTCATAGGCAACTAAATGTAAACTAGACCTTGACATTGAAATAATTACAATAGTGTGCAGTCTAAAATAGCATGGGCCATCTTCTGGAATGTCAAATCATTTCACCTTATAAAAGACAATCTTCTATCTTAGAAGATAACATAGTTTAAAAATATTTCTTAAACAAACTCTTACTTTGGTATCTGGAAATGTGAAATTATATGTTACAGTGATTTCATCCAGAAATCACAATTATATGCATAACTTTCTCTTATTTCTGTGGATATGAAAGTATTTTATGTGACATTATTTAAATGAAGTCATTAACATTATGAACCCAAGACAATAACATATAAAAATAAGCAGAAACTACATTTATTTTAAATAAATACTCAATAAGTTTATTTACAATATAATACCATAAAACAAAATTTACACAAACTTGGAAACATTGCCAAGATAGTGCTGTTGATAAATATAGACATTTGACTAACAGTATTTCAAATCTGTTTTGGGTCTTACAAATAATACTAAGGCTTCTTAAAAAATAAATAAATGATTTCACATAAATCACATTACTTAACAGTTTAGTTCAATGGAGAGTTAACATTAGCTAATTCTTATACATCTGCAATATAAGCAATCCCTTAAACAATTTTGGGCATTATAAATTTATATGTTTACATGGGATTAATCATTAGATTATTAACGTATCATTTCTCTTTATTTATATACTCCAAATTAAATTATTATAAAAATTGGTGACCTGGATTAAATGACTGATGTACTAATGCTTGATATTATTAGCTGACTGCACATAAGCGATAGCTGGCATGTCTAAAATAAGTCAAATTACAAATAAAGACTCTCCTATTATTGAGGTTTTTGAACTAACTAATAACCAAATAAATGAATGAAATGTATGGGACACTCATAAGAAGTCATTTGCACACATAAAATTAAGAAATTACTATTCACATAATATAAATTACACAAAATATTAAAAATAAATGATTTACACCTCCATTGGAGAAGTTCTGGATGATCACAGCATCTACATAGCATGTATGGATTGCTCTTGCTTGTCATATGCTTATAAGTTAAATATTTAAAATTACTAACTGTTGATGGTTGGTTTGTAAATGATTATAGTATCATAATAGCACAATACACATTGTTACATCTTTGAGAACTAAAATAACTGAGTGCAACCTGAAGAAATTAAATCCTTTAAACTAACTTATTTCATCATCACATATCAAAATATAAAGAAACTTCACCTACTATGGTGAAAAATAGCTTTAAACACTTCATGAGTGATAGGCCAAATTAGACTCTGCAGAGCAAGCTAGTATAAATCAATAAAGACATCATAAGTATGGTGGTTTCCAAACACCTACATTTGAGGTAAAAGAGGATTCTGGACTTTATCACAGTGCATCAGGAAAAATCTGGAAAGACACACCAGGGGATATATGTTATAATAATCACTGGAAATAAGCACTAGCCCCTCATGAAACAGCATATAATAGAGATGGGGAACTCATCCACTCCATCAAGCCCAATAATAAGCATAAACAATACTATAACTAACAATAACAACACACAACCATCACCGTAATTAACTAAAGTCATATTCAAAATTTTAATCATACTAATAATAAGCAATGTCTGAATCATCAATTGAAATTTAAGTCAACCAACTGAAAAATTAATCAAGAAAATTTAATAGCATATGAAATTTTTGGCACAAAGTTACAATTCACATGTGCATGGAATATTAAATATTAAGACTATTGTAATCAGTGGATATAAATAATAATGTGAATAAAAGTGTGAGAATAATAATTCTCAATGCATACAAAAATACTAGTGATTATAATTATTATTGCATTTATGCAATAATATAAAAGAAAACTTCTGATAATTAATTATTTGGCTGTTTAGCACATAACTGAGTAAGGTCTTATACATTTAAAATAATTCTGGTGAGATGGAAAATCTCCAGTGATTCAAAATAGATGTATAATTTAGCTTATCAAGCACATATCAAATATATAATAAATATTACCCGATAATGTGTAAAATATCCACACATTCTAATAAACCCATCAAAATTAAAATGACATAAATTTATTACCTGGCACACTTATAATATGGAATGGTATTACAATAAATATAACAAAATTTCGAAGAAAATATTGCATAAAATATTTTTTTTACCAAGCCATGTAACATTAATTTAATCAGAGAATTTCTCATGAAAACTATTATTTTATACATGACAACAGAATTTCCAAAACAAAACATATAAATAGTTCTTAGATCTAATTTAGTTCTTAGTTCTAAATGCATTTTTTATATAGACAACACATAAATAAATATAAAACAATAATGAACCAGTGACTATGGAAATGACAAACAGAATAACTTATTCAGCTGATAAAACACTTCTTTGGGATCCCTTGGTTTTGCTTAAATAATAATATAGCTTCATTTTTTTTATTCATTTCCTTTTTCTTAAACATATATATTTGGGCATTTTCAAATTTATTTGCATAAAATAATGGGACGTTTCCAGGTTATTCTTTAATATTTTTCACAATAAAATTCAGAAAGTAATCTTGTTAGTAGAGAATAAATAATTCGGCACATCAAAACGTTTTTAGAATAATTTCTACTAACTTTATAGCATAGATTTGCAATTCAATATTTTATATTTCTTATAATAGCCAATTATTTTTCTTTAAAAGTTTGAATTGAAGAGTTCCAGCATAGCAAAACATTTAAAATTACTTTAATTGCTCTAGTATATATTTCCTTTAATATAGGAAGAACTATTTTTAAAGCAGGTTGTTTATTTAATCATTTTTTAAAACTATTATTTAAACAGTTCCAATGGCAATTAATAATTCCAAACTTTAAATATGCAGCTTAAATTGTCTGTGCATTTTAATTTTCTTCTTTTAAAGGTTATGTCATTTACAAGATAAATAATCAAAAATTAGAACTGGAAATTTATAAAATTCATAAATAAATGCAACAACTGTTTAATGTTAAAACTTATTCCGTAGTTAATTTTATTCAAATAGTTAGTAATAATAACTCTAGTTAGAAGCATTCTTATAGCAATTTAAAAAGCTTAATTATAATTCAGTTATCAAAAAGTGGGTTATCTAAAGAGTTAGCTGAGATTCATTGTGGGCTTGTTAATAATTAAGTTTAAATTAGATACTTTTAGGAAAAAATAATAAAATTATGAAAATTACTACTTTGAAATTTTATCTTGTACCAAAGATTCAACCCAACTAAAAGAGAAGAAAAAAATATGTAAGTTAATGGATGATGTCATTTTAGTCTTGATATTTTGAAAAAAAAATGAGATGTGATTTAATGTATTCAATTTAGAAAAAATTAATAAAGTTTTCTTATACACCTGGGTCTTGTTTTATGTGGTATGTAGGTTCCACAGAAAACCCGCATTAAAAAAATTGCACAAAAATAGATTTAACTTACCTTGAAAAATGGGGGATAGGTTCTGTAATTTTCAGAATTCACATAAAAGCAAAGCAACAATGAAAAATTACTTTAACATTTGCTTTAAAAAAATAAGCAAATAAAGTATGACTAATAAAAAAATTTCAAATATTAGAAAAAATTAATACAAGACAAACTTTTTTTAATTTTTTTATTAACTACAGAATTTAATTTCACATTTTTATACATATTTTAATCATTACCACTAGCATTCATTTGTAAACTGGTAAGAAATCAGATTTGATGTGATGTATTGTAGCTTCTCCTTAAATGAAGTCAAGAATTTCTCAGTAATTATGCCCAGAGAAACCTGTTAGCCACTTTATTTTTATTCATAATAGTGCCACTTTCAGTCTTGTGCTGTGTTAATGGTTTTCTATTTCTATATTAAAAAAATGAGATCACAATCAAAACAAAAAGATTATACATTATCATTAGAAAGATTATTTTCAGTTTATAAAATCTTCATTTTTTATTTTAAAAATCTAAAAGATTATTTATTTCTGTTATATATAGCAAAATACATTTTAAAAGTTTACATTTTTTGAATATTTATTGTGATATTTTTATATGTAAGTATAAATCTATTATTATTATTTACTCATTAGTATAAATAGGTTATTTACATAGAAGATAACATTATCAATACAGCTTCAGGCGATATTCATGTTAGCTGCTAATATAACATTATATTTTTGAAAAAAAAAAGTATTTTAAGTCAAAATAAGTTATTAATAATTTAAATTTCTTGATATCTAATAAATATAGTGAAATATGAAAGATATTAAGAAGAAACATGAATCACATAACTTCAAAATCACATTAAAATAATCCGCATAAAATGAGAACCAGGTGTACAAAAAAAATATTATATAAAAAATAATCACATTATTCATACATCAATTAACTGAAACCATCATAGAATATTTATTTAAATTAACACCTATTTTATCCATTAAACCATTTAACCAATATTATAATTATTTGTTCATTTATATTTTTATGTGTTTGTCTAACTCAACTTTTAAAGCTACTTCATTTATTATAAATAGTTTCCATTCACCCACATAAGCACACACAAACAGGACTGAAAGGAAATGATGTTCTGAACTTTAACCTTAGTTATTAATGACTTTTTAAATACCTAGTTATAATTTATTATGACTACCAAATAAAATATTTAAAGATATTAAATATTACAATTACTTTTATAAACCCAAGGCTGACCTATTATGAAGTAATATTTTAACTTTTATACTACTATTCTAAAAATTTACAAAAGCTATTTTAAGTTAATTTTACATTTTCTACTCTCTTCTGTCCTATTTTCTGGTGCACATTTTAATATAATACTTCTATTTTATTAATGAATGAAATTATTAAAAGCAATATAAGTTATCATGCTTATGACACGTATAAAAACATGACTACTATTTTTAATCAAGTAATTATATAAAATGATTAAGCTAAGATAAGCAATTGGGACAAGTGTGAAATTGGCTTCAATATATATATAATTTCAATAGATTTACAAACACACACACATACACACACATATATCATCATCATCATTATCAACCATTATCAATCCACTGCAGGATGAAGGTCTCTCCAAGTTTAATCCATCTTCTCCGATCTTTAGCTTCTCTTCTCCACATCACCCCTACACATTTTCTTATTTCATCCATCCATCTTACATGTGGTCTCCTTCTGGGTCTTTTTTTATATATATATATATATATATATATATATATATATATATATATATATATATATATATATATATATATATATATATATATATATATATTAAAACTAAACACTGGAATTAATTCCATAAATTTTAATATATCAATAAGTAAATAAATGTGTAATCAGCTGGAGTTAATTATAGTCTTTTATTTATTATTAGCTGCACCTGGCCATGCATTGCTGTGGCTTAGTCTGGTTAAATGGAAAAGAAAGAAAAGAGAAAGAACATATTTTTAATATGTTTAATTTCACAATGCTTGTGGGTATACAATATTTTTTGTTGTTCCATTGTCTGTGAAAATATAAAATTGTCTCGTTTTCTGACTCCTGAACATGCAACATATAATGGAAAGAACATAAAACACTCATTAAGATAATAATATTAAATAATTAAAACAGTTCAATTTTTTAAAGTTTTTCTAGAAAGCAATCCATGGACAAAAATTTTCTTTATGGGTATTTGTAATTCACAGTTAGGGTAGATACTTAAATTTAGTTTGCAAACATTTAATTAAACACAAGTTACAGATGAATAGCAATTTACAAGTAATCTATTGGTTTATATAGATCATAGATTATGGTAGAATTCATATATTATTATGTTGAAAGAGCTCATGTTTCTTCTGTCAACCTTTTCACATTCCTGGTCTGTTTTAAGACTGGGCTCAAAAGTTATTTAGAGAGATCTCTTTATGATAAAAGAAGGTGTCCACAAATGCTCTGATTTTTACTTCTGCATGATGACTTAGTTTAGGAAATGGGTAGTCCTGGATATATTTATTTATCCAGGACCCACAGAAGATGCCAGCTAAAAGAACCAAATAGGACCCTGCTCAAAGTTATTTCTTCTTTTTATACTTTCAACCAGCTTTGAGATTTATCTATATATATACTTTTTTTTATTTTTTGTTTTATCAGAAGGCAAGTTTTTGTACATTTCTTTTTGCTTTTCCATTACAAAATCTTTTTTATAAATTATTTTGGTCATATTTTATTAGCATTAGAACTCTTATTTTAATCATTTACATTTGGAATATCTTTCTTTTATCTATTTAGATAAACAATCTGTACGCATTTATATTCTTTCCTTTACTTTAATTAAATAGTTAATATCAAACACAATTAATGTTCATTGTACATAGATATATAAAAAATGAATTACATTAAAAAAATTAAATAGTGTTTATTGAACTATTTCCAATTTTTTTAGCTTTTAAATATTACCCTATGCCAACACACTTTAACCATATGTATATAAATGGTACAATTCCTCTGGAATCAGTGAATGAGAATAAAATAGGGATTTAAACTTATTTTAGTCTCAATAAGTCTCAATTCAGTATTTTTTGTTTATTGTGTGTTTATTTTAGTGTCACTGATAACTTCCTGTAGAACACCCACAAGTGATGTGTGGCTTTTAAGCCCGTTTTTAAGGTTCTAATATGGTGGGAATGAGGAAATTTTTTTGCATTCATCTGTATCCCTACATCATATACATAAGTCTCCTGACAAGAAGCCCATGTCTGTCCACATTGGAGCATTTCTCATCTGTTTCAAGACTTATAGGCTCATGGTGACTTACTTCATCTCACTTTTCCTGGGACCCTGCTTTTATGAGACAGACAGGCATTTAACAATGGTCTTATCTTACTGGTGTAGAAGGACTCAGGGCATGATTTCTGACCTCTTCAGTATCCACATACCCAATCAACACCGTGATTTAAAGTCTTCAACAGTTGCGATTGTGTTTTTTATAGACATATTATATAAAAAAATTAATGTTCTATAATCTGCTTTCTAGTTGTTTTTTTTGTAAAACTCTTATTTATTCTCTGTCTATGGTTTTTGAGTTTCATATTTGGGCCACTATTGCAATGTTTTTATAGAATTAGAACGTATCTCATCTTGTGGTTGTATTGTGTCAAAGTCTCTCATTGGGAAGCCATTGTAATTATGTTTTGATTTAGGCCTTATTTTACATACTATAAAGTGTTAATTAGTCAAGCTATTTCAACAAAAAATATTCAGTTCACGTATGAATTCAAATATTTCAAGAACATAGTTATATTTCCTGACTAATTCGATCTAATATTTTATTATGGTTTGCATTGCTGGTGGAATCAGCTTTTTATTTATTTATGAAGGTGCCATGGTCTGTAAACCCATTGATTTTAGACTGCATCACAACCCATATATTTTGCAGTAAATTACTAAATGTAATATTTTTTAAAGAATTTTCCCCAGTGTTCATATATTAAAAGAACATGTTGGCAGAGATAATTTATACATTTTGTACAGCTTTAAAACAAAATCTAATAAACTAAAATTGAGAACTTACAATGAAAGGGTTTTATTAATGAGAAATGTTTTATTATGACAAATTAAAATCTTTAAATGAAAATTATGAATCGTTAATAACATAGAAAGAACATACAAATACTCATTCAGATAATAAAGTTAAATAATTAAAACAGTTCAATTTTTTTAACTTTTTCTAGAAAGCAATCCATGGATAAAATGTCTCTTTATTTGTAATTCACAGTTAAAGTTTAGAGTTAAACTTAATTTGCAAACATTTAATTAGACATAAGTTAGGGATGAATAGTAGGTTACCAGTAAGTTCCATAGGTTTATGTAGATCATAGATTATGGTAGCCTATATGTATTCATAGGTTAAAAGAGCTCATTGGTTTCTTCTCTTGACATTTTCACATTCCTGGTCTACTTGAAGGCTGGGTTCAAAAGCTTTTTGAAGACACCTCTTTATAATGAAAGAAAGTGTCCACAAATGCTTTAGTTTCCACTTCTGCAAAATGACTATTTTCAGCAAATGAGTAGTCTTGAATAGATTTTTCTATTCAGGACCCATAGAAGATACCAGCCAAAATAATAGGATAAGAACCTTAGAAGATGCCAGCCAAAAGAACCTGCTCAAAGTATTTTTTTTTCTTTTTACAGTCTCGAATAGTTCTGAGATTTCTCTGCGCATATACTTTTTTTTTTATCTTTTTTTTTTTATCAGAAGGCAAGTTTTTGTATATTTCTTTTTTTATTTTTCACTACAAAGACTTTTTTTTTATAAATTCTTTTGGCCATATTTAATTAGCATTAAAATTCTGATCATAATAATTTATGTTTGGAATATCTTTCTTTTATCTATCTGCATAAACAATATATGCATTTATATTCGCTCCAATTTTAATTTTACTTTAATTAAATAGTTAATATCAAACACAAATAACTTTCATTGTATGTATCTAAAAATGAATTACATTAAAAACATTAGTGTTTATTGAACTATTTCCAATTATTTTTAACTTTTAAATATTACCCTATGCCTACACACTTGAACCCTATGTATATAAATGGTGCAATATATACTCTAAATATCAAGTTGATTTAAAATACAATATCATTTTATATATTTTTTACTACGCCAATACTAAAAAGTTAAAAAATAAAGAGGTATTTTTTTAATATTAAATATTTTTATTTATTGTGCACTGAAAATGAAAAAAAAAAAACAATTGTGAAACCCCCTCCCCCCCTGGTTTTATTTTAAGTTACATCTAGAAAACCCATTTGTGGTTGAAGAAACAATTCCTTTTTTGCTTCTTAGTGCAAGGTAAATAAAAGCTTTTACTATTAAAAAAATCTCTTTTTTTAACAGCGACTAAGGTCATATTTGTTCTTGTTTCAGTTATAATAATTTTAGAAAGAATTCGATTCTTGATGAGAAAATTTGTTTTGAATATTTGGCTGAAATTTTATAATGATAGCATTTTAGTTATATTTATATATTGTACTATTTCTATCATTTAACAATAACTATTAAATGCTTTTAGAAAAATGTTAAAATTTTATTATTTTCCAATTACAAAACTGTTATTAATATTTACTAATGCAATAAACCTAAATCATGTGTGGTTGAAAATGTGAAGGTAGGGATCTCTACAGGTCTAAACGCTTATGCATTGGAAGGAAAGAGGGGAACCCCTCTTTACTTTAACCTACTTTCTATATAAATAGGTGAAGCTGAAGTAGTTAGATCTAAGAGCGTGAAGCTATCCAATACTTCACTGATTAAGTCCACAATTCCTATTATACATTAATACTCACAAAATCTTTTGATTTATGAGTCAATGGAAAGATCTTATAGTTAGAAATCTATTATGACAATTTAAAGTTGTAATTATAAAAATTATTTAACACACATTGATTAGATAAGTAATATTTACTAAGGCAATAGAAATTGTGGACTTAATCAGTGAAGTATTGAATAGCTTTGTGCTCTCAGATCTAACTGCTTCAGCTTCACCTATTTATATAGAAAGTAGGTTGAAGTTAAGAAGGGTTCCCCTCTTTTTTTCCAATGCGTAAACTTGTGTTTAAGACCTGTAGAGGTCCCTACCTTTGCATTTTCAACCACACATGCTTTAGGTTTATTGCCTTAGTAAATATTACTTACGTTAAATAAATTTATAATTACAACTTCAAATTATCGTAATAGATTTCTAGCTATAAGATCTTTCCACTGACTCATTGTAAATCGAAAGATTTCATGAGTATTAATGTATAATAGGAATTGTGGACTTAATCAGTGACATATTCAATAGCTTCATGCTCTCAGATCTAACTGCTTCAGCTTTACCTATTTATATAGAAAGTAGGTTGAAGTTAAAAAGGGTTCCCCTCTTTTCTTCCAATGTGTAAGCTTGTGGTTAAGACCTGTAGAGGTCCCTATCTTCGCATTTTCAACCACACATGCTTTAGGTTTATTGCCTTAGTAAATATTACTTATGTAATCAATGTTTAAATAAATTTATAATTAAAATTGTTATTAATAACACAGAAGTTTGTATTTACACATGTTTGAGTAGTATTCTTCTGTATTCTTTGCAAATTTCTGAGCTGACCAGTGACAATACCAACTTGGGAATTGAATCTGAATGTTTAGATTCTTGAAGATTGGAATATAAAATTAAAACCTAACCAATTGAGCCATTATACTTTTTTTGCAGAATAGCTCACTTGGTTACATTAAAATTCAATAATCTATCTATTTACCAAAAAAAAAAAAAAATTCAATAATCAAAAGATCCAGGTTTATTTTTGGAAGAATGACTTAGTTGGTTAAAGCATTACCTTAAAATTTGAATCTAAAACCCCAGGTTTGATTAGTATACTAGTATTACCACTTGTCAGGTTGGCAACATCTGAAGAAAAAACTAAAATAATATCACTTGAAATGAGAATATACTAACTTGTGTGCCATTACAAACAGTTGAATGTAGTTGGAAAATTTATTTCAAAAAATTTCTAAAGATATTCAATCTTTAATGATAGTTGATGAAGATCCAGCAATAAATAAAGACAACAAATTATTTTGAATATATTTTAAAGTTAAGTTCTTAAAATTAGATTACGTTTAAACAGTTTATTATTTAATATACGTACATACATATATGTATTATTAAAACGCAGTCAACACTTAGACAATCCCAATATCAATAACAATCAAGAATTTCAAACTGTTATCAATATATATATATACAAAATTATATTTATAAGTGATAACCATTTTTTGTAGTTATTGTGCAAAATATTTGAAAACGAATCTTTACGATACGCAGTTCTTTCTGAATTTCACAGTCCGAACAAGTTCAGGTAATAAACACACACACTTATAGATAAATACTATGAAACACATTCAAATATATGTAATAATACAATAATGAAACTATAAATAATTGAATAAATAGTTAAATTTATAATAATCATTTATTTTAATGCAAATAAAGCTAATAAGTATTCATTCAACCATTATAGCATTTCATTCTACAATTCGATTATCATTCAAGTGACTTTGAAGTGCCTATCTACATTTGTGTAATAAGTAAAATGTACTACTTTTTGACTTCAGGATTATATAAGATTTAAGTGTTAGTGTTGAGTAAGATGTTAGTAGTTTTCTATTGCAGATGATTACTATCAGTTTATCTATTTACAAATTTATTTAGAATTGAAAAATTAATAAACCTTATAAATATATAATATTTTTTTTTTATATATATATATATATATATATATATATATATATATATTGTAACAGTTGGTTGGATTGGATTGGATTGATGATGTGACAAAAGAAGGTCACAACTGACTACAGTCGGGCCTAGGGTTTTCATGTAGGATGCTGGAGACTACACTATAAAGTACATGACTCATGATTACATCTATCTTTAATAGACTAGCCTAAGCCTTATCTATCAAATACTACATGCAATTTAAGTCACATCTCACCATTCTCTTTTGATTTGTTGCCTCAGAATTTGAACTCAGGAAGAATTCGCAGACTAGTAATCAATAATTGAATTAGCTCATCCTATTCATTAGTAAGGAATAACCTTGATTTAACATTTATCTTTCATGCTCATCAAACAATAATGTGTGTGTGCATATGTAAAATATTGCTTATAGGATTGAATGTAAATGCTGGATCAATAAACTAGAGAGACTTTAACATTTAAACAAAACTTAACAATATTTATTTACAAAAAACGAAATATATATAAGAAAAAAAACATAGAACAAATTGTCAATCAATGTGAATAAAAAAAATCAAAAAATGTTTACAAGTGAAAAGAGAATTATTTGGATATATTCTCCTATACTTCCAAATTCAAAGTCTATTATGAGTATCTATCATATTGTTACTTAAGCAATTTCAAATTACCTATCCTCTATTTCCCATGATAGATACACATAATATAGACATTTATATATCCAAAAGTAATGAAAACTTTATTAGAATAAAATGAGATTTCTAACTAACTTAATTAGAAATTTAAGTGCAACTCCAGATACAGTATGCAATTCTAGGTGTGGAAGTTGTTTGATCTAAAATAATCACCTTGCACACACACACATATATATATATCATAAAAGAAATATAATAAAGAAACAATACACGGTATGATAGCAAAGTAAATAGTAAAGAATATTAACCAAAAAAATTAGTCATTTATTCATTGGAAATATCTAGAAATACTATTAGTAAAACATATAACATATAACATAAATGTCATTGGATATTTTAGATAATTTAAAAGAGAAAAACTCTTATCGTTTAACTTTTCAGTTTAAGCACACAATTTTCACAGTCATGAATGAAAATGTTAATCATCATTTAAGTATCTAAAATTTTATTAAAAGAAAAAAAACAAAGAAGACTTTTCAACCTTTCCTTCCTGCTATCTCCATATTTTCTTATGTTGGACTGTTCCAATCTGTTAAATTAGACAATTAGTACTTCTGAAATATAAGACTGAGATAATAATAATAATAATAAAAAAAAAGACATATGGATACACAAGAAAAAAAAAATATTTACCACATTTTATGAATTGAGATGATCAGGCACAATTCTTCATCAGAGTCCTTCTTACAATTTATGCATTTTTCTTATTATAAATGTTGATGACTCCTTATTAATTCTAATAGCACATTCTAAACATATTTATATTGGCAGTGGAACATTTTGTTTTATTCCTCACATAGATTTGCATCATGCATGGACCCAGCTCATCAGGCACTTCAATGTAAACAGATAGATATTAATTTCACATGGCCATGTTGGTGGGCAAATGCTCCTCCCGACAATAATCATTCTAGCCAAAATATATCATATTTTGCAATATATATATATATATATGCAGTTTGCATTTATATAATATATATATATATATATATATATATATATATATATATATATATATATATATATATATATATATATATATAGAATACAGTTACTTATTATTTGCAATATTGGCTATATAACATATTCCTGACATTAAAATTTTAACTGAAAAAACCGTTCTAATTTCTTTTTTAGTTTTTTTAAAAAAAATCATAATACTTTTTTTTTAAAATTATAAGTTATTTTAAACTTATCTAATCATTCAGCTTGTATAAAAATATTCTGTTTGCTTTCTCAATTTTTTTAAATGGCAAAGAAATAATAAATTGGCATTTGTAGAGATGCTGATTCAAAAAGTGTCCATTTTTTAGAAAAATGTTATTAAAATAACTGCTTCAACAAAGTTGACTTTTCATGTCAAACTCACAATTTTAAAGAAGAAGTTGTAATTGTTTTTCTTTTTTATGCCCCGTATCATTTCCATTGTTTATTTACAGAGTGTGCCTATTGTTGCATTATATAAATATTGTGATTATCATTCATTTGAAAAAAATAAAAACATGAATAATAATATTAATAATATTATTATCCCCTTCTTATATTTGATCACTTAGTATAATACTTAACCTTTTGTCCATTGCTATGATTATCTTTTTTCATCATTTAAGTCGTTGTCTATATTTATTATCTTCAACACAAAACAATTGTCAACATATATATAACTTTGTACAAACTTTTCCAATGTTTATATTTTTTTTATTAAACACTAGAATTAATTTTATTACTAATATATATGTGTGATTTTATGGTAAACGACCTACCATTCCCATTATTTAATATACAATAGAGTGTTCTAGCAAAACTTATTATTTACTTTATACTTACATCCTAATTAAAAGACAATCCATTATTTCAGTTGGCTAAGGTTTGTGTGGGTGTGATCCTAAGCTACCCTCATAATATATACATATATAATTAAAATAATAAATTTAATGGTTTACAAACTATTATACACAATCCTTAAATTCACAGAAGTACTTTCGATTAATATCTTAAACCTGCCTCAACTGACATTAAATTTAAAAAACAAAAACAAAGTGGAAGCAAACGTCATCAATTCAAATCCGATGGATCTCATATTTTAATGTTAGCATCTTGTCTATTTATTAACTGCATCTTATTCCTATTTATAAAAATTGCCTCTTTAATTTTTCTTTTATTATGGTTTTTCTCTTCATGAAGAATTTTCACATTTTCAAAATCAAATTTAAATTTATATTTATTTACATGTTTTTTCATGATCAAAGAAAACTGAAGGAGACTTTAAATCACCATTATTTTTACTTTTTACACACTTATATAACAATTCATGCTCTCTCAATCACCTCTCAATACGCACCTAGATTCACCTATAATATATATATATATATATATAATAAAAAGTCAGATGTCACATGACTTATATATAGCTTGCATTTACCAATATGTAAAATTAAGAGCATTCTAATGAACTCTAAACAAGCTTTTTCTTTCTTTATTATGATAATGCTACTACAAGAGAAGACATTCAAATCATCTTTATCTTAGATTGTCCCTATCCCCAGACTGGTTTCGACCTATGGGTCTCTTCAGTGAGGAGTTGGGACACTAGATTCAAAAAACCAACTCAAGCTAAGCATTTATCTAAAAGTTAATTGTCAAGAAGAAGATCTAAAACTTTTAGACATCTGCGTGACTTTAAAGTCAGCTCTCCAACTGAAAAAATCATATGGGCCTGAACTTAATTCAGATACTCCATATATTAATAGGCTTAGCCATTTAATTTAGCCAAAGCCCCAACAGCAAAATAATAATAGTAATAATAAAAAGTCAGATGTCACATGACTTATATATAGCTTGCATTTACCAATATGTAAAATTAAGAGCAAGCTAATGAACTCTAAACAAGCTTTTTTTATTATGATAAATGCTACTACAAGAGAAGACATTCAAATCATCTTTATATTAGATTGTCCCCATCACCAGACCAGTTTCAACCTATGGGTCTTCAGTGGAGAGCTGACTTTAAAGACATGCAGATGTCTAAAAGTTTCAGATCTTCTTCTTAACAATTAACTTTTAGATAAATGCTTAGCTTGAGTTGGTTTTTTGAATCTAGTGTCCCAACTCCTCACTGAAGAGAACCATAGGTCGAAACCGGTCTGGAGATCGGGACAATCTAAGATAAAGATAATTTGAATGTCTTCTCATGTAGTAGCATTTATCATAATAAAAAAGCTTGTTTAGAGTTCATTAGCATGCTCTTAATTTTACATATTGGTAAATGCAAGCTATATATAAGTCATGTGACATCTGGCTTTTTATTATTACTATTATTATTTTGCTGTTGGGGCTTTGGCTAAATTAAATGGCTAAGCCTATTAATATATGGAGTATCTGAATTAAGTTCAAGCCCATATAATTTTTTCAGTTGGAGAGCTGACTTTAAAGACATACAGATGTCTAAAAGTTTCAGATCTTCTTCTTGACAATTAACTTTTAGATAAATGCTTAGCTTGAGTTGGTTTTTTGAATCTAGTGTCTAGTGTCCCAACTCCTCACTGAAAAAACCCATAGGTCAAAACCGGTCTGGAGATGGGGACAATCTAAGATAAAGATGATTTGAATGTCTTCTTTTGTAGTAGCATTTATCATAATATAAAAATAGCTTGTTTAGAGTTCATTAGCATGCTCTTAATTTATACACACACCCACACACACATATATATATATATATATATATATATATATATGTGTGTGTGTGTTTGTGATATATATATATATGTGTGTGTGTGTGTGTGTGAGAGAGAGAGAGAGAGTGTGTAATTAGGAAAACCATCTTTAATATAAATAAAATAAACTTCAAGCACACACGTATGTTATTTACAAGAATCGATTCATAAAATAAAAAATCCCCAAATTTTAATTAGTTAAGCATTTTTCAGTGCCAAGCATGATAATCATAGCTATTCTTAATAAACACCAAAGACTGCTTTGTAATTAGAATCAAAAACAGGTTTATTCAACTACTTTGTAATTGCTGTTTCTTAATATTTAAAATACAAATTGTTTATGTTGTTCAATGCAATAGTCTAGGATGTTCTTTTATAGCCTATGGTGAATCTGAAAACATTATAATAACTAGAATAAGATAGCATAAATATTTATACAAAAAAACTAAAAAATGTTAGGCACATTTGTTTGTAATCTTAAACCATGTTACAAAGAAAATATAATGAATCGATTAGCAAAAGATCAAATTGGTCTTCATAAACTGAAATAATCAGAAAAGGAAAATAAAAGAGGCATTTTCTGCTAACAACAATTTAGCACAAAATATGTATATTGGTGATTATTTATCTTTTTGACATGTGTGTAACCTAGTGTATCAGCAGCATAAGATATCATGGATGGCTGAGGGTCATGTGAAAATCTGAGTTCAAACCTTCTATAAAATGCATGTAGATGTGCAGGTATGAAAAGCCTGTACTCTAGAAAAAATTCACATTTGGAAATAGGTCATTAACAATAGATTGAATAGTGTCAACTATCTAATTATTGGAATATGGAAATTAAGGAATTTTGAATATTATAAACAGTAGTTATAAAGCAATCTTTGGTTTTTGGTTAGAATAGCTATGATTATGGAGCTATGCACTAACACATTATCTTTGCGCACATATCTTAATTCACCTGATAAAGTGTGTTATTCTTATTTCACCAGATTTTTGTTTGGTTTAGTGCACTTTTGGTGCTGAGCATGGCAATAATAGCAATATTATTTTATTTGTTTGCTGCTTTTATACTGCCTATTTAGTAATATATGTTGTCTAATTTGCATATGCTGTTAGTTGGATAATTAGATACTTTTAGCTCTTTTATTTATAATTGGTTTTTATTTCTTATGTACCAAGTATCCTTTATTTTTTTCTTTCTGTAATTACACTAGTTTGATGTTTAGTGGATGAAAGTTTTTGCCTGTACTTTTTTATGATCAAAGAACACATATTCTGTGTTTTTTATGTGCAGTTGTATAGTTATTTGTGCTGTGTGATATAGAGTAAATCCAAATAAATGAAGATCTTCCAGGCATTTATAATTTAACCCTACCATAATAAATGAGACTATCTCTCAAGTATTTTTTTACAATAGGCATTATGGTAAATACCTTGGTATATAACTGATGAGACAAAATTAAATTGCACTATCAGAATACAAATCATCAGTGCTACAAGGCACATGATGGTGCTGTTGCTCACCTCAAACAGTTTAATATACTATTTCCAGCTGTACTATGACCTGGATGTACTATGATCTGTAATTGAGGCTGTACAATGACATGTAGTGTGTTACACTAATTTCTCACAATTCACAGGTTTCTTACTCTCCAAATGATCACTATTTAATTGTGGTATCATATAATTTGAGGGTGTTTTGATTTTAAGTCAACATAACATTTAAAATTTTATTTAATAAATTATTATATTACATTCAAATTACTTAGTATTATGTTCTAAAAATTTTCAAACCATTACAGTGTTTATGAACTTAGTTTTGAAGGGTGTAATATTAGAGAAAGTTTGTTTGTAAGTGGGAATTATTGCATAGTCACAGTCTACATGAGTGGCAACAAAATTTGTTTGACTGCAAGTAATTTTTTAAGAAATTTGGTCTAAAAAAATTACATTAAGCCAAAACCCACTAACTAGATGGCAATTGTTACTTTTTGTGTAAAAAAAATATCTTAAAATGAATGGGTAGACTTGTTTTTTTTTCTGTTAAGTGGGGGGGAAATGTCTTTAAAAAGATGTTAACTATTTACTTATTATAAAAGGGCAGTTATTTATTACAAAAAAGACTTTTCTGGCTTGTTTAAGTAGAGTAGCGAGTTTTTTTTTTGCTTTCTTTGCAAGCTAAGCTGTAAATATAAGCTAGGATAAGTTTTGTCAGGCTTTGGTGGTCGAGAGGTCAGCGACATTGCTTTACAAGCAGTTGTCTCGGATTAGCGGGTTCGCTTCCAGGCTGATGCTATGACACATGAGAAAGTAAAAAAGACGTTTCTATTTAGTTATTAAAAAGACGTTAATTATTTATTTATTCTAAAAGAGCAGTTATTTCTTACAAAAAATAAGGTAATAAAAAGATGTTTACTATTTAGTTATTAAAAAGAACAGTTATTTCTTTAAAAAAGTAAGTTAAGAAAAAAGACATTGTTTACTATTTAGTTATTAAAAATACGTTGTTTTCTATTTAGTTATTTAAAAAATGTAATAAAAATATGTTGTATAAAAAGGTCAGTTACTTAATATAAGGTCAGGCCAGATAATGTTATAATAAAGTATTTTTGAGAATTAGCACTGTCATCCAGCAGCCTGTACCATCGATTATACTAGTGTCATTGATTGTTATGAATTCATCCTAAATTACACCAGAAGAGTATCCTCAATTAATAAATTTGTCCTTACAGAAATATTATCAAATATGAATTCAACTTACTCTAAAATTTTGAAATAACCATAAAAAAATAGCCAAGAGCATAAATAGGCAAAATGAAAAGTTATCTCAGGGAATCTGATCACTTCCAATAAGGATGATGGTCTTGGTACACATTGAAGTATTTGGTAGGAAAAAGTGACAAGAACTTGAGACAATATCAGAAAACTATCAGATGTTAAACAGCAGTACTTATAATGTTTACAATATTGTGAATTCTCAAGTTTGGAGCAGGAAGCTTCTACCTACACTCATTAATGTACCTATCATGGGGCAAGGTGCTCAGAGAAAATCACAGCAATCCATCACAAACTGTAGCTATACCACTAATGACTAAACTTGCATAGTTACTAACAGTAACTGAATTGTAAGGAAATGTTGATATTAAACCACTAAACATCACATGATCACTATTTCTTATACTAGCACATAACTGTTATTAAAACAGGCAAAACTCTCCATACAGTAGTGCCACTCAGATCCAAAGCTCCAAACTGACAAAGGCCACAAGCCAGAAACTAGGCTGGGGATATTGGATGAGTAGGCACTAGTTGGGGATTTTATTCACAAGCCTTCTGGCATCCATTGATTACTCTGGTTGACACTGAGTGGCACTACTATATGGAGAGTTTTGAAATGTTGATATACAATTTATGCATGAAATATTGTAATTACTATAATGAATATCTTATATTTAGAGCTGTTGGGTTATTTTTAAGTAATTAGAAACATTACTCTTAGCAATAGTGTGGTCTAACATAATAAAATTGGCATAATCAACAAGATATTTGCTTTATGAGTTGTTTAGATTTTTATCATTTAGTTTACAGAAAAAAAAATGGCAGCTAACATTATTAATACATTAATAAAAAAGACAGAAACAAACGCTAAGAATTGTTCATTTCTGTGAAGAAAAGTTGAAATTTGTTTTCCCCATACTACAAAAAGAAAAAAATCAAACTACCAAAAATTGTTAACTTGGAATAATTTGATACTGGCAAGATAGAATATTGGGAAACATATATGAGTCAATTTTACATTTTTCTTATGGCAAACCAAATCAAAATTAAAATTGAAAACTTATAATTGTTTGTGATTCTTTAGTGCTTTTTTTTATTCCCAGTCAGCTTCTATATATTCTCAGTTAGATTTCAATAGAGCAATATCATCCGTGATGGCTTACTTTTGTTTCAAGCTCCTAACAATATTACAAAACTCCAACTTCTGTGTTTAGGTGAAGCAAAAATGATTAGAGATTTTGCAACTCAGAAAGATAACACTGAAGTTCAATTTTTGGGATTTTTTAAATGAAGGTCTGAGACATTGTTTCATTTGTAGAATTGATCAAGCTGTTATTGGAACCAAAAAATCCCATATATTTTGTACTTTTTCAGATGACTTTAGGTAAGTTTACAGTGAGTCAGGTGGCTCCATTAAAACAGTGACCTCTGTATTAAAGTAATAATCGAAAAACAACCAAAACAAACATTGTGGATCATGAGTTAAAAATATTAAAAGCTGCCTAAATAAATGCAAAAAACCTGAAAATATTTGCAAGAGAGGTGACAAGCCAAAGCATGAACATATTAAATGACCACATTAGTATATATTGAGTAGATATTGTAATTAAGTCAGTGATATAGAAATCACGTTTTTAAAAAAAATCAAATCGCTCAGAAAACAATGGAAGAGGCCTTTCTAAACCAATTTCCTGCCAAAAGACAAAGTAAAATTAAATAGAATTAATACCACTATCAATAATGTAAGAGGTAATGATTCATTTCTCATAAACCAATAACAGCATAAAGAAAAATAAGTAAATGTGTAACATAGGTAATGAAGTCCCTTTCTCATAAAACTTTTCTTTCTGTGAGACTTAAAAAAATATATATATATATATTTAATATGAAGGGTGTGATTACATTGACTCATCGATAAAAAATGATTTGTTTACATTCTTCAATTCATACACAAACATATAAGTCAAATTAATAATTTTTATTAGTCATTCACTAGACTAGAGATTATTGATCTTTCCACAAGGTATTAAAAATGTTATAGAAACTAGTCCCTATCTAATGTGAGAGTGTTGAAGTGAAAATTACACTACAGAAATATTATTTTGTGAGACAAATATTTATAATCACACCTTATAGGCATTTGATTTTCATGCACAATCTTCACTTATTCAGTAGTAATGACAATCTTCATCACTTATTCAGTAGTAATGACAATCTTCATCTTTCTTAAATTTAAACATGTGAAGACAACAGTATTTTTTATAATACATAATTCTTCTTATCAGATTGAAATTTAATTGGGTACAGTGAAACATATTTCTATAACATCATTTAAAAAATAAACTGCAATTCTTGATGGAGATAAAAAATAAGATTATATTTATTTGAATTACCACTACTACATCTTTTAAATATAAGACCTAATTTGTCAAATCTTACATGTTATCTGAAATCATGCATTACTCTAATCTATAATAGGTTGTTTTACAATAGCATGTTGAAACTGCTGGAGGGCATTATTTCTATGATAGTGCACAGAAATATGCCATTTAGGTGGCCTCCGCTGCTATCGAACATTCTATTTCTAATGCGTAAGCCTAGAAATAGTCCGCTGATATGGGGGGTACTGGCTGCTGTGTTTATTTCTATGCTAATGCACAGAAACATGACATTTAGCCAATCTGCCACAGAAGCTATCATGTCAGCTTACAGCTCAGATTTGGGCTAAGCATTTTGGATGTGTGATCACATTTCACTTTTGGTTACAGTATTGTCTGAGGGTGGCTGGAATTCTGATTGTCGAAACTATTTTAATATTCATTAAGACCACCTCCCCCTCTATCTCGTATATTTTAGGAAGGTCTACTAACAATTATCAGCAGAGTCTCATGCTTCCCTAGCCCCCATTTCCTGCTGAAAAAATGGGCCAAGTGTAGTTAAAAGTGCAATTCCTATCAAATCATGCTCTAAGTCATGTTTCGTGTGAGAACAACTGCGAGCTGATTAATCAAATGGCTGAAATAGGACAACTTTCCGAATGTCAAAGAAAGAAGGATTCTTCTCTGACTGCTGGAACAGGTTATAAAACAAAACAGCTTGAAGCTGCATGCCTGCTGGGTTTTTTTTCTGAAGAGCCCAAAAAGTTGCTTTTAATTGCCATATATATTAATGTTTTTTTGGGGGGAATTACTGTCAAAATTTGGTCAACCTTCGAGTTTTTGGTGTTCCGTTCTGTTAGCAATTGGAAACACCCTATCCCCCCTTTCCCCGCCCTCTCCCAAAGTTGGACTTTGGCTTGTAAATGTTACCATTAAATGGACAGTAGATTTATTTATAATTTATAAAAATAAAACAAAACAAACAAAAAAAAAAAAAGTTGAATTGACTGATTTTTTTGTCGTACAATACCGAACTACTTTTTAAAAATCATTTTTAATTGATGTTTTTTTTTTTTGGGGGGGGGGGGTTCCAAAATCAATTTGATAGCTGCCGTACTTTTTAAATGTGATAAACAACAACAACAACAAAAAAAAATACATAGACCGAAAAAAAAAAAAACTGGCCCCTTTGAAAATATAAATAATGAAAAGAATCAAAAAAAAAATTAAGTACTTTTTTGTAAATTCATTTATTTGTAATTTTTTTTATGCATTTGTTTTTTTTTTTTTGGTTGTGTTTAAAAAATTTGATTTGATATTACTTTTACAAATGAGATAAACAAAAAAAAAACCAAAGCCAACAACAAAAAAAAAAGAAACCCGGCCCCAGCAACATTATATTTATCTTTGTTTACAAACCCACCACACCCTCCAGTGGTTTCAACATGCTATTATAAAATAACCTCTTCAATAGAAGTAGAGTTTCAGTCACTTTTACATGAAGCAAACAAAAAACTATTAATATATATGTTAAATGTCTGCCCTTGGATTAATATGAAAAATAACAAAGCAATATATATATATATATATATATATATATATATATATATATATATATCAATAGATGGAGCTTTACCAAGACCTCCAAACAAGCGTATTCTGTTTACATAAACGTCAGAGTCAATATTCACTGTCTCTTTCATTTTGCTCCACCCTCAGATCAGCTGATTTCAAGCTGATTTGCTCTCATCAGTGAAGGGATAGGAGTTATAAAACTAGACCTAAAAACTGACTCCAAGCATTTATGCAAAACGTTTTTATCAGTTTGCAAGCATGAATTTTTTAGACACATTAATGTCTTCAAACTCAGCCTATCAAACAAGATAGCTATATGGGTCTGATTTCAGTTCAGTTTCTCCACATAGTAAAAGTTTCTGCAATCTATATCATTGCAAGAAAACTTTAAAGGTACATTTATGAAAAAGAAAAACAAGTTTTATATATGTAAAAACCTGCTATCCCTTGTATTAATGATCAATAGATGGAGCTTTACCAAGACCTCCAAACAAGCATATTGTGTTTACATAAATGTCAGAGTCAATATTCACTGTCTCTTTCATTTTGCTCCACTCTCAGATCAGCTTGGAGTCAGTTTTTAGGTCTAGTTTTATAACTCCTATCCCTTCACTGATGAGAGCAAATCAGCTTGAAATCAGCTGATCTGAGGGTGGAGCAAAATGAAAGAGACAGTGAATATTGACTCTGACGTTTATGTAAACAGAATACGCTTGTTTGGAGGTCTTGGTAAAGCTCCATCTATTGATCATTAATACAAGCGATAGCAGGTTTTTACGTATATAAATCTTGTTTTTCTTTTTCATATATATATATATATATATTGTGCCAGGCATTATCAAATGTTTTGTATATATTTAGCACAACAAATATATAAATGTGCTACATTAATAATGGAAGTTGGGTCTGATCTTTAGAATACCCACATACACTAATTTAAAGCAAACATTGAATTGACACAGAAATATTGTAAACAAACAAATGCTCATATAATAAACTCATGTATTTTTCTTTGTATTTATTTTTTAAATTTTTTTTTTATATTTTCAGTATATGTCATTTTATGTATTTTGCTTTTCTCTGAAAAATTCAAATAGAGAAAAGCAAACTTTATTAAACAAATGGATCACATGTTGGAACATATTAGTAAAATAAATAATTAAAGTAATTGTATATTTTTTTAATTACTTTTCTAAAAACTGTAATTTTATTTGTAAGCAAAGAATGTTAATTGCTTCAAAAATCTAATCAAAAAGCAAAATGTTTGATGATCAATGCTATAATTAAAATGTTATCTATTTTTTAATATAAAATAAAAAAAATTTGAATTGATATCTGTAATCAAGTGCTCTGAGTATTCAAGATGGAAACCAAACATTATATCAAACCCTGCTATGTAGAACTTAATCAGAAAAATGAAAAGATCTTTTTTATTATTTACTATTACTTCATTCCAATGTTCTTTTTATGAGTACTGCTACATTTCCAGGTAGAAACAGAAGAGTCAACTAAAGATATTTATTTGTATCAGATACTATCCAGGTTAATAGATGCCACCTTCGTAATTAAGTGTCTATGTTATATATAGAGGTCAAAGCTTGTTAAGAGCTTGTTTTGCGAGCTCTATATATAACATTTGTAAATGCGAGATTTATTAAAATTAAGTCATGTGACATCTGACTTGATTTTTTTATCATTTTATTTTTTGCTATTAAGGCTTTGGTGATTTTATATTGCTAAAGCTATTAATATATGGTGTATCTGAACTTTGTTCAGTCCCATATGAGTTAGATAGTTGGATTTTTAGACATGTCTGAAGGTTTCAGATTTTTTTCTCAATAGTTATACATTAGATAAAGTGCTGGGCTTGTCCTAGTACTTCTAATCTAATGAATATTCTGGCACCCCACTGATGATGCCAGAAGCAGAAACCAGTCTGGGGTTGAGGATATTTCCAAAGCTTGTTAAGAGCTTATTTTGTAAGCTCTATATATAACATTTGTAAATACAAGCTTTATTAAAATTAAGCCATGTGCCATCTGACTTGATTTTTTATCATTTTATAAATGTCTATATAGCAAACTTGATGCTAACTTTTATGAATATTTTATTAACTCTTCCCTCTTATTGCTTCTGTATTCTAGTTAGTAGAAAGCAGGAACATGGAGAAATGATGACACAGGTATTAATTACTCTTAACTAATTAACAATAGATGAAAAGCACACACATTATATATATGCACTGGGTTCATTATACATATATATGACAAACATTAAAAATAAAAAAAATGGGTTAATAAATTAACAATATATTTATTAAAGCAATTGATTTTTCTGGATGTTTATATATATACTAACCTTTACGGTGGTTAAAATACCTATTGGCTGAGTGAGTTAAAGCTCTAAACTTTTCATTGGTCAATTACAAAATCAGCAGCAAAAATATATTTGTCTTTTAATATTATATTCATTTTAGTTTACTTTCTAAAATGCAAATTAATAATTTGTCAGATTATTAAAGTGAATGAAAGTATATAAAAATACATTTTTATTTATAATTATAAAAATAATTTATAGCAGAAAACCTAAAATGAATGTTTCATAACCTATAAAAAAAAATGCACCCTACATCATTGATTTCTTTTTCAATTTACGTTACTGTAAAAGTAAAGAATTTTTACTAAAATCTCAACTATTCTTCTAAAATAATTATATTTTCAGCATATTTTATCAAAATATTTTATAATATGTAAAAAATACCAAAAAAGTACTCTAAAAATTTATTTTGGCTTTGAAAATCAAAGCAAAGAACTTGGAGCTGTCACAATTGTTGATAAGCACTCCCTTTTGTTCAAAATGATAAATAACGAATCAGCACCTTGGAAAGTCTGCCTTCTCCCATTGTTCTAGCTTTAAAATTAAATAATATTGATTTTTTACTTGTAAAATAATTCTAGAGAGGGTAGCATCTTACGGCACTTTTTAAGCTTTAAAATGAGCATAAATTCCTTACAATAATGTAAAAATTTCTGGTTATAAAGCAAGTTAAAGTTAATTCAATTATACTCAGAGAAACTAGTCATAGCTAAAAAAACAGTATAGAAAGTGCTGGATTTGTCTTGCATTGGTGATCGAGAGGTCAGCGTGACTGCCTTGCACTTGCAGGCAGTGGCCCAGGTTGTAGGTTCGCATCCCAGCTGATGCTATGACATTTAAAAAAATAAAAAATAAAAAAAGTGCTGGATTTTAAACACTTTTGATTGTTGTACTAAAGCTAAGTAATAATTAAGCATATTATAATTCTTTTTTTTCTATTTTTTAATCTTGATTAATACCCTCTTTTTTACAAGCTAAAAGATAATTTAATGAAAATACTTAGGGGTGTGTTTAGTACATACAATTCAGAGTGGCATTTTAGAAAAAATGTTTTTTTTTTTAAAAAAAAAATTGGTAAATAAATACAAGATGCTATTTTAAGGAAGATCCAATAAAAGCTGATATAAAACATAAAAATGAAAACTATTAGAGTTTTTAAGTTACAAATTATTATTTAGACCAAAATATGAGGAAAAAGATAATAATTCTTTACAGAAATTTACTATTTGTCATATGCATTCTACTGCTGTGTTAAAACGATGGACTTATATAATATGTTTCAGGAACGATTTTTAACTGAGTGACCTAAACACAATTTGGTTAAAAGCAATTGAATAGGAATGTCAAATGCCCAATCTGCTGTTAAGCTTCTGAATGACATTTGACATTGCAAAAAATAGACATTCTATTATTTTATAAATATATAATAAAAAAATATTAAATTACATAAATAATTAAATGCATTAAATTTGTTAGATATATTATAAAACTGAACAAATTAAATAAAGTAAAAACAATTCATTGTTTTCATTTGAAAAAAAAACAAACACTTCTTAAAATAAATTATTGTTAAACAAAGTCAGAGTCTTCATACAGTAGAGCCACATAGTGTAAGCCATAGTAAGAAGGTTTGTGTATAAAATCCTTATCTAGGGCTTACTCATTCAATATTCCCAGGCTACAACACTCCAGCAGCCACTTATTTTAGTTAACTATAAAGTTACAAGTCAAAAATAAAAATAGATGTTTTCACTCCAAGCTCGTTTACTTGTATAGTCATATAGATATGAATCCAGTTTAGTATCTATACATTTTGATGTCTTTGGTTCTTTAATAAGCACACTCATCATTATCACATGGACAGAAATGGTATTAAACCGCTAAACATTGCATGGTCATTTCTTTTACTTACACATGCTGTTAAGTGCACAAACCTTCTTGCATCTATTGATTACTATGGCTTGCACTAGGTAGCATTACTATATGAAGAGTTTGTCACTGTTTTAACAGTATGGGTAAGCATAGTAAATGGTGATCATGTGTAGTTGTTTTATAACATTTCTGCCCACAGGAGAATGGTGACTATGGTTATTAAAACACCAAAGACACCAATATATATATATACACTAAACTGGGTTCAGATGTATATGACTATACAAGTGAAATACTTTGGATTGAAAACATTGTTTTCATTTTGGACTCATAGGTTTATCGTTAACTAAAAAGATAAAAGGTGGCTGCTAGAAAATTGCATTAGATCCTAAGATCTAAATGCAGGCTTTTATATCCAAGACACTGATGAAAGCTGTTTAATCTGAATATATTAGATGAGTAGGCCCTAGATAGTGATTTTTGACTAGGTGGAATTACTTTATGGAGAGTTTTTCACTGTTTTAACAGATTGTGTAAACATAGAAAATAGTGATTATTATTATTATTATTATTATTATTATTATTATTATTATTATTATTATTATTATTATTATTATTATTATTATTATTATTATTATTATTATTATTATTATTATTATTATTATTATTATTATTATTATTATTATTATTATTATTATTATTATTATTATTATTATTATTATTATTATTATTATTATTATTATTATTATTATTATTATTATTGTTGTTGTTGTTGTTGTTGTTGTTATTATTATTATTATTTGTAGTAAAATTTGTTCTTAATTTAACAAAAACCCATATCTCGTCAAACCAATACGGAAAAAAGGGATCATCAACCTCGCATGCTATGTCCAATGTAACTGCACTATTCAATTACATCAGAGGACATCGTAAATCAAAACCTATTGCTGTCCAGCTGGATGTTGCAGCAGCATTTGATTCAGTCCAGATAAATATCCTCCTGGATATTCTGTCGGAATGCGACATTCCAGCCGGGATTGTTCAGATGATCAGCAATCTGCTCAACAACAGAGAGATTTTTCTCTCTCTTGATGGCAAGATCACACCAGGCTTCAAGCCATACAAGTCGATCCCTCAAGGATCTCCACTCAGTGCCCTTTTCTTCACAGCATACATCAACCCTCTTTTGATGGATATAGAAAAAAACCTCCCTGGAATTTTCCTTCCCTCTCTCAATAAAAACTTCAATGTATTTGCATATATAGATGACATCATGGTTGTTCTTCCCACCATTAAATACCTCCCCCATCTCATGAACATCTTAAACAGAAATACAGCAAAACTTGGCCTACAAATAAACTTTAACAAATCTTCCATCTGGAAGATTATGTCTGGTAAACAAATTAACTCTCCCTTTTTTGCAAAACCCCAAAGATACCTAGGTTTCCCAATCTTCAAAACACCAACTGCAATGGCAAGAGAGATTCAAGATGCAATCCTCCATTCAACTGAAGCCATCACCACGTCACTCTATAGAGTATACCTTTCATTATATGGAAAGGTTGGCCTCCTCAACATGATCATAATGCCAAAAATCTCATATTACCTTCCATTCGTAAAAATGTCTAAACAGTTTCAAAATAAAATCAACCGATTATGTACTAAACTTCTTTGGAGAGGAAGGACAGTTTCTAGTAGCTTGTGAGGCATCCAATGACCATGCAGGTTCAATGGACTGTCATTCCACTCAATACAAGCAATAATTTTACAGAAAACCCACAACACTCTACATAATCTGATCCTCTCCTGTGGATACTCCAACATTATTAAAAAAATTACACCGACAGATCGTCCTCCGCCCTCTGCCAGTTCATGGATAGCCTCCCTAATAGACCACCTACAACTTTATAACCCAATAATGCCCTTTAACCTTAACAAAAAAATCACCTTATGGGAAGCATACAATATAATCAACTATAATCAACAACCCATAAAAACCAGCCTAAAAGTAACCAACCAAAGACTCATTTCACACTTTAAAAGATGGAGTCTGGAACCCAAATTCCTTGACTCCATCATTAAAATAAATCTCAATGCGCTTCCCACGAATTGGTTCCTTTATCACCGAAGAGGTTTTGCCAGCATTGACCCTATATGTGGTCTGTGTGCTCGTGAAGATGAAACCATAGACCATATTATACACCGGTGCCCAAGACTTAAAACACTGAAAGATATTAATTATAATCAATTCCAACATAAGACCTGATATGATTTTCTCACTTGAAAATGCCATTCATAATGGGTTTTTTTCAATAATAAGGCTTTCTACCTTTGTCCTATATTCCATATGGATAGTGAGATGCAAAACTCTCATGGAATTACCCCTGCCACAAATCATACCATTATTTTATCAAACACTCAAAAAAATCAAGAAACGTGATCAGCTCCTGGCCTCCAGTAGAGTCTTTGATGACACCTGGTCTTTAACTGCAGTTTCCTTTTCCTGATTATCAACTCCCACCTACCCAGCATTATAGAATAGGAAATTCTAAAAGAAAATATTCATGTTTATATAAAAAATGCTTATTCCATTAATTAAGTTATTAGAATCTCATCACTATACCTAACCATATAAGAGTATAACAATTGTACTCTCATAACAAAATCTAGCCAGATAACAAATAGAACATTATACATTCATATTATTGTACAATTTATTCATTTATCTATCCTTTATTAGTATGTAATCACTATTTATTGTTAATAAAATTTTTGTTGAAATGAATTTAACAAAAAATACGTTTACAAATATTATTTAGATATTTGAAACCTTTTCTGTAAATTTAAGTGAATAAGACAGTAATATGTATATCTATTATATTTTACCTTTAATAATTGTGCAGTGCATGTACTATAAAGTCAAGTATATCAGGTTGGAGACTATAATTATTAAAAAATCAAAAATACTAAAATGTATTAAAACTGAATTAGATTCATATCTGTCTGATTATGCAAACTAATTAGTTTGGATTAAAAACATTATTCTGTTTTAATTTGGGCTCATAGTTTTATATTTAACTTAAAAGATAAAACTTGGCTGCTGGAGGATTGCATTAGGATCCAAGGACCTTCACTGATGAAATCCATACATTAGAAATTAATCTGGAAATATTGAATGACTAGACACTAGATAGGAATTTTGATGCACAAGCCTTCTAACATACATTGTTTAGTATGGCTTGCATTAGATAGCACAAATATATATTTACAACAATTGTAGAAATATCATTAGTTTCTTTATTCATATTCTTATATGGGTAGTACAGAATTTTCACAAAAACATAGATTTAAAACATTTTACATTTGATTTTTATTAATTAAATAATTAAATTAATGCTAATGGTTATTGATTTATTGTAGAGTAAATGGACCATTATCTAATATGCCTGAATTTTGGAAAGCTTTTAATTGCTCAAAACCTTCCCCCATGGTTCGTGATCCTCCTTGTAAAATCTGGTGAAAATATTCACTATGAAAAAACAACAACAATATATTAAAATTTTTGTTTTCGTTCTTGTTGTGTAAAACAGAAAATAAATAAAATTTTGCTTAAAAATTTAATGTTTGTAACTAAAAGAATTTTTTATGAAGATTTCTAATTATCTTAAAAATCTTTAGATATTATTAAATTATTATAACTATATAGGATAATAAAAAAAACACAAATAAAAAGAAAATCTGGAATGGAAAAAAATATATACTTAATGCATGTAAATAAATTTATGCATGAAAAAAAATCTATTGTAAAAAAATAAAATTTAATTGTTAATAATACTATAGAAAAAAGTGCAAAAAGTGGTTTTAATTAAGAGTTGGAAAAAACAAAGACAGTGAGTAATTCAAAGGATTATAAAGATTTTTCCAACACAGTATTCTTGAGAAAGAAGACAAACAACAGTCCGTATACCTGAATGAGCTTAGGAAAAAAAAGGTAAGCAATTCTGACTTAAATGATATCATTTAAATAAACCAAGAGTTTTAAAATGTATATTAAATTATTGCATTCACAAGAGCAAAAAAGTGATAAATTATTATTAGACCAAATAGTGACAAATGATAAACTGATTATGCTTTAAATCATGCAGTTGCCTAAGATATAAGGCAAGAATTCTTAATCTAATTGTGGTCAAAAGCATATTAAATTTGTAGGTCAGATACAAAAATATTTAGTTATATATGCTAAATGTAATAAACAATGAACTTATAATAAATTATTATAACTATTAATAATATTCTCTTATTCTTCTCTTTTACTTTCTTTGGATATCTTCATATATATATATATTGCTTATAATACTTCTTTCATATGTACTTCAATGCAAACAAATTTTCTTAAAAAATCTTTATTTTCTTTATAGTTTCGACTGTCTAGCAGTCTTCATCAGAGCTTTATCAAACCTCCTCTGCTTTAAAGTTTTAAGTTTTTAAGTTTTTTTAAGAAAATTTGTTTGCATTGAAGTGTATATGAAAGAAGTATTATAAACTATTAATAATATAAATTTATTTGAAAACTTAAGAAAATGATGACAAACTTCCAAATTCTTTGATATTAACATTTTTTGATAATGCATTTCACTTTCAGGTTTTTCACAATTAGATAACAACAGGTTCACCATGTTCAGGTGTGTATGTTGTTCAGAAACAAACACACTTTATCCATGGGGCACCATGTTACCATGATAATAAAGTTTATATGTAAATAAAAATGGTTGGATTTCCAAATCACTCCTTTGCTAAAAATGCGTTAAACCATCAAACATCACATGATCACCATCTTGTGTCTCCAGAAATATGTTCTGATTGTAAATTGTTTTTATTTAAATATGAGAGAATTATTTTTTTTCCTCAATCTTGTGATACTTGCTTGAAATATATTATATATTATATAATTTTCCATGGCATTAAATCAGACAAACCAGCACCATGTGACTAATTATTAACAACATTTATTCTTAACTGAAAACATATTAAGATTTCCAAGTTATCTTTATTTAAATATCCTAATTTATATTAAAAAATGCCACATTGCTATTAATAATTTTTTAAAATATAAATTATTAAAATATTAACTCATAATAATAACAGTAATTCTGTAGCATATTACACAACAGTCATATTGTAGGTAATTGAATTTATTAATCCTATTTTATAAATACCATGATATCTTTTTAAATAGAACAATGGTTTAGTGTCAGTCTCTATGATTTTTGATTCTGGGATCAATTCTGGTGCTGTCTTATTTATACATTTATTTTAGTATCAGTATATCGATTGTATTTTTTTACGTTTGATTAATCTGGTTTTTCTTGAATTTGGAGCAGCATGGAGTTTGTTATCTAGCTAAAAACTTTAATTTTTTTCATAATATTATCCAAATATATCCAAAAATTGTTGTTTTTGATTGCACACAACCGTTCAAATCCAAAGAAAATAGAATTAGTAAAAACACAATTTTTAAAAAAGATTTCCAATATATTTAATTTCATTGTATTAAATATCGATATTATTTAATGTTAGTCTGATGAATGTAATAATTATAAAATATTATATAAAAGCTTTTCTAAATGGTTGCACTATGTCACACTCCTGGAAATGTTTCTAAAACATTTGTCGTCTATTGAAACAAAGCAAAGTTAGGTTATTTTTAGTTACCCGGCATTACCTAACATTACAATTAAGTGCAAATACATGCTAATAGCTTCTAAAATGTAAACAATGTAGGAAAATTTAAAATGTCAGAGTATATAATATGCAGATAATAAATTATACTATATATATATACTTACGATCCAATTATTAATAGTGTTATAACAAACATATAAAAATTAAATAATAGTTTACATATTTTATTATTATACTTCATTAATATAAAATGTAAACAAATTATTCATGAGAAATGCTGAATTAAACTTTTTAGTAAGTAATGGGTTTTGAAATAAGCAACTATATTTAAACAACTAATTGACAAATATTCATCTAATATTTGCTGTTAAAATTTAGGAATTATATCAGCCTTGTTATAACTATTGTACTCCAATAAAGCAAATGGAAACAAGTCAATATGTAAAAAATAAAAGAAAGTAAACTTGTATATGATGGATGAATAAGCTTCTACATTATCCAGACTTTGATAAAGTAGTAAAAGAGCCAATAGATGTCATAACCAAGAGAACTATCCCTTAGCTGTAGATAATGACGCTACATATGTTTTTAGTAAACGCAATGGAGCTGTATTATGAATATTGGTAAATAAAAGTAGAATAATTTATATATTTATATAAACTTTGTTACATTTGTAACTTATACTTTAAGTGAATATTCAGTTCCAAATATGTATTTTAATTACGTTGTACATATAATTAATTGTTTGGAATAAACTAATGTAAATTTACTTCTCTTATTAATGAGTCATTATGTCATGTGTGTATTTTTTCTTGCATCTGCTAAAGAAATGTATTTGTTTGTTTCAAATTCTCTAGTCAAAGGTACAACATGAACAACATATAAAATAAGTTATCTGGAAGACAAATCAGAGAAAGGAATTAACGGAAGTTGTACTTCTGAGAATCAATAACCTGAAACTTCTGATGTTATATTAAATTTTAATTTTAATAATCTAGATACATGGCCGCAAAGTATGAACTTACTAGACAGATAATTAGTGAGAATTTTTCTAAAGATAAGTCTCATCACATGTTTGTAGAATCATATTATTATTATTCAGCATTCGGAGTGTGAAAATTTTTAGAAGTTATTTTGTGACCGCTAAAGCCAGCAGAGATAATATGTAAATAAAAAGATTAAAGTGTAAAAAATAAAAAGATAAAAGTATAAATAATTTAAATTTTTTAATGTTTTACTGCTTATGTATCCTTCAGTAAATAAAATTTTATAGAATTCATTTTATTTTAATTTACAAAGTTTATGTCACGGCGGTGGAGGGGGGTAGCGCTGGAGTTTACCTTGCGCTATGGTAACCTCTTATTCATGCATTGACACTGGATGTTCAGAATGGTGTTTTGATTCATAAACAATTGCCAAGATTAGAATTGGAAAGTAGAGATTGGTTCTTTATTTTAATTATATTAATGGTTTAAAATAATGATTTATATAGATTAGTAAATAATATTTACCGAGACTGTAACCTCGAGAATATGCATGTAAAATGCGATAGTAGGGACCTCTACAGGTGTTTAACCACAAACTTACGCTATGGAAGAAAGCAAAATAACATTTACTTTTATAAGCTCCATTTTTTAAAAGACTACTTCTCCGACCAACAAAATTCCAGAAATTTTAATTTCTTGCATAAGATTTAAAGTTTTAAAGTCTCCTCTTCAATTTCATTGTGAAAAAAAGAAATTATAAAGAAGCAAACAATGATTTCAAAAATAATAAATTGAGGAATCTATTATCAAACTGCTCCAAAAGTTTTCAAAGTGAACAAAAAATAATAATTGATTATAATTTCTAGTATTGGCTACTTATTTTTGTTTCTGGAAAAGCTTCAGATAATTTCTCTTTATTTTAGATATTCACAATGTTTTACTTTTAAACGCTTTTACAAAGCTATTGATTTTTTTTTTTACATTTTGATTTTCAAGTGTCAAGCATATTCCACTCACAAATCTGACATTGTCCAGACTAGATAAATAGATTAATGATTATCTTGAATCATTTATTAATGTAGAAATTATCTTTAAACCAGATATAAACTTTAAGCTTCAGTTAAGGATTGAACTATCTTTGTTTAATTAAACATGTACACTCAGAGTAATTTCATTTTTCTTTTTCCATATGTAATATCTTTATATATGTATTTAATAACCTCTACTCAATCAACATTTCTAAAAAACATATAAAGACATCTTAAAAGACAAATAACCCAAGATGCATTTCATGCTGACTTAAATTTTTAGCTTTTGAAACATTTTCTATCAGATAAACTAAGTTCATCAATCTATGAATGTCACCCAGCTGTTTAAATATTTGATGTTTTGAATTAACTGAATGAAATTATTAATCTACAACAAATTAAAAAATCATTATAGGACTTTGGATCTTATCAAAATCATCTTGCATTTATATTCTCAGAACAAGATCAGAATCGGTGATTCACTCTCTTCTAATAAGATTTTAAACATTCAATTTGAAGACATATTTAGATGAAAACATTTTGGTTCATAATACTTACTGTTGGAAAGACAATGATAGTATGTAACGTTTGTAAGCAATTTACCTTTCTTACAAAGAGAAATTAAACCATTGTTAAAACACATCAGTAATTATTGTTAGTATCTTTTAAATAGGTAAATCAATTTCTATCACCTAATTTTTAAATATATTAAAAATATATTTGCCTCTTGTTCTTTTGCATTGATAAAACATTTTAAAAGCATCCTGAAAAAACATTTTTGCAATAATCACCAGTATTATATCTAATATGAAAGTTAACCTATCCAATTCACATGTTTACAATTTTTTTTACTTAACTTCTCAAATCAATTGAAATCGTTTCCCTTATTCTTTTTTTATTAAGAGATATTTATTATCATTACATTAGTAACAATGGTCATAATAGTAACATACAATATTACAAATGTTTTACCTTACCACCCTTAAGGCAGAAGGCCACATGATCATCCCACGTTCCTGTTCATCAGCGTCACCTGAATATTGAAACAGGATATATAATTCCTTTCATTCTTATCATCGCACAGTTGCAAATTTTGTAAGATCAAGATAATTTATGCCTGTTCGAAAATTCTCCAAACAGCATATTCCTACAGTTATAAAATCTTCATTTATCGATTTACTGTCGGGTGTTTTTTTTTGCTAATGAGAAATTTTAATAGAAGCGATGGTGGCATCTTCATTTATATTTGCATGTCAAACAAAAATAGATAACTGGGTAGTTAATCATCTTTAAGTTGATCATTTTTATAATTAACCTCAAACACAGTGTGATAGATATCTAGTCAAGTATGGTTGTCTTAAAATGATATTCGAGGTTGTTTTTTTGAAACTGCAACAGCACAGTTACACAATAAGCAAATAGATTTTTCTTAACATTAAATAAAACAGTCTTCTCTCTGATCATTTTGGAAGTTATTTTGTTTGGATTACTTATTTATTTTGGGGGAATAACGAAACTCTAAATAGGCACAGCACATAAATCTTTTCAGATTTCCTAGGCAATAATGACCAATGTAAGAACACTGGGTAATTCAGATTCGTCTAAAGACAAGTTACTGTTTGAATTTTGCAGAATAACAGATAATACATTTCTCGTAGCTCTACTTAATCAAAATACATATACTTGGCATATTTGATGACTATACTGGTCAAAGAGTATGTCATATGATTGAAAGATGACTTTACGTTTGATACATGCAAACATTTAAAATTTGTAATATTTTTCATTTTTACCTTTTTTCTGATATTTAATAAATTACCTAGCATACAAATAGCTATATGGGATAATTTGGGTCCACAGATGTAGAATTGAGGACCGTATGCTGTAATTTTTATCGTGGTAGTTGTCTTTTTTTTTTAGAAATATATCAGAAAGACCAAATGCAAAATCGAATACTTCTATTGCCCTCTCTTTTCCATAAAAAAAAAAAAAAAGAACAATTTTAACACTGCATATAAAATTTTTATATTTCTATAATTATTTTAAATCTGTTTAGTCGAATGTATACAAAAATATAATAAAAACCTATTACGAAAAAAAAAAGTAAAAAAAAATTGACATCTTAAATCTTTTCACACATATGGCTACGCTCGGTTGCGAAAGTTTTCTTCGTTTTTCTTCCTAAAATCATACAAGTCAATTTAATTATGCAATACTTATATTAATTTTTCAGGTTGGATTTAACCTATCACAGTGATGCTTTTGGAGTCCTAGTGTAATTAAAATACAAAAAATGCTAATTACTTTTAATTGTTTTTTTCTTCATACAAAACTGTAGTCTAAAGACTACTATTTTTAATTAATTTTGTTAATTTATACTTGATTCAATTTTAAAAGTTTAGTCTTTTCTACTATTTTTCTGATAAATATATTTTGGGAAATACTTTATTTCCTCATACATTTATTAATTTACCTGTACGTATATATCTCTTTCTACTTAGATGTACTGATCTTTTATTCTACTTCGTTGGACTACATATTTCCATTTATTTGGTATTCCCTTTTTTTGTTGTCAGTCCATAAGCTTTTTCTTATTTATCCTTTCTTTATATGCTTTTGCAAGTTCTTATTTTTACTTGGGTTGCTATCCTCAGTCTTGACATCTGTTATTCTGCTTGATAGGTAATTGATATTTATATGAATCCCTATTTTTGATTTTTACTCTAACAATTTTTTTGAACAAGATATCTAATTTTATCCTCAAATTACATTTTCCTTAAACTATTTCAGACCATTTACCACATCAGTAATTTGAAATTTATTATTAATCTTTGTTTAATTCCTTTTAACAATAGGGATTGATAATTATTTAGCTCATTATAATGCATTTTTGTCTTGTTGTTGAAAGTTAATGAAATAGTTACTTTTGTTATGCTACATTCTTAATATTCCATTCTCTTCAGAATGGAAAAGCAGTGTCAGCAGGTGTAAACATGCCAATACTTAATCATTTTCTTGAACTTATAGAAATTAATGCCATTCCATTAGCAGAATCTAATACTTGTGGAAAAGCATGTTTAAAAAAATTATCTAAGGGTTTTTATTATCATATTAGAATTAGTACTTTTAATAAATCTGCAACCTCCCATTTCAAATACACATCTATTATTAAAAAATCCACCAATCTTTTTACAGTCATGCAAGTTATATATATATATATATATATATATATTGTTTATCAGCCTGTGACAATAATAGTAGAAAACCTAGACACTTTTGGTATTGTTCAGAGGAATTCATTGTATTCTGTCCTAGATGACATCATACTAACTACTAAATATAGTTAAGGACTGACAATTAAAGTTTTATGATCTTTATAAATTACTTCTAGGATTAATTTTTTATCTTATTTTAGCATCAGTATCTCTTGTCTAGCATTTCTCAAAGCATCTGTATTTATAAAATCCATGTGAATGTTTGTCCATAAGGCTGTCATATGTTTTGTGTGATTGTATGTTTGTCCACAACGCTGTCATGTGTAACATTCACAACTAATTAAAAAAACTATTACAAAGCATATTTCCACCATTAATAATTGCTCATAACACTGTAAAATTTATATATCAAATGTAATAAACAAATTTAAATTTAGTTTTATTAATACCTTGCCAGGGACATTTCTGAAGTGTACCAAAGAGGCTGGGTTGTTTTAAACATTTTTTTTCAATTGTAAATTTTTCACATTTATTTATATAATATTAAAACCTTTTGTTTAATTTACATTAAATTTAAAAAAATTGTTAAAGCAGCCAATATAAAAAAACTATTAAAAAACAATGGCCTTTTATGCTGTGTATATTACTAACATTTATTTATATAACCAGATGTACCTGGCCATTTTTTTAATTGGTTGCTTTAACAAATTTTTTTAATGATTTGATGTAATTATGTAGTATTTATACATGGAATAAATATTTAATTTTAAATATTGATTAGAATACATCAGAAATATAAGTAACAAAAATAAAAATAAGATTAAATGTATAAATTTAAAAAATGGAAAGACATATTTAGGCATTTGATTGACAACAGAAATAATGTAAAACTTGTGAAATTATTTAATATTTACAAAAGTAGAATAGTTGTGTAATTAAAAAGCTTTTTTTACAAACTGATTAAAAAGTATTGAAGAGCAAGTTTGAGAACTGATTAGAGAAAATATTAAACAACTTAAAATATAATATCCCCAAAGAAACATTAATTAAATTCTTGACAAAGGAATTTAAGTAATGAGAATTCATCATCATCAAAAATTATCAATCCACTGCAGGATGAAGGTCTCTCCAAGTTCAATTCATCTCCGATCTTTAACTTCTCTTCTCCACATCCCCCCTGCACCCTTTATTTTATCCATCCATCTCACATGTGGTCTCTTTCTGGGTCTTTTACAATCTCTTGAATCCAGGTTAAGATTTCAGTTGTCCATCTATTATCATCTCTTCTAGCAATATGTCCAGCCCAACTTCACTTCAGTCTTTTAATTTTTTCAATGAGGTCAGTAACACCTAATTGTTCTCTTACCCATATATTGCATTTTCGATTTCTAATAAGAATAATTAAAGTAAGTAAAAAACTGCAGATTGTACAAACTCAGTATTTGTGCAGTGAAGTGCCTTTTTCTTTACATGTAAAATTTGTTCTAATAACTGATATTGCCTGTATCAAGTCATTATGTTCCAGTGCAGGAATAAACCCAGAGACTCTGATCTGAAGGTACAGAAACACAGCTAGTTTTTAAATAGATTGTCCTGATTTTATTTTTGTTAAATAAGCCTAAAGGGCTATGTGGGCTTAATATTGGGAAACCTGTAACATACTTAGCTGAGTTGTTGAAAGTGAATTGCGATGGGAAGGACTGTTAATTTTCAGACAGTAGATTTAAGACTGCTGTAAATGTATTTAAAAACAGCCTATCTATTTATCTATGTATGAGAACTATGTATAAATTTGGTGTAAGTGTATATAATTAAATTTTGCTATATTTGAAATGGTAATAAATATGGGTTGACTAAGATACTCTCTCTCATTATTATATTACTTAGGGGTATTTCTCACTTGAATTATCAGGGAAATATACTACAATAAAATGGCACAGTCAGAAATTCATACCAAGTGTTAGGAAAGATAATATTAAAGTGGAAAAATAAAAATAGCACACTCAAGAGATGAACTGGCAAACAATTGTAATGATTGACAGGGCAATTGAAAAATAAAATGTCAAAAGATCATGTGAATATTTGAGAATACAATATAGAACATGCATTTGAGTCTTTATACATAAATCAGCTTGAAAATTTGTTCACACTTAATGGCATAAATAATAATAGTAGGAAGAGAGCCACTCTTTTGGGTTTGGCAGGGAGGAAAGTAATAGAAATTATTAAAAAGTTGTTTGACAGACTTATAATTAAGGGAGTGAGATATGTGGAAGTAGTGAATAAGTTAACAGAGCATTTCAGTCCATGGCCATCTAGACAAATGGCTAGCTTGGCACTACAAAATAAAAAAATCAGATGAAATGAGAGAAAATAAAGGATTTTGACATAGCATTACCTGAGCTAGCAAAAAAATGTCCTTAGAGTGAATTTTGGGAACAGGTATTGTTGGACCAATTTCTATAGGAAATAAAACATTACGATAGGCTTTGTTGACTGAAACTGAGTTGTCATATGAAGCAATTATCAAAATAGAAATCCCATATGAATTAATAATTGAGCAATCCCTCACTTTTAGAAGTACATCAGAAAAAGAGTATAGAACATCAGTCTATAAAACTGATAAAAGTATGCCAGTGAAAAATTATAAAACAAGTAGTAAATACTACAATTAGGGAAATGACGTTGTTGTGGTAAAACAGCATATTTAGTGAACAATTGTAAATGGCAATGAGAAAGCTATTAATTATGAAAATATATGTCATTTGACAACAGTTTGCAAAATGCCAAGACAAAAAATAAAAGAGTCATAACCAAACAGATGGCATGTAAGCAAGAGGATATTAATATAAAAAGAGTATCACACAGACAAAATCAGTATATGCTAACAGTCAAAATATGTATCACAGAACTTGAAATGGAGATTGATAGTGGATTGGGTAATTCATTGGTATTTGAAAGCCAATGGAAAGAAATAGCAGAAGATATAAAGAACTTAAAAATGAAAACGACCAATATCAAAGTTAAAAATGTAAGTGGAAACTCATTAATGCTAGTTGGAATAGTAAATACTCCAATTCCACACAGAGTCAAAATATGCTATTTGCAAATTTATATTCTGAAAAAAAAATCCCATAATTGGTAGAGATTGATTTTATGAGTATGGATTAAGATTTCTCTTGTTAAAAACATTTTCATCAAGCAGGAAATTGTAAACATGTAACCAATGTTATTTATGGAAGAGCTAGGATTAATAATAGCAACCATGTAGAAGGAGAAATAAGTGAAAATGCAGGACTAGTGGTTTGTAAGCCATGGATTCTGTTTGTGCAGAGGAATAATGTCAAGGAGATGTTAAAAACATTATTGGCTAGAGATGTGTTAACCCCAGTAGAGAATGCAGAATGGAGTATGCCCATTGAGGTGATAAGTAAACATAATGGTCAAATCAGAATGTGTGGGGATTGCTGAGTGAGAGTGTATAAATATCATTAAAAAGTTGCTTATCCAGTCCCTAATGTTAGAGAGGTTTTAACAAGTTTGTCTAATGCAAAGTTTTTTGCCAAACTTTATCTTAAATCTGCCTATCATCAAATTAAAGTAACAGAGAAATCAGCAAGAATCTTAACATTAACCACACAGTTTGGTCTGTTCAAATGCTACTGTTTACCATTCAGAACTGCTACAGCACCAAACATTTTTCAGTTTGAATTTAAACTTATTGTTATAAGGGTTTAAAAGTGTAACACTATATTATGATGATATGTTGATAACAGTAACATCTGGTGAATTGTTAATATCAAGAATTTTGAAAGTTTGCGAAAAATTAAGTAAGGTGGGGGTTAAGCTGAACCTTAAAAAATGTATATGGAAGACCCAGATGTTAAAATTTCTGGGACACAGCATTTCAGATAAAGAAAAACATCCTTTAAATGAAAAGGTCAGGGCTGTGAGAAATACTGAAAGGTGAAGAACATAAAGCAGTTTCAGGCCTTTTGTAGGGCAATTAAATTTTTTCAAGCTGTTTTTAAAGAATAAAGTGATGATTGCAAAACTGTTATATAAATTATTGCACAAAGGGCAAAGATGGGTATGGATAGAAACTCAAGTCAGGGAGTTTGAAAAAATTAAAGAGCTTTTATTATCAGATGTGCTGTTGGTGCATTTCAACAGTGAGCATGATGTTAGGATCATTACAGATGCATAAACCTGGCAGAGGCAGTGTTATCCCACCTGTTAGACAGTAGTGAATGTCCAATGGCATATACATCTAAAAATTTGTCAAATGCAGAGTGGAACTACAGTCAAATTGAGAAGGATACACTGGTGATTATTTTCACAATGAAAAAATATCATCAGTTTATGTTTGGGCATAGTTTTGGAAATTATTACAGATCATAAGCCTTTGATGAAGATTTTAGCAAATGGTGATGCAGTACCTGAGTATTTAAGTCTACAAAGGTTATGATGGTAAAATGTGTTAGCTGCATATGCTTATACATTAAAATGTAAACAGGGTAAAGACATCTCATACGCTGACACATTGTCAAGATTTCCAAATAATCAAGAGACAGTCAATAGCGAAGTTGAGGTTAATTATGTTGACAGCATGAACCCACAAGTGTTAAATAGTAATACAGTCCAAAAAAGGTTATAATATTCTGAACTGTATTAAGACATACATGCCTAACATGACCTATTTATTGGAAGTAGGATTTGGGACTAATAGAGATCAGTTATCTGTCTGTATAGGATGCATAGTAATGAGGGATAGAGTTTATACTTCCTGCCGGAAGGGATAAAGTTTTAAAACTTTTATATAAAGAGCATCTGGATATAGTGCAGTGTGAAAACTTTGGTACATAGCTGTGTCTGATGGCCATGCATATATAAAAACTACATTAAATGTTGCCCAGCATGTCAGTCAAAAAGTGCATTGCTGATGAAATGTTTTGCATTCTGGCCAAAGGCCCTAAAAGCAAGAGAGGGTGCATATTGATTATACCAGATTGGTTAATGGAAAATTTTATTGATAATAAGTGCTTATTCAAGATGGATTAAATACCACATAATGAAAAGTAATACTGCCCAGAAAACAAGTGTTTGAAGACAGTGTGCTCAATACATGGGTTTCTGGAAATAGTAGTATCTGATAATGGAGCAGGTTTTACTGGAAAGGATTTACACCAGTTTTTAGTACCTATGTGATACATCATATGCATACACCCCCCATATCATCCATAGTCAAATGTATTAATGGAGAATGCAGTGCAGTAATTTAAGCAAAGTTTTTAAAAAATGAATAAGTTAAAAATGCAAGATACATTACAAATATTTATGCTATACCAACATTCAACACCATCTACAATGACTGGTAAATCACTGAAAGAGTTAGTGTGTGGGCATAAACTAAGGATTAAATTAGAATTTTTTTATCCCAATGTACAAATTAGTGTTCCAAATATTAAATCGTGTAAATCATTTGGAATTGTTGATCCTATATGGGTGAGGGATATAATATTAAAAAAATGGATCAGTAAAATAATAGACAAATGTAATGTCAAATCAAATATATGTGGTTAGTGGGCTAAATGGTTTATAGTACAGACATCACATTAATCATGTGAGAAAAAGAGAGCCAAAAAATTGCAGCTGGAAATATTACAAGATGCAGGAATGCAGAGTGATGAAAGGAGCAACTTAGATGCAAAGAGAAGAAAACCAGTTAACTGAAAAAAAAGTGTGAACTCTTCAGAAGAAATTAAAGTGAAACCCAAAAAAAAATAATTCCTGAAAGTCAGTTAAGCAAAAAACTATTTTGGCACATTCATGCACCACCCACATATCTTTACACTTTATATTTTAAATGACATCTGAGTTTTGATGTCATGTAGTAAATTCGAAGCATTTACAATAAATTCAACTTCTTTCCACTAAGTATTTAGTCATACTAACAGGCCATCTATTAATTTAATGGTTGATTTAATAACACCAGCCTAACTTATAATATGTTACCAAAAGACATTTTTGTTTGAATATATATGAAAGTGCAAAAGATAATAAAAAAACATGTTTTTTTAATTAAAAAAATATTTATTTTCAGATACAAATATAATTGTGGAAATGTATTAATTTTTAATATACATATCTGCCACAATTCACCTTATATTTTACCATACACTGCAAGTTTTTTCACGGTACATTTTTGAAGTCGTCGAACAATTGAATGCATCAAAGAATTGCTTGAAATTACTTAGGGGACCATTGACTCTAATATAAAAAATGAAAACAATATCATTAATAAAATTAATCATACTTCTAATTTCAGATTTATTTACTATTCTATAAAAGCAATCTTTCTTTTCAAAAAATGATGACTTATTTACAACATAAGAATGAATGTGAAAGAATGTAAAGACCACTTTAAAAAACATAACATGCAATAGAAAGTAATCAAAACAAAATACAAATATAAACAATGAATAAATAATATCTAACTTTTAAAATATTATCCAAACTAATAGGAAGTTTATATGATAAATATCAACTTTCTTCCATCATTGGATCTTAAATAATTCATTTAAAATTCAATTTTCTGTACTTCCTTTGCCAATTATTAACATTTACTTTATTCTCCATGATTAAATATCTTATTTTCTTTTCCTCTTTGGTATATTTTATTTCCATTAACACAAGAGCATCTTTCCTACTAAACGCAAAAATCAATCACTAACCTTTTAATGTTTTCCTGAAAATTTGTGATAATGGTGTTTTAGTTGTATTTATATATTGGACTATTTCCATCATCTAATATGAGTAATAAATGTCTTTAGAAAAATTTAACTTTATTTACATATTCCAAATACATTCAACTGTTAGTGATAGCACACAGGTTACCTTATGCATAATTTTTGAGAAGTATTATTCTCCCCTCTTCTTCACATGTTGCTGGCCTGACCAGGGATGGTACTAGCATGGGGATCGAACCTGGACCCTTAGATTCTTGAGTATTGAATTTTAAGATAATGCTTTAACCAACTTAGTCATCCTGCCAAAAGCAACAATCAGTATAAATTTCATATACTTATCCATGAGGTTCCTTCTGATTTATCCACTTTTTCCTAAGAGCAAAGTTGATTAGTGTTTTCCATACATTATGTATAGTCACACCAGGTTGATTTATGGGATTTTTTGGCCATTGTCATGTGAGCAGCTTCTTTAAATTTTCTTTTCCATACCTTTTCTTCTCTATCCAATATTTTTGTATTTTCCCAATTGAACATATATTCATTGATATATATTACTTTCAATACATCTATTTCATTTTTTTAGTAGTTTACCATTCTTTAAATGAATTATTATATTTCTGAGATACTACTTTTTCCATCCAAAGTATTTGTGGCATCTATTAATTAAATCAATTCTATCTTTACTTTATAATTGCTATATTTTAATAAATTCCCTTTTTAAGTAAATTTTTCTATCCTTTTTTAATTTTGTTTTAATTTACAGAAGTTCTACATATTTCAATTTATTGCAATATTTGTATTTTTTCTATTAATTAATTATCTCATTGTTAATTACAAGGTTCTTTTTTATTCTTTTAAAATCTGTGTGTTGGCAGTTTTTTAAAAAATTTCATGAATACTTTTCACTTTAATTCGCAATTTAAATTATCATGTGACTAACATAATAATCAATTTTTATTTAATAAATTAAATTAAAACAAATTTCTAATATTTTTAAGGCAATAATCGATTACTTTTGCTTGGAGTAAACATTTTAAGACTTAATACTTAGATAAAAATTTACCACTACCATATTGTAGATTAGATTATATCACTTCCAAATATACTCATAATATAATTGAAATCTTATTCTACTAGCAGAAATTGTTAGTAGTAAATACTTCACTTAAAAATTTTTTAAATGACTATTTTGTATTACCATTAAATTTTTTAATAAAGCCTTTCATCTCTCTTATATTTTGAACCATAATAAATTACTTCCTTCAAAAATATTTTAGTCAACTTTTATCATCACTGAAAAATCTGTTGAGGGTGTAGCAGTAGTGTCTATACAATAGTATCACCTAGTGCAAACCATAGGAACCAAAGGATGCTAAAGATGTTGTATCAAAATTTCTTTCTAATGCCTACTCATTCAATAAGCCCACACTGTTTTGTAGCTTATGGTTTTCATAAGTGAGAAGCTTTGTATATGAGAGCAATGCACTTGCTTTAATAGATTGTGTACATATAAAAATTCAGTAGTCATGTGATGTTTTAGCTGTTTAATACCAATTCTAGCAAAAACCTATTGACAACTATGGTTTATTAGAAACCAAAGACACAAAAAATATATAGATACTGATCTGGGTTCAGATTTGTATGAGTATGAAAGCAAACTACCTTGAATTAAAAACAGTACTGTGTTTTCAGTGGCTCATAGCATTACAGTTAAATACAATAATCACATTAGATCCAAAGATCTGGATGAATTGCTTCCAGATCCAAGGCTCCTCACTGACGAAAGTCATAAACTAGAAAGTAGTCTGAGGATGATTTTGATGCACAAATCTTCTAGCAACCATTGTTTACTATAACTTGCATTAGATGGCACTGTTATATGGGAATTACTAATGTTTGTCCAATCTTTATCGTTATCAATTTTAATCATTTTCAATTATTTTTATGACTATTAATTTATATTTACAAAATTACAGCTAATATGCACTTTCATAACCTAAAATGAGTATTTGAGAAGAGCTTTTCTTCTCAACATGAACAAGAAATAATTTATAAGTTGGCTAATTATAAAATTTATGTTTAAACTTGGTATAAAGGAAATAAATACTTTATTCACTATATTTATTATTTTTCTGTTATCATGCATTTTTTTATTATCTGAAAACCTATTAACCACATTTTACAATTGCCAATAATATATAGGGTATATGAGCACAGACTTTCACATGCCCCACCACTCTCCACAATATCTCATAATACTGATACACCTGAACACATATATGTTGAAAAGATAAATAATCACCAATATTCGTATTTCATGCTATACCAGCAATCATCAGTTGGTCCAGATTACCATCTCTACACATATATGCTATAAGTGCTCAGATATATATTAAGATAGCCAATCCTCATACTTCAATGGACAGGCTTCAATCCACTCCACACTCCAACTCTTCAACCGACCATCCAATTGAAAATCTGATGATGAAATGCTCAAAGGCCATCCTGAGGCTGAGATTCTTGTCACACCCATGTTGACCTAAAGTCAATCTGACCCCTCATGTACAGGACATAATCCATTTAATACATATACAAGGGATGGGCAGACATCTCTACTATGTAATAACTGAAACACACAGGCTTATTATATACCTGTGTTTATATATGTAATATATAGGGTATATGAGAACAGACTTTCACATGCCCCACCACTCTCCACACTATCTCATAACACTGATACACTTGAACACATATATGTTGAAAAGATAAATAATCACCAATATATGTATTTCATGCTAAGCCAGCAATCATCAGTTGGTCCAGATTACCATCTCTACACATATATGCTATAAGTGCTCAGATATATATTAAGATAGCCAATCCTCATACTTCAATGGATAGGCTTCAATCCACTCCACACTCCAATTCTTCAAGCATCCATCCAATTGAAAATCTGATGATGAAATGCTCAAAGGTCACCCTGCGGCCGAGATTCTATGATTTTCTTTTAGCCTGTAATAATAAATCTTTATTTTTTTCTATTTAATTTTTCAATTATAATAAATAAATTATACTCTGTATTTTGTATCTTTATTATTATTATACTATTATATATTTTCCCCTAAAACATGTTTGTTCGACATTCCATTTATTTTTCTGTCTAAGTTTCAATTGTTTTATTTTAATCAGAATCTAGCACTGAATATAGTCCCAATCCATAGAAAAAATTATTATACTTACTTCACGTTGTTTTATTATTAAAAGTTTTTTTTTTTTACTTTAATTTTGTATCAAATTATTTCAACATTATTTGGAGTTTTTAAAACAACATTTCTTTAAGAATTCAAAATGAATATTTCTACAATTGATGCCCCAATGCATGATTCAAAAGATATAAATTGAGTTAAAATGCTAAAATTTCTAATTAAAATACAGGTATTACAATAAACTTTTTTAGTCTTATATACAGAACATGTTTTTTTTTAAAAAACAGCTTAGAATTTTAACTGCATATAAACATTTGGATTTTTCCTTTATTTTTTTTGTATTAAAATATAATTACGTATATTAATAATTAACTTAAAATTATAAAATTCTCCATATATTGAACGTTATATATTTTTTATTTAATAAAATAAATTTTACTTTGAAAAAGATTTCAGTTATTTTTTTAAAAGCAAAAATCAACTTTTACATTCAGTCGTATATTTACTTCTTAGTAGTAACTTGTCTTTTAATAGCTAATTGTCATTAAGTGATAAGTTTTTAATAATAATAATGTCAACAACAATAATAATATAATAATAGTTACTTATGTATTGTTTCTTCCCTCCCTTCGCTGTGTTTTTTGATTAATTATCCATTTTCAGAGGCTCAAAGTATTTGTTGTTGTTTTTTTAATTATTTTATTGACCAAGTGTTATTTGTTAAGTTTAAAAAGTAATAAATCGAATATAAATTCATGTTAACTCTAAAAAAGTTTTTTTTTAAATAAATGCCATTCATAGCATTTAATGAATTATTTTTTTTACATATACCTACAATGTACAAACCGTTACCACATTACGAACATTGTCGTGGAACATTATTTTGCGTGGATTTTTTTTTTTTTTTTTGGTTTTTTTGTTTACCGTAGCATTTTCATTCAAGTAGTTGGTTAATTATTTTTTCTATTTTTTTGCAAAAAGGATTAAAATTTGATATTTAATAGTGTGAAAAAAAGACACAGTGAAGTATTTTCAAAATTACGAATAATAGTGCCTGCATAAAAAGTATGTTCTAATGGGCATGATATGAAGCATTATATGTGAACAGAGATAATGTCAGAGTAATCTCAAAACGTGTTCTATTCTTTCATGTTTTTTTTTTTTTAATTTTGTTTATTAGAGTCATATTAAATTTTATTTGATTACAATCATTTGGAGTTTTGTGTAATTTATTGTGTTCTTATAATCATCTTAAAAAACAATTGAACAACATACTTAATATCATGATTATTAAAAAAAAAATAGCTTCATTGTTTAAAACATAATGTCCTTGAAAATAGATAAACAATCGGAGAATACTCGGAGAGAAAGAAATAATAAATAGCCACTAGAGGGTAAGTATCTTTAAGAATAGCATATATGGAGACAAATTTATGTTAATTTTAGAAAATACAAACAGTGTTACTTTTACCATCAAACATGCTTTACTTCAATTATAATCCTAAAATAAGTCGATCTACAAGACTGAAATTTGTACATAATGACAATAGAAAAAATTATTTGGGAAGTTTATATAATATGACAGTTACTATGGATACCATGATTGATAGGAACAAAGTTTTATATGCCAAAGTAAGATTAGACAAGTCATCAGAATTCAAAGAAATGGTAAAATTAAAAATAATCTGAACTTCAGATTATAACATTCATTGAAAGTGATTTTTAAAAAATAAAAATTGGATTCACTTTCCACCTAGAGACCTTGATAGCAAAAACACAAGAGGATTGTTATGATAAAAGTCTACAAAAAATTACAAAGCAATTTAATTCCACCATCCTAAAGAATCTCTATTACTCTTTAAAGTAATTTTTAATTAATCAATCACTAGTTTTAATATGGTTGCAGACAGGTTTTGTTCATTATATAAATTCTCTTAAGAATTATTGTTTGGCCTACTATGCAATTAGACATAAGCGATTTAATCTCACATACTACAGATCACCCAATCCCAGATACTTACGTCTAGAATTTAAAAGTGAAGAACAAAAAAAATAATTTTAAAGAAATAGCAAAAACTTAGATAACTATGCTCTTATATAAAAAAAAACCCAAACAGGAATAATATTATTACAGGAATGTAGAAAAATAAATACCTAGATTGTAGCACAGTGGACTTTATTAAAATTATGGTTTTGTTTGGAACAATAATTGACATTCAACCTGTTTTACTAAACAAGTAATAGCTTTCATTTTAAACTGAAGCTACAAAAAAATGTTAACCCAGCAATCACACCTTCAAAAGTCGCTGATCAAGAATCAATATCTTTTGTAACAGATTATGGATTAAATCCACAGTGTTTCCATTGCAAATAAGTAGAGCATTTCATTAGAAATTGTCCTAAACTCCACTGCTCACAATGCAAACAGAGAGTTATCCCTGAATATCAATGTTTAATGCAAGGAGAAAGTACTCTTGACATTAATATGCAATCCTCAAACAATATTTCCAAAATTTATTATAGATAATTCAATAATCCAGTATGGAATACCCTGGATATTACAAATATAATAGCTATAACATAATGGTGACTCTCAGGAAAAGCACATGCCCAGTCAAAATACCCATATATCTACATCTGAGAAAGAAAAGACCATTTTATGCAAAATTAGTATAAAAAAATTACTGTGAAATATGTGATATATAATTGATTTCTAGATTATAAAATGATGTAAAAGAATTCATATTTGAAGTAGAACAGAATAAACAAAGCAGAATTTTTGGAGATTGGATTAAGCATTAGAGACATAAATTTTTCTTAGCTGTACTTTCAATATTGGTGATTGAGGGTGTATTTGCCATTGGCTTGAGAATGAAGTGTTTTTATGCAACTCCATGGAGTGTTTCATCTCAGGCACTGCCTAAACACATTTTCATGTTTATATTTACCAGCTTCTATATTGGAAAAAGTAACAAGGCATGTATTGTTTTTATGGATAGTTAACATAAACCTGTAGCATGATTCCGGATTTTAAGATTCAAAGAATTGAGGCATTACAAAGATTTTATTATTATTTCACATCTGGGATTGTAGGTAGCATATAGTATAAAAATTAAGGTAGCCTTTTAGAGCTCATGCTGCATTGGGCACTTATAGTTCACTGGGTGGATATTTTTATCTATCTCAGAATTGCAAGACACTATTCATTCTGTTAGCTGGCAGATGCCAGTTGAATCTCTGGAAAGGGTAATGAGAATATAGTTTGATATATGAACTTTGCTTTAATTATTTTTGTATATCATGTAAATATTGTCAGAAGTGTGTTTCATTTCTCTTTTGCATTTTCCCAAAATGAGGAATATGAGACAAAATATCTTATGACAAAGAAAAGTAAAAAATGAATACAATAACAATTTCTTGTGGATATTATCCAAAACATTTATAATGGAATAACAGATTAATGGTTATATAATAATTTTGACATGTTAAAGTATTATAAATTATTTAAAATCAAACATAAATAAGGTCTATGCAATGTTTTATTTAATTCTGATTTCGATAATAAAAAACTAACACAAGCTTGTTTTCGTTATAAAATTTTATCTAAGTAAAAAACGATTTTTTTTTTTTTTAATTAAAGCTATATAGTTTTAACAGATCGTTTTAACAATGTACTTTATAATTAATTCTATAGTCTGTTTTTATTTGAAGAATTAAGAAATTTTTTAGATAAAAATTGGTTTTAATTAATGTGAATTAAAAAAAACTAGGTGATGTAATTTAACTTTTTATCGTTTTTTTAATTAAGATGTAAAAAACCCTTGCTTGGTTATCCTGTTTTCAAATTGCACTATAGGCTATAAATAATAAACTCAAATTAAAACATTAAATTATTAGACTATGGGAAATGCTGTAGTAGTGTGTGAAAAGCTAGCTTTGAAGAACTATTGCAAGTCTCAATATTGGTTGAGTTTGAACTTTTATAGAAATAGGGATGCCTTCCCTGTAAATTTATAGCTCAATATAAGAGGTGTTGTACCAATTGCCAGCTGTGATCCAGAAAGTTATAGAAACAAAACAGAATTGAGGATGCCAACCTTTAGTACTGTATCTAGCTACCAATTGCAATGACTACTGGTAGCAAGGTCCTGAACAAGAACCACTGCTCTGTAGACTGATGAATCTAAAAGAGTACTCCTGAAGTACAAATCACAACTAATAACAGTTAATAATTAGAGTAGTTAATAAATAATAATTAACAGAGGTTAGACTATACACCTATATAACATTACCTCCTCCAAGTTAGGAGATTAATTTTTAATCTCTGGATTTATTATAGTCACTTAGGTAATTTGGTTTTCTTATTTGTCTTTTACTATGTTGAGGTGGATTTATCTTGGCTTTGCTTGTTGTTATCCTATCTGGTGATCTTGGTTACTGTTCATCATAGTGGATGTTATCCCAATGTTTTCATCTAGATGTTTCCACAGCATTTCCCCACTTTTCATATTAACAGTCACTACTTGTTTTGACAGGTGATGAATAACTTCAGCCTTCTACCAAAAATTGTCCATATTATTCTCTAACCACCATCTATCCAATGGACTAGCTGAAAAAGTCATACAGAATTTTGTCAACAACAAAAAAAGAAGTCATTCATCAACAGTTTGGGGAGAACTAAAATATAAGAAGCAGTGCTGACTCCACTCCTTCATCCACATGTGAGCCCTAGTGCTAAATCTGGGAAATCACCAGTTGAAATTTAGATAGAAAGTTACACATCAAATTATCAAACATTGTGCCAAGAGTAGATCAAAATATACAGCAGGTCAGTACTTATAAATTTAAACCCAGGAAAGAGTGTGGCTAAAGAATAATATGGACATGTTTCTGTTGCAGACTGAACTTATTTATTACCTATTCACATAGAAAATGGGGAAATACTGTGCAAGTACATAAATCAGCTGCAAAAAGATGAAAGCATGGAGATAATACCCACTATGATGAACAGCAACTAAGTTCACAAGACACTAAGTTCCCCAGACAGGAAAATAACAAGCGAAGCTGAGATAAATCCACCTCAGCATAGTAAAAGACAAAGAAAAATTCCAATTTATCCTAAGTGACTATATACAAAGTCCAAAGATTAAAAATTGATTTCTGAACTTGAGGGAGGTAATGTTATATACGAGTATATTCAAAAACATATGCAAATGTGTAAATGTAAATAAACGCAAAATATAAGAATATATAATTATATTAAAGATTTATTATTAAAAATTAAAATGTACAAAATAAAATAGCCAGGTGATTAGAAAGCAAAAGGCTATTTAAATGTAAAAAGAAATTAGAAAGATTAGTGATTTAAGTAACTAATCTAATTAAAATAATTGTAGTAAAAGATTAATAATCAAATGAATCAGTTCTTAATTCATTTATTGATAATTATGGCAGAGACTTAAAAATTACTTTTCACTTGTGTAAAATAAAAGATTAAATTCTCTGATCTAGGTTGCAGATAGAAAAGGTGAAATAATTATTTTATCAGCTCAATCTGAAGATGAACCAATCAGTAGCATAATGATCTTGAATTACAGAGACTCTTAGAGAAAATAAAAGGAACTTTAACTGTTTGGAGCTCGCTCAGTGCAGATGGAATTTTAATCATCGGTACTGGATATCACCGCATTCTCAGAGAGCTAATACTGTAGAGAACTTGCCTCTCAAGCTATCAAAGCAAGCTAAGGACAATACAGATGATATTGATCTATATTATAAATTAGGTACACCTCAGACCTTGTTACATATATATAGAATGTGCATATATGTAAATAGTCAAACCTCTGTTAATTATTGTTTATTAAATACTCTAATTATTATCTGTTATTAGTTGTGGTTTGTACTTCAAGAGTACCCTCTTAGATTCATTGGTCTACACAGCAGTAGTCTCATTCCAGACCTTACTACTAATGGTCATTGCAATTGACAGCTAGACACAGCACATCCTATGTTTGCTTATCCCAAACATGACCATAAGATTGAATACTAAAAACTCAAATTCTTATCTTTCCTTCTAAGGAGCCCCCCAAAAAATAAATAAAAATGGTTTTAAACCTTTTAAAGGCCCCCCCCCTTTCTACCCCCCCCCCCCAAAAGCGGTTTTAAATTTTTTTTTTAAACCACCTTTTTTTAAAATTAAGAAAAGGAGAGGGAAAGAAAAAAAATTAAAACCTGCGGAAAAAAAAAATAGAGGGAGAATAAAAAAGGAACCCCCCCCCCCAATTATACTTTATACCAAATACTATACTTCATACATGTGCTGCTTTATACAATATAAATGGGAACACAAAGGAATATATTTCTAAATAAGAACAAAAAATCTATACCACATAAATTATTTTATTTGAGCTGATTTGTTTTTCAAAGAAGAGGAAAAATTCTTACAGTAACAGTACTCAAATAATAGTAAAAACAGATTTTATATTTTTTAATACCAGTATGTCAAACAGTTAAATATACCATTTATGAGGCTATAGTGTATTATGCTAATTTTTTGCAATTTACACTTGGTTAATGTCACCTGTACTTACTCTCCAAATGATTGGTATTGACCCTGCACTATCATATAATTTGAAGGTGTGTAGATTTTAAATCAATGTAATATTTAAAATGTTATTGAAAAAAGTATTATATTACATTTTAATAATGGAGTATTAGCTACAAAGAATTTTAAAACCATTACTGTGGTTCTGAACTAAGTTAGGAAGGGCATAAAATTAGGGAAAGTTTTGTTGTAAATGTGAATTATTGCATAGTCATACCATTCACAAGATAATGTGAGTCAAACAAAATGGCAGATGCTGAAAGCCAGCATTATAAATTTTCTGAACTTCTGGCTATAGAAGATGATGCTGTTGCCTTTCTGCAAAGGCAAAACTTAACATTCTTAGTGAAGAACTGTGTTTGTGGCCAAGCTATGGCACTGAAGAACACTGTGGACAGGTTTGATCATTGAGATTGGTAATACCTTGTTTATATGCCACAAGAACCACCAGGGTAGGATGCTGCCACAGCAATGGATATTCCATAAAATATGTCAGGAGACAGGGTAATGTTTTTCCAACATTGTTCTCTCATGCTCTGCAGCAACCCTTCTGCAAGCCATACATGACAACATAAAACCAGGCTCGAGTATCTATTCAAAATTCTGGAAGGAGTACAGGAGATGTGACCTTAAGGCTGCTGGGTTACATCACTTCAAAGTTAACCACCACTACAATTTCATTGACCCCTCCACAGGTGCCCATACACAAAACATAGAGAGACTGTGGGGATTGTTGAAGTGGCAGAATAAGCAACATCAAGGCACTGTCAGGTTATTAGTTAATGATTACCTGACAGAATTCATTGGCAGTGTCTACACCATGGAGTAGATCTGTTCATAGCTATTTTAAAAGAGATGACTTTGTGATAGAAGAAGAAGTAAACAGTCTTACTACTGATATTGTTTTATTGTTTTAATTTTTATCTAAAAAGTTGTATTTTAAATAATGTGTGTAAAAAAAGAAAAAAAATCTAACAGAAATGCCTAAAGTGGCAAATTACATTTTAAAAACAAGTAGACAGTAATTGCTAGTTTTTGTAAATATTTTTTGTTTTCAAATTAATGTGTATACTACCAAAAATGCCTAAAGTGGTTTGCGATAGAAGAAGAAGCAAACAGCCTTACTATTGATATTGTTTTATTGTTTTAATTTTCATCTAAAAAGTTATTGTATTCTAAATAATGTGTTTAAAAAAAGAAAAAAAAAATTAACAGAAATGCCTAAAGGGACAAATTACATTTCAAAAAAGCTGGCAAGTAGATGGCAATTCTTATTTTTTGTAAATAAAAAACATTTCTTCAAATGAATGCATATACTTGTTGGATTATTTATCTTAAGTCAAACAAAAATGTAATAAAAAAGACATTAACTATTTACTTATTCTTAAAGCTTCTTTTACAGGCAAAGACTAGAGACTATGTGATGTCACCTGATCTTCTGTTTCGTGATACATGGGATGAAGTTCTTTTTCCCAATGTGTAAGATGATGTCTGTGAAGTCATTCTTGAACACATATTCTAACAAGAAAACAATCATGTCATAAGTATCTACAGAATTGGAATTACTATGCTCTTTTCAAATGCTTCTGGTGTTGTACAAGTATACTTATATACATGTGTTTGTTCTCTGAGCTAATTATGTTGTCATACAATTCATACTCAGTATTGATAATCTTCTTGTTTTGTTAATGTATTTATGATATGATGTACTTACATGTAAAGTTTTCTATTGTATCTAATAAACTTTTTTTATTAGAAAAAAAACTATTTACTTATTTAAAAAGGTCAGTTAGTTAATAAAGAAAAAATTGTAAGAAAAAAAGGTTTACTATTTACTTATTAAAAAAGGTCAGTTTGTTGTTAAAAGATCATGGCCCGGTAATGTTATATTTAACTGTTTTTTTTGTGTAGCAACAGCACTATCCAGATCCCTGCACCAGTGGTAATATCAGTACCTTTTTTTTAAATTAGAGGACTAAAGGTAAAAACAAAATAACTTTTGAGTAGAAATAAAGTATTGAATCAAGAAATTAACAGGTGGAAAGCAAGTCAGAATTTTAAAATAATCTTTCCCATTGATGTTTTGAAGAAGACAAGTAATATTTCTTAACTTAAAGAATATTTAAAATTAAGATTAGTATAATTATTATGAGAAATAGACAAATCTAGAGATTTTCAAAAAGGCAGAGCAAGGTCTCTTTATTTTAAAGAAGTCAAAAATTTTCGTTTACAATTAAAGAATGTTAAAATATTATTTGTAGAGTAAAATAATTAATACTAGTGGCTAAAATATTTTATATTATAATTGGTATGTTTTAAACCATTAAACATCACATGACCACCATATGACTATATAAGCTATTGAGCTTAGATTGAAAATATTATTATGTTTTCAATTTTATTCTCATAGTTTTGTAGTTAAGTAGAGATAAAAGGTGGCTGCTGGAGGGTTACATTAGATCCTAAGATCTAGGTGCAGTGCTCTCAGATCCAAGGCTCCACACTGATGAAGGCCACAAGCCAAAAACTAGTCTGGGGATATTGGATGAGTAGGCACTAAATAGGGATTTTATGCACAAGCATTCTGGCATTCATTGATTACTCTGGTTGGCACAGGGTGGCACTACTGTATGGAGAGTTTTGCCTTGTTTGGTATATGTTAGTAATTTTTATTAGTCATGCATTAGAATAGAGATTATACAGTAATGAATAATATTTCTGTAATATAATTTTCATTACACTATTTTCACACTGGTTTTATTCACTTTTAACATCTTGTGGGAGGATGAAATTATAAATGAAATATTTTTTTATTATAGCATGCACACATATATTTAAAAGCATGCACTAATTTATAATTATGACAGGATAATTTTCATTAGCTAAATAATTATAAAAATATTTTGTATTAGCATACAGACACATCTGTGAATGTATATATATATATATTGTAATGGGCACATACACCGTTACATTTTTTTTTTTTTTTAAATTGAGACATTGAAAAGTTCGCATTTAAAAAAAATTTTTTTTTTTAAGACATAAAAATTGAAAATTAATTCTATCTTAAACTCATATATATATAAAATCGCACAGATGAAAAAAATTATTAAAATAAAAATTTATTAAAAAGAGAAAAAGTATTTTAAAAGCAAAAATTTAAAAAGATTTAGAGATAAAAATATATATTTAAGTTTGCAAAATAATTTAATTAATTCTATTGTATAAAATGAAAATGATTATTTTAATTAGTAAAAGTAAACTAGCCCTTGGGCATTTCAAAATGCATAAGCAAAGGTCAGATAGGAGAGGAAAAACAATAGGAACAGAATGGCCAATGAAAGAAATCCATCGGGGAATTAGATCTCAGCAAAAAGACCATCACCATCATCATGACATAATGTCCTCTGGATCCAAAAGTATACCATAAAAAGTGAGTGAAAATTAATTTAAGGGAGATGTGTGATAGCAGTGGTGATATGTGTTAGTGTGGAGTTGAAGGAGAAGGGGTTGAAAAGATGCACTCTTCAATCCCTTCAGTTTTACTAAAAGGAAAGAGAAATAACATTGTTTTTCCTATATTGAGGACACAGAACATTGGGAAATTAATGCTGGCTCCAAATGGCAAGCAACTGCAAGAAATTAGAAACTACAGACTTGTTAAAATCATAAGAACTTTATGAAATCTAATGAACATTAATTAATTTGAAAACAATTAAAGTATAAACTTTCCCAGTATTTAAATGATAGCAATAGAATCCTATCTGACCAATGTAAATTAATATTAATAATGTCATTTGATTTATTTTTTAAAATTATTTCCATTTAATTTTTTTTTGTTCTTTTAAGTTTTTATTATGATTTTTTTATGTTTAACAACTTTTAATAAATGTTAAATTTAAGTCGGGCGTAAATGTCTGCATAGATTTGTAAAATTATATATGTTACTTTAAGGGAGGGTAATCTTAGGTTATTTGTTTCGTGGTTAAATTGGGTTAATGGATTGGATATATTGGTGTAATTAGTAGATGTAGTATGAGATTCGCTACTTGCAGGATCGATTTATATGCCACACACCCCTTTTTGCCTATGGAAGGGATGGTAAGACGGAAAATGCAGTCCCTTCCTATGGAGTTTTTTGTTTATTGTTCTTGCCAATAGATGTAGCATTCCTATTTGGTTGAGAGTCAATGTCATCTATTAACCATGCTGTTCAGATGTACATTCCTGACAGTATGTCATTTTGGTGCTGTCGTATTCATGCTACATTAAATACATCAATATATCAGATAGATCGGTGTTGGTTTTGACTGCGAACTTTTGGCCTAAGGTTAAATAAGGGATAGAATATTTTCTTTTCAAATGCGATCTATGCAGTCTATTCATACATGACACTCTAATAAAATATTAAACTCATCTGTGCAAACTTATAAAAATTAAAACATAAATTAAATTCTAAAATCAAGTTAAATTATAAAGTAAAAGTAATGCTAAAAATGATTCAAAATTTATATGTGCATCAATAAATGTTTGTGTGTATAATTACTGGCAGTGGCTTATTTTATTCTTTTTTAATATTGAAATATTCTTAGATAAGAATTTATAAAATATAAATCTCTGCTGTTCCACTTAGCTAGTGACATTGGGCTAACAGTTAGAATAAAATATATACAATTTTTTTTAACTTATGTATCTGCCTACTATATAAATTTTCTAGGTGCAAATGCCTAGTGGTGCCCTTGTAGTGCAGATACGGTAAGACTAAACATCCACTTCATCATTCATCCTGATCGTTATAATATATATATATATATATATATGTTTGTGTGTCATGATCACATTGATATATCTGTAAATTATATTGTTGAAATACAAGTTTGAGCATTCCATCATAAGATTTTCAATGATATAAATAGCTAAAGAGTAGGAGAATGGAGATGATTGAAGGGTGTCCATTAAAGTGTGTAGATTTGCTATCTTAATGTAAACTGAGCATTGATTATATATGTGTGTGTGAGATGATGATCCAAACCAACTGATGAGTGCTGGTATGGAATTTGTATATTGGAGGTCATGTGTATCAGTTATATTGGATAGAGTGGATGACTGGGGAGCTTGAAAGTCCCCTTTAATTAAATTATATTGCTATAATATATTTTGTAATATTTTTAAATTAAAATTAGAATGCATTTATATAATAGAGTACTCAGAAGATTTTTTAGTCCATTTTTCTTGTTATTATTTGTAATAAATAAATTTATCAATCATTGTTTTAAGATATTCCAGGGAAGTTATTTAATACTAAAATAATTTTAAAATACTATGTATTTACATTTTCTCTTGTTCACAGTCATAGTGCCTAGAGATCTTGCATCTCATGCTAGTCATGAGCAATAATGGTTAGTTTATATAGATGTAGAAGTATATGTTTATGTTTGGGCATCATAGTTCTCTTGAATAGTGCAAAGATAAAGATCACATTTAAAGTCCACACTATGATAATTATTTTATTGATAGCCAGTATGTTAAAAAAAAACAGATGGGCATAAACATTCATCATGGTCAGCCTGATATTTTTCTGTCAGTATTTTTATCTGTAGTATTGCAAATTTAGCACTTAAATATGAACATGCAAATAATTGCTTTACCTTAGGCTTGATATTTGGCATTGATTAGAAATCAATTAGTTTACATTTTATAATGTATCTCTTTTAAATCCAGTCACAAGGGATGACTGTTGGAGACATTGTTATGCCTATAACTTGTTTATTATTTGTTTCCAATCTGCATACTGTCTCTCTGTCATATTCATTTTATTGTTCATGGAATAATGTATTTACCATCACCCTACATTACTCCCTTTTACATAACCCTCAATATATAATATAAAAAGCCTAAAACTAAACTAGTCAATAAACATTTAAGAAAATTACCTCATATTCACAACTAAACCAGAATAGCCAAAGAAAATGCTTCCTTTAGTCCATTACACTCATGGAGTTTGCTTGCAGGAGTTAAATTATTGGCTGTGTTTTAGAGTATATTTTTTATTGTCTTCTTTAGTTTAGTAGTAAAATTGGGGTAATTTTGATAGGCAATTAAATGTAAAATAAATACATAGATATTTACCTGAACTTGTTTGGACTATGGTTATCGCTCAGTATTTCAGACACCAATTTTTCTTCACGTAAAATAGTACACCATGTCTGCATATAAAATTTTATTAAAATTACACCATAAAATATTTATAAATATCAGGCAGTAATTTTAAATATTTTGTTTAGTTGTATCTATATAAACATAATCCAGTTAGCTCTATTTACTTTTTTTTACAATATAAAAAAATACATTCCATTAACTTTCATTGTTCCAAAGTTTGAGTGCTACTAGTACCAGATCCCAATACTATAACTGATCCTCATATTCTAAAGTCTGACACTTGACTATTGTACTTAACCACAGAAAGCAAAAATAAATGAATGGCTTTATTCATTGGAAATTCATAAGAAGTTCAATCATCAGCAGTGTGAGTACTAGAATTGATTCAGCAATCTTACATTATAGAGTTTAATGTTCTACTTTCACCAAACTCCATAAGACAAAAATAATTGTAAGGCTTTTGTGCTAAAAAGTTTATAAGAAGCAAAACTCTCCATATGGTAGCACTAAGTGCAAGCCAAAGTAATCAATGGTTGCAGGAAGTTTTGTGCATAAAATCCCTATCCAGCACCTACTCATCCAATATCCACAGAATAGTTTCTAGCTTGTGGATTTCATCAATAAGGAACCTTGGATTAATTACCATGGCTTGGCATTGAATGTTACTACTGTATGGAGAGTTTTGCCTCTTTGAAAAACAGCTTGTGTAAGCATGAACAATGGCAATCATGTGATGTTTGATGATTTAATATCAATTATGCCCAAAAGAATTATGATGATTAAAGTACCAAAAATTCTGGATGCTGAACTGAGTTTAGGTTTATACAACAATACAAGCTAATGAGCTTAGGTTGAAAACATTATTGTGTTTTCATTTTGGACTAAAAGCTTTATAGTTAGCTAAAAAGTAAAAGATGGCTGCTGGAGAGTTGCATTAGATCCTAAAGACCTAGATATAATGCTCTCAGATCCAAGGCTCCTCACTGATGAAAGCCAAAAGCCAGAAACTAGTCTGGGTATATTGGATGAGTATGCACTAGATAGAAAATTTTATGTGCAAATCTTCCTGCATCCATTGACTATTATGGCTTGCAATGAGTGATGTTATTGTATGAAGAGTTTTGACTCTGTGAAAAATAGTTTGGGTTAGCATAAAGAATGGTGATCATGTGATGTTTGAGAGTTCATAAGTAGTTTGAGCACCATTCCTGGGACATTATATTTCACAATCTGAAACTCTACCACCATACTAAACTGCATAGAGCTTTTACATTTTATTTAATTAAATATTTAAAAGAAGATACTACTTAAAAATATTTAATAATAATGATCAATACATAAATTAAGTCAGAGATGTACTATATTAAATACAGAAAGTTAACACTGAAAAATAGCTCTACTCTCTGACTTTAAATTAAAGTTTATCCTTTCAGTTAATAGCAATATTTTTATGCAGTCCATTATTAAGTAATTTTTAGATTTTGAATGCTACAAATAAATAGGACACTCATTTTATATATTACAAATATAATGCATATATCATAGAATTATGTACAAATAGCTATAAACAACGTCTATAGAAGCAAAAGAAAGCCATTATAAAATAATTAAATTCATTTAGATTGTAACAAAAGTAAATAAAATAAAAAATCCTAAAAAAATAATTGTAAATAGAGATTAAAAAAACAAGTTTTTTTTTTTTTTTTTTTTTAAAAAAAAAAAAAAACAATATTAAACTTTATTACTTTAAGCACTAACAAAAAAAAAATGTTAAAACGCTTTTTATACAAAATCCTATTAAGACCTGTCAACTTTAATCAATTTTTTTAACAATTATATGCTCATCCTTTACAAATTTGAATAGGCTGATAAATTTTGAGCTAACGATTTCAGGATGTTTTTGTGCATAAAAAATATTTAAAGACTTAAATACATATATATATATGTTTTTTTTATTTACAAAACCCCAAAAAACTTCATGCATGCTAAAGTGATTTTTTTTTCCAATTAATAAAATCGCAATTGCAATTTTGAATATATATATTAAAAAATAGTATTATAATTAAAATATAACTTTTAAGTAATAATTTGTTAAATATTATCCAAGCAATATTTATATTTCAAATAAATCTACCTGTGCAAAACTTAAAAAGAAGAGTTGATCATGTGTTACATTAACTCCAGGTAAAAAAAGTCCTCTTCCATTTCGTTCTTCTTCAGATTTATAGGCCTAGAAAACAAAGATAAACATTTGCAATATAGACACCATCTAATATAATGTTCAAATATGCTACATTGATATCCAGCTTAGTGTTATGCATATTCAAAATTTTAATTATATATATATACGTGATAAAACCAAGATTTTCATGGGCTGCAGATATTGGGGTTGCGATCTCACCATTTTTGGAACTCAAACATAATTTGATTTGCTTAAAAATTAATTTCTTCTTCTTATTCTCCTTATTCTTATTATCATCATCATCATCATCATCATCATCATCATCATCATCATTATTATTATTATTATTATTATTATTATTATGATGATGATGATGATGATGATGATGATGTTTCAAAGGATAAACTTCATTAGTATTCAAAAAGGTTGCACAAGTTACATTTGACAACATAGTTCTTACATATAAATTGTCTCATAAAACTACATATATAAAATGATTTAATCAATACACTGCATGTGTTAGTAAACAAGAAATTTTTTTTTTTAAAATTCAACAATGACATAGGTGATCACTCAATAATAAGACTGCATACAATTAGATATACCGAAATTAAACTAAAGCAAGAATGTGTCCAATTTGTGTTAGTTGACTTCAAAACTGGCACAAGGGTCTGTGTAATGTATTGTTTTTCTGGCAGTACTTTTATGTAAGTTGTAGCATATTCCAAGTGTCAATGTACTTAGTATGATTTGTGATCTTCATGTCCCTCTCATGTATGGTTTGCAGTTTATTTTTGAATGTGTTTGGGTGCCTTCTGGGTTTATAATTATATACAAAATTACACATTGTACACCATAAGGCATAGATTATAAATGTGCTGACTCTTATTTCAGCAAATATACCTCTTTTAAATGAGTCAAATAGGATTTTCATGTTGATATTTTTATCCTTGAGTAAAGCGCTAATTATTTCATGAATGTTTTTTAAATCTGGGCATGAAAAAAAAAATTGATTTTGTCTATGGCAAAGATTACACATATCATCTATATCTTTGTAGTTTCTTTGGTATTTCAAAAATGTTGCATGGATAGTGAGTCAAGATTTATCTTTAGGAGAAATTCAAAGTATTTTGGTTATAGACCAGAGTTTTAATTTGTGAAATAATTGTTTATTAGTGATATGAAGTGGAGTTTGTACATCATCTTGACTTGGATTTTGAAGTTGAGATTGTGGATTGATGGTAATGGTGTAAGTAATGTGTTCAGATATCCCTGGAGATGAGGTGGTCAATCCATGGAAGTAATCTTGGCAAAAATTTCTAAATATGGGAATTTTTGTGTACATGTGGATATTATATTCAATGTTTTTTGTATCCTGAAGGTGTGTATTGAATGGAGGCCAAGGCCATTTTGTGAAAAGGGTTTTCTCAGACATTTCACTGATATTGAGATTATATTTTTCCTCCGAGGTTTTTATATAAGGAGTCTAATTTATTAGTGAATGCCTTGGTATAAATGATTGTTGGAGTAAAATAAGATATGTTTGTAATCACTAACATGTTAAACAGGGTCATTTTCATATATATATATATATATAGGGTCATTTTCATATATATATATATATATATATAGAGAGAGAGAGAGAGGTAGGCTTTATAGAGTGAATTGACAATCTTTTCCACTTTTTCTATTAAATTTTTCTGTATGAGTGATTTCAAAGGTGAATGTCATAAATAGAAGTTGAACCCAAGAAATGAGCTTGGTCTACCTTTGTAATCTTTAGTAATGCTATTATTGGTGAAGATCTGCCATGCACATGATTTCTCAATATTAAATGTTAGTTTATATTCTTTTTTAAAATTGGTAAGTATCTTCAGAAGTTTGGAAATTTGCTTTTCTCCATATTAAATGTTAGTTTATATTCTTTTGTAAAATTGGTAAGTATCTCAGAAATTTGGGAATTTGCTTTTGAGATGATAAAATACTGCTATAACATCCATATATACAATGGATGACATATTGTCATTAATGGTAGAAACTTATACTCCTGAGAATTCATTTTCTATTATTTTTATGAGAGGATTGATGTAGGCAGTGAACAATAAGGCACTGAGAGGTGAGCCTTGAGGAATGGACTGATGAGGAACTATTGGAGGTGAGGTTTTCCCATTTAGAGAAACATAAATCTCATGGTTTAAAAGTAGATTAGTGGGCAAGTTTAGATAGGTATTGGGAACTGAGTATTTTTGCAGAGTTTAAGGAGAGTACTAATGGATATTGTGTAAATGCAGCTTCAACATCTAGTTGAATAACAATTGGACTGTATTTTTTATTATCTCTAACAGTTTCTATAGTTGACTTGAATAGAAAAGCCACCTGTCCTGTTGAGTATTTTTTTAGCAAATTGCATTTTTGATAGGCTTGGTATAATGAATGGCTCTATTTTTATCTTTTATCACTGATTCTATTATCTTTATGCCAAGGGAGCATATTAAAATTGGATAGGTTTGTTGTAATTGAGACTGTTTCTTTTTCATAAATGACAGAAACATAATTTGATTTAAGCCCTGTATTTTATAGATGTCTTTAGTAAGATAAGAGTCTAGGTGAAGCATATATTGTGCTGTGATTGATTTGGAAAAGTGATCATTACAGAGAAAGAGGTGTGGAAAGTAAATTTTCATAAACTGATTTATTAATTAATAAAAATTAATAAGAATAAACTCCATCAAAATGCTGGGATAAAAGAATCATGTGGATTCATTAAACCAGCCAGTGTATAGCTGTTTGTGATCTGCATACCATGATCTTTGTCTATGGAGATTTTGCCATCTAGTTCAAGCAAGTGAAGTGATCATGGAGCTTCAAACAACAAGTACTTTCATGCCTGCAATTTTAGAATCATCTATCTAACACCTCTAGGATGGATTATCATATGTGTAAACATTATGGCAACTTTCATCATCTTTCAGACTGACAACTCTCACTAAAACAATCATCATTGTAATACTGTAAGATTACAGATCATCAGCCTTAAATACATGAACATTCACCCTCAAAGAAGGTAAATATGAATTTCTCTATATATGTATTGAATGAACATGTAATAATTTGGTAATAAATTAAGAAATATGCACTTTGTTCCAAATTAAAGAAAGAATTATAGAAAATAGATTAAATTATTTTATAAATACAACTAATTGCACTCTTTCATGAAGGTGTATACTGATATTATATATATATTGGAATGATTGAGTTATTAGTATATATGTGTATTAATAAATATTAGAATTATAAGCTATAACTTCTGTATTTATTTGAATTACAAGATTCTTATAATTTCTGGGTTATTATTTATAAAAGCTTACTGATATTCATTACCATATATTTCTAAAAGAAATAAAATAATAAGATTCGTAAGACAGATAGGAAATTATAAAAGTATATAAATGACGTTTCATTGTAAGATAACATTGGCTTCATTCTCCCGATAGACATTGTCTCCCAGATCTTGAGACTGAGCTAGTCTGGATAAGATACCCCAAAAAGGTCCATTGGAACCTTTTTTGTTTTCGTGGGGTATAATTCTTATTAATTGATAAGACTGGGGCTTGAGATAGGACTTGCTCCATGCTTATAAATATACCTACTTGAAGCTCAGGTTAATAACCTGTTTTCACTTGAATTCTTATAATAGGATCACAGGTAGACTGTTAATATATATATATACACCTACCTCTAGTATATATAATATATATATATATATATATATATATATATATATATATATATATATATATATATATATATATATATATATATATATATATACTAGAGGTAGCTTGCCAATAGTTCTAATCAACCTTATTTAATAAATGCTGAAGAAGAAAATAAAATAAAGCTTGATTAAAGCTATTGGTAAACTCCCTCTAGTAAATATTTAAATGCAAGCTTAAAAACAAGTTACAAAATTGATGACTTGTTTTATTCTTTATTATAAGTGTACCTTTGAAGGCTTTTATGATGCTATATTGCAGAGGTTTTTACTATATGGTGAAACTGATCTGAATTCAGACCCATATAGCTATCTGGTTTGTCAGACTGGATTTGAAGACATTTACGTGTCTGAAAAGTTCAGGCTTTTAAATTGATAGCAACATGTTTTATAAGTGCTGACTTTTGAGTCGGTATTTTAGATCTAGTTTCTAGAATCCCAGCACTCCACTGAGGTGAGCCATAAGCTAGAAACCAATTCGTCTGGAGATAGGACTTTCTAATAGAGATTTTGAATTCTATTTCTTTTGACACTTATAAAATAAAGCTTGATTAGAGCTATTAATAAGCTCCTTCTAGTGAATATTTAAATACAAGCTTAAAAGCAAGTTACAAAATTTATGACTTGTTTTATATATGTATATATATATATATATATATATATATATATATATATATATATATATAAACAAGTCATAAATATTTAATATATATATATATATATATATATATATATACAGTGCTGACTAAAATTTTTCTTTTAATAATTGGAAAATATTAAATTTGCTGTGTAAGTTTTCTAACTTAAAGTTTATAGTACCTCAATAATTTAACATTTCAAATTGAATATTTGTATTAATATTTCATTAAAATCATACATTTCTAATTTAAATATATTATGTCACCATTTTTGGATCGTGATGAAAGGTTAACTCTTAACTCCAGCAGGACCAGGATGTTTTCTGGTGTAGAATACAATACACATGGCATGTTTAAACTGATAGCATGTATCACCAAAAATGAGAATACAAAAATGTTATTGGCCAATAAATTATTCACCAATAATATTAATTTATATGTTCATAAATTATTTAAATTTGTTTTATAATTTTTAAAACAGGTCCAAATAAAAATTATTTATTACTTTAAAGAAACTATTCAGGAAATATGCTTTTTCCTCAATGCCAATCAATCATTGCATATAACTTAAGTTTTGGGTTCTCAGTTTTTTCTCATCTTTAGTCGTAAACTCTTTCATTATACATACTTGTAGAAAGTTGACCAATAAGCAGAAAGCTGAATTATATTATTGTTACTATGAGCATTACATTTTGTTTTTGCTGCAGTCAGGAGGAGCTGAATACAGCATGAAAGATCACATACAGCAGAACAACCTTTTGCTATGGAGATTATGTGAATATAAGATTGTCGTTAAAAGTAATTTATCAATACATGAAAGAATATATCTTGTGAAAGAATAGAATAAAAATGCATTTGATTTTAGTTTTAAATAAATTAGTTACATTTTTATTTATCCAAACTCATATGCAAATGAAAAATAAAAATGATCAGAATTAAGAGAGTGCAATATTCCAAAGTTAAGTGATCCACATGAATGTGTCATAACTGTAAAGCAAAGAAGGAATATTTGTTTTATATTCAGGATTAGTTGTATGCAGACCATTAAGATACAAATGATAAACTGCTCCTTGAAAACATTATGGATGAACAAAAATAATATATCACCCTTGGGCAATTGAAATTAGGAATAATCAGTTAATATGCCTACTAAAACTTAACAGCAAAAAGACATTCACAAATAAATGTTGCTAATTCTTTTGTTTTTTTAAACATGGGGAAAACTTTTAATAATGGGAAAAACATGAAAAAAATATAATTAAAATGTAGTCAGTTCTCCTTGAAGATTTTTTTAAAAAAAGAAATAATATTGAAAATGGTTACAAAATTAACTCAACAATAAAAAATAGATATAAAATCTGATTTAATTTTTTCTGTTTTGATTCAGTGGTTCAGTTGGTTTAGCTATTTTTATTTGTTATTGTGCTGAGAGTAATATTAAATAATTCATCAGTTTAATATCATTAGCAACAACAATGAAGCAAAAAGTTATTTCAACAGTTATAAATCCCTGAATATTTCCAAAATTGTGTCAGTAATTATTAATGGTGCTCACAGCATGAATGGGGAGATAAATGGTTTTGCCAATTTATTAATCAATGGTATTATAGATATTCGGTTCTGGATTTACCTTGAATTGTACATCAACACGTCTGGTACTGTAACAAAAGTAGCCAAGAGATATAAATATTTTTTTTAGAATTATTTAATAAATGGAATTCACTATAGTTAAGGTCGTGACTCTCTAGTAAAATATGTCTTTATTTATACTCTTTTCAAAAAAAATATATAAGCAAACAAATAAAAACAATCATTGAAATTTATAAACTTATAAAATGTTAGGAATCTTTGTATAGTAGAAGCAGTTGCTTTTCTTGCTTAACATAACATTCTCAAATATCCAATGTGAATTTTTTAATCAAGTTTTCTTGGGATTTGAGTACAGTAGAATCATAGCATAGTTTTAAGCATATTTTTGTAGTGTTTTTTTTTCAACCCATAAAGTTTAATATACAGTACGTTAGTATATATTGTAATACAATGAACAATAAATCCAAAACAGTTCGTAAATTATTTTCATTACATAGGATGGGTATATTGATTTAATATGGAAAAGTAAGAAAATTATATTCTGAAACTGACAGTATGTTTCAAAAGAATGAGTCATCGATCAAAGAAATTATAAAAAGAAGAAAGATGTATGCCATTTTCATATGTGCCTTGAAACAACTAAAGTTATAAATAAAATAAGGGATAATTTTTTGATTAAAAAAAAGTCTTTTTTCTAAATATGCAATCTTGTATACTGTCAGAAAGTCTTAAGTCTCTATGAAGACTTTATCTAAGAATCTTGATCACATGATTCCATACTATTCTAAAAGCATTATGGTCTTGAAAATATTATAATAATTGCCAAAACTGTCTATTCCAATAACAAAACTGCTGCTACATTTGCATTAAAATTTAAAAAACAATTGTTTGGAACAAGTATTTAAGCAAGGGAGCTTAACGCCATCTACACTACAGGGCGCCATCTAGGCATTTGAACCTAGAAAAATTTATAAAGTAGGCAGATACGTAAGTCACAAAAAAAATATTTTTTTTTATATATTTTGATATCCGGTCGTTAGCCCATTGTCACTAGCTCAATGGAACAGCAGAGATTTATATTTATAATAAATTCTTATCTAAGAATATATAAAAAGAATAAAATAAGCCACTGCCAGTAATTAACACACAAACATTTATTTACGCACATATATAAAATTTAGCATTATTTTAGAATAACTTTTACTTTGGATTTTAACTTGATTTTAGAATTTAAATTTATATTTTAATTTTTATAATATTATAAGTTTACATTTTAAGTTTTTATAAGTTCACACAGATGGATTTATAAAAGTTTGTTTTAAAATGTTTGAGTATAAATCAGTTACATAGATTTCATGGTTAAAAACATTTCAAAATAAACATAAACGATCAAAATACAAAGTCATTGATACCATCAATTGCAGAGGGAAATTTATAAGTAACCCAATAGCATTCACCATAAGATGCTTGCATTGAAACCAATAACTTAAAAGACATCTGAATAAATACATTTTAGATACTCACTGTAAGGTATCATTATTTATCAAATGTCTATATATTTTGATCCAATATGAAAACCCAAAACATAATTAACTGATAACGAATCCATGCAAGCATCTATAAACAACTTAAATTTAATGCATTTTTATTTAGTGTTGAGTATGAATAGACTACATAGATTTGCATTTGAAGATAAAACATTCTATCCCCATTTAACCTTAGGCTAAAAGTTCGCAGTCAAACTGGCGTCAATCCATCTGATATATTGATGTATTCAGTGTAATACGAATACGGCAACACAAAAGGTTAAGATAAGACATTTACTCTCATAAGATAGGAATACTACATTTATCTAATGAGAAGAACAATAAAAAAAAATTCCATAGAAATGGACTGCGGTCATTTTGCCGACTTACGATCGCATTCCCTAGGCAAGAGAAAGTGTGCGACGTATACAAGCAATTCTCCCTGTAGCGAATCTTGCATTACATCTACTAACTACATCAATATATCCAATCCATTGACTCAATTCAACAACAACACAAATACCCTAAGATTACCCTCCCCTAATATAACTTTACAAATCTATACAGCCATTCACGCCTGACTTAAGTTTATCATTGATATATTTTAATTTATCGGAAAACAGAAATCATAATAAAACTTAAAGAACAAAAAAAACATAAATGGAAATGATTTTACAAAAGAAATACATCAAATAACATTTTAACTACTTTAGTCAGATAGGAAATTCTTATATTTATAAATATTGAAAAGTTTAGTATTTAGAGTTCTTTTGTTTAGAAATGTTCATAAATTATATATTTCTTACTGTTTTGGAAAATATCCATTTTCTCTGATTTTTTGTAATGGAAGGTATTAATTCCATGAAGTCATAAGGAGATCAGTGTGCAGTTAATTGCTGGTCCTTTATGGTTGATGGTATTCTTTCGGGCCTTGATGTCCTGTGGCCCACAATATCGGAAAACGATGTTTCATTTTTTTGAACAACTGAAGGAATTGAAAGTGCGTCTTTCAATCCCTTCTCCTTCAACTCCACACTAACACCTATAGTCACATTGTAATAACCCTTTTTATTTCCAACCTTTCCTTTTATATTAATTTTGTGGATTAATTCAACATTACATCATCGATGTGATGGTCCTTTCGCTGAGGTCCGATTCCATTGTTTTTCTCTCCTATCTGACCGTTGCTTATACATTTAAATGTCCAAGGCTAGTTTACATTTTTTTTCATATGTCATAGCATCGGCCAGGATGCGAACCCACAACTATCTGCAACCAACTACTTGCTTGCATGGTGGCTGCGATACCTCTCGGCTAACAACACAAGACTGGCTAGTTTACATTTAACTAATTAAAACAATCATTTCCATTTTCTGATTACTTAATGTGTTTTCCAAAATTAAAGATATATTTTTATCTCTAAATCTTTTTAAGTTTTTGTTTTTAAAATACTTTTTCTATTTTTAATAAAGTTTTATTTTAATAATTTTTTTTTCATCTGCGCGATTTTATATATATATGAGTTTAGTATAGAATTTTAATGTTCAATTTTTAATTTTTAAAAAGGAAGTTTTATTTGTGAACTTTTATTCTTTTCATGTTTACTAATAAAAAAAAACAATGTAATGTCATCTGTGCTCGTTACAGTACACAGTATTGTATATATATATAAATACATTTTCTCATTTATTAATATTATTTTTAAAATTTATTTATATTATAATCTTAATTTATACATACATACTATACACATAAATCATCTGTAATATAGATATCTACATTGAAAGGTACTGTACTACAAATTAATAGTGTAATAAATAATATTTATTGACTTACAATCAAGGCTTTTCAACAAAACATTAGCTATTATACATGATATATGATGTTAAATTTTATATGATAAGTATATAATAAATCCTGAGTTCAACTTCGTAAAATTATTTATTAATTTTAAAATTTCTCTCAATAAAATTCTGCAACAAATAATTATCCCTCTCCCCCTATAAAAAGTGATACTTAGCACCTGGTATTGGCAAACACATATAAAAATATTCACAATTATTTGCACAATCAGGTAGGCAGTAATCTTTTGTTTGTGATATGTGAGTATAATACATTTATTTATACAGATTTTTTTTTTAATTTTTGAAATTTGATTAATAATTTATTTACACACACACACATATATATATATATATTAGAAAATACAGTACTTAAAAGTTAAAAGTTTAGGTTGTTTTACAATAGCATGTTGAAACCACCGGAGGGTGTTATTTCTATGATAGCGCACAGAAATATGCCATTTAGGCAGCCTCTGCCACTATCGAACATTCTATTTCTAATGTGTAAGCCTAGAAATAGTCCGTTGATACAGGGGGTGGCTGCTGTGTTTATTTCTATGCTAATGCACAGAAACATGACATTTAATCTGCCACAGAAGCTATCATGTCATCTTACAGCTCAGATTTGGGCTAAGCATTTTGGATGTGCGTTCACATTTCACTTTTGGCTACAGTATTGTCTGAGGGTGGCTGGAATTCTGATTGTCAAAACTATTTTAATATTCATTAAGACCACCTCCCCCTCTATCTCCCATGTTTTAGGAAGGTCTACTAACAATTATGAGCAGAGTCTCAGACTTCCCTAGCCCCCATTTCCTGCTGAAAAAATTGGACAAGTGTAGGTGCAAGTGCAATTTCTATCAAATCACACTCTAAATCACGTTTCGTGTGAGAACAACTGCGAGCTGAATCAAATGGCTGAAATAGAAAACTTTCCGAATGTCAAAGAAGAATTGTTCTCTGACTGCTGGAACCAGGTTATCAAACAAAACAGCTTGAAGCTGCATGCGTGCTGTTTTCTTGAAGAGCCCAAAAAGTTGGTTTTAATTGCCATTTATATTTTTATGTTTTTGATAATTCCTGTCAAAACTTTGTCAATCTTCAAGTTTTTTGCATTCCGTTCTGTTAGCAATTGGAAACAACCCCCCCCCCCACACACACACACACCCTTCTCCCAAAGTTTGACTTTGGGTTGTAAATATTACTGTTAAATGGAAATAGATTTATTTATAATTTATAAAAATAAAACAAACAAAAAAAAAGAAGAATCTGATTTTTTTGGTCGTAGAATACCGAACCAAAAATATAAGTCATGAGAATAATAAAAAAAAAAAGTGGTAACTAATTTTTAAAATTCATTTTTAATTCATGTATTTTTTTGGATTGCCAAAATTGATTTGATAGCCACCATACTTTTTAAATGTGATAAACCAACAACAAAAAAACACAAAAATACATAGACCAAAAAAAAACCCCGGCCCCCGAAAATATAAATAATGAAAAGAATAAACCCAAAAAATTAAGTACTTTTACATGTAAATTCATTTTTTTAAAATTTTTTTATGCATTTTTTTTTTTTGTTTTGTGTTTAAAAAATTGATTTGTTATTACTTTTGTAAATGTTGTGATAAACAAACCAAAGCCAAAAAAAAAAACAAAAAAACCCAGCCCCGGCAACATTATATTTATCTTTGTTTACAAACAAACCATACCCTCCAGCGGTTTCAACATGCTATTATAAAACAACCAAAGTTTATTAAAAAATATATCTATAAACGTCACTTAGGAGCACTTTCAACTATTTTTGTAGTTTTTGTCAACTAATACTTTGAAAGTTCAACTTTCCCATAATTCCATGATGTCAACTTTTTCATAATTCCATGATCTTAACGTTTGCTGCCTGCCTATCAATTTGTAATATTATATATATATATATAACATCTAAATTTTAATATTTTTAAAATTATTATAGTCAATTTATATTAGATGCCACTTATTTTCAATTTTTTTATTTATATAACAAATAAACAGAAAATTAGAATTTTAAAAAATAATTAAATTTCATTTGTTTGGGTTTTTTTTTACTTTTTATGCACTATTTTTTTAATTATATATTTTTTATTTATTTTTACATTTTATTTTTTAAAAAGCTGTTAAAATCATTTATTATGATGTTAAATCATAGTATCACTTTCAACCATTATCAACTCATATCAGATCGAAGATCTCTGCATGCTTAATACAATTTCTCTGACCTCTAGGCTCTCATTTCCATAACACACTAGAAAACGTCCTTATTTCATTAATACATCTCACATATGATATCACTCTAGGTCTCTTACAATCTTTTTGGGATTCAATTTAAAAATTCAATTGTACATCTATTATTATCTTTTTTAGCTGTCTATCCATCTTTTAATGAAGTCAGTAACATCTGTTTGTTATCATTGTATTTAATTTTCTATCTCTTTTTGTTACTTCTAATATATATATATATATATCTTCATACTTAGTTCATTGATGTGAAGTCTCTGTATTGCTTTCATTGTTAAATATCCAATTTTCAGATTAAATAAGTACTGATAACATATAAATATATTGAAACCTTTATTTTCAACATAGTCATATAATTCATTTTAATATTTAATTGTTTCTAAGAAAAGCACTTCATCTAAGTTTAGTTCTGTGATTAATTTCATCCACAATGTTTTCATCTACATTATTTATATAACCAAGATGTTGAGAGTTATTATCATCTAACTCATGATTATTCTTGTTTATTTTCTTATTCCCTGAAAATCCATTGAACAAAATACTTGAGTTTTTTAAGCATTTATTTTCAGTTATAGATTGTTATTTTCATCTGATAACTCTTAATATTTACTAAAGTTCTGAAGAACTATTTTCAAAAACAACCACCTCATTGATCATATCTAATTGATTTAAATAATCTTTATTTACTATTATTACATTAAATTCTTCTTTTAATCCACAAAATACTTGTTATAAAACTGCAGTGAAAAAATTTTGGAGATTTAGAAAAACCCTGTTGTATACTTTTTCCAATGCTAATTTTCCACTATTATAATGTAATCTAATGGTTGCTGCTACATTTTATAATATTCTGGATCTACATCTTAATAATCCAAAGCTTTAATCAATGCAAAAATAATTATTGAATCAAATACCAAATCAAAAGTATGAAGGAAACTTATATTATTGAACCTTTCTGTAAGTTCTCTCTCAATACTTGGATATGATCCACTGTAAGAAAACCACATTTGAATCCAGTTTATTTTTTAGTTGGATAAAATCCAATGTTACCGGTGGTAGATGAGTTGTAATTATCTAGATAATGATTTTATATAGAACTGATAAACCAATTTCTATCAAATCACACTCTAAATCACGTTTCGTGTGAGAACAACTGCGAGCTGAATCAAATGGCTGAAATAGAAAACTTTCCGAATGTCAAAGAAGAATTGTTCTCTGACTGCTGGAACCAGGTTATCAAACAAAACAGCTTGAAGCTGCATGCGTGCTGTTTTCTTGAAGAGCCCAAAAAGTTGGTTTTAATTGCCATTTATATTTTTATGTTTTTGATAATTCCTGTCAAAACTTTGTCAATCTTCAAGTTTTTTGCATTCCGTTCTGTTAGCAATTGGAAACAACCCCCCCCCCCCCCCACACACACACACACCCTTCTCCCAAAGTTTGACTTTGGGTTGTAAATATTACTGTTAAATGGAAATAGATTTATTTATAATTTATAAAAATAAAACAAACAAAAAAAAAGAAGAATCTGATTTTTTTGGTCGTAGAATACCGAACCAAAAATATAAGTCATGAGAATAATAAAAAAAAAAAGTGGTAACTAATTTTTAAAATTCATTTTTAATTCATGTATTTTTTTGGATTGCCAAAATTGATTTGATAGCCACCATACTTTTTAAATGTGATAAACCAACAACAAAAAAATACATAGACCAAAAAAAAAACCCCGACCCCCGAAAATATAAATAATGAAAAGAATAAACCAAAAAAATTAAGTACTTTTACATGTAAATTCATTTTTTTTACATTTTTTTATGCATTTTTTTTTGTTTTGTGTTTAAAAAATTGATTTGTTATTACTTTTGTAAATGTTGTGATAAACAAACTAAAGCCAAAAAAAAAACCCAGCCCCGGCAACATTATATTTATCTTTGTTTACAAAAAAACCATGCCCTCCAGCGGTTTCAACATGCTATTATAAAACAACCAAAGTTTATTAAAAAATATATCTATAAACGTCACTTAGGAGCACTTTCAACTATTTTTGTAGTTTTTGTCAACTAATACTTTGAAAGGTCAACTTTCCCATAATTCCATGATGTCAACTTTCTCATAATTCCATGATCTTAACGTTTGCTGCCTGCCTATCAATTTGTAATATTATATATATATATATAACATCTAAATTTTAATATTTTTAAAATTATTATAGTCAATTTATATTAGATGCCACTTATTTTCAATTTTTTTATTTATATAACAAATAAACAGAAAATTAGAATTTTAAAAAATAATTAAATTTCATTTGTTTGGGTTTTTTTTTACTTTTTATGCACTATTTTTTTAATTATATATTTTTTATTTATTTTTACATTTTATTTTTTAAAAAGCTGTTAAAATCATTTATTATGATGTTAAATCATAGTATCACTTTCAACCATTATCAACTCATATCAGATCGAAGATCTCTGCATGCTTAATACAATTTCTCTGACCTCTAGGCTCTCATTTCCATAACACACTAGAAAACGTCCTTATTTCATTAATACATCTCACATATGATATCACTCTAGGTCTCTTACAATCTTTTTGGGATTCAATTTAAAAATTCAATTGTACATCTATTATTATCTTTTTTAGCTGTCTATCCATCTTTTAATGAAGTCAGTAACATCTGTTTGTTATCATTGTATTTAATTTTCTATCTCTTTTTGTTACTTCTAATATATATATATATATCTTCATACTTAGTTCATTGATGTGAAGTCTCTGTATTGCTTTCATTGTTAAATATCCAATTTTCAGATTAAATAAGTACTGATAACATATAAATATATTGAAACCTTTATTTTCAACATAGTCATATAATTCATTTTAATATTTAATTGTTTCTAAGAAAAGCACTTCATCTAAGTTTAGTTCTGTGATTAATTTCATCCACAATGTTTTCATCTACATTATTTATATAACCAAGATGTTGAGAGTTATTATCTTCTAACTCATGATTATTCTTGTTTATTTTCTTATTCCTTGAAAATCCATTGAACAAAATACTTGAGTTTTTTAAGCATTTATTTTCAGTTATAGATTGTTATTTTCATCTGATAACTCTTAATATTTACTAAAGTTCTGAAGAACTATTTTCAAAAACAACCACACCATTGATCATATCTAGATGATTTAAATAATCTTTATTTACTATTATTACATTAAATTCCTCTTTTAATCCACAAAATACTTGTTATAAAACTGCAGTGAAAAAATTTTGGAGATTTAGAAAAACCCTGTTGTATACTTTTTCCAATGCTAATTTTCCACTATTATAATGTAATCTAATGGTTGCTGCTACATTTTATAATATTCTGGATCTACGTCTTAATAATCCAAAGCTTTAATCAATGCAAAAATAATTATTGAATCAAATACCAAATCAAAAGTATGAAGGAAACTTATATTATTGAACCTTTCTGTAAGTTCTCTCTCAATACTTGGATATGATCCACTGTAAGAAAACCACATTTGAATCCAGTTTATTTTTTAGTTGGATAAAATCCAATGTTACCGGTGGTAGATGAGTTGTAATTATCTAGATAATGATTTTATATAGAACTGATAAACCAATTTCTATCAAATCACACTCTAAATCACGTTTCGTGTGAGAACAACTGTGAGCTGAATCAAATGGCTGAAATAGAAAACTTTCCGAATGTCAAAGAAGAATTGTTCTCTGACTGCTGGAACCAGGTTATCAAACAAAACAGCTTGAAGCTGCATGCATGCTGTTTTCTTGAAGAGCCCAAAAAGTTGGTTTTAATTGCCGTTTATATTTTTATGTTTTTGATAATTCCTGTCAAAACTTTGTCAATCTTCAAGTTTTTTGCATTCCGTTCTGTTAGCAATTGGAAACAACCCCCCCCCCACACACACACACACCCTTCTCCCAAAGTTTGACTTTGGGTTGTAAATATTACTGTTAAATGGAAATAGATTTATTTATAATTTATAAAAATAAAACAAACAAAAAAAAAGAAGAATCTGATTTTTTTGGTCGTAGAATACCGAACCAAAAATATAAGTCATGAGAATAATAAAAAAAAAAAGTGGTAACTAATTTTTAAAATTCATTTTTAATTCATGTATTTTTTTGGATTGCCAAAATTGATTTGATAGCCACCATACTTTTTAAATGTGATAAACCAACAACAAAAAAATACATAGACCAAAAAAAAAACCCCGACCCCCGAAAATATAAATAATGAAAAGAATAAACCAAAAAAATTAAGTACTTTTACATGTAAATTCATTTTTTTTACATTTTTTTATGCATTTTTTTTTTGTTTTGTGTTTAAAAAATTGATTTGTTATTACTTTTGTAAATGTTGTGATAAACAAACTAAAGCCAAAAAAAAAACCCAGCCCCGGCAACATTATATTTATCTTTGTTTACAAAAAAACCATGCCCTCCAGCGGTTTCAACATGCTATTATAAAACAACCAAAGTTTATTAAAAAATATATCTATAAACGTCACTTAGGAGCACTTTCAACTATTTTTGTAGTTTTTGTCAACTAATACTTTGAAAGGTCAACTTTCCCATAATTCCATGATGTCAACTTTCTCATAATTCCATGATCTTAACGTTTGCTGCCTGCCTATCAATTTGTAATATTATATATATATATATAACATCTAAATTTTAATATTTTTAAAATTATTATAGTCAATTTATATTAGATGCCACTTATTTTCAATTTTTTTATTTATATAACAAATAAACAGAAAATTAGAATTTTAAAAAATAATTAAATTTCATTTGTTTGGGTTTTTTTTTACTTTTTATGCACTATTTTTTTAATTATATATTTTTTATTTATTTTTACATTTTATTTTTTAAAAAGCTGTTAAAATCATTTATTATGATGTTAAATCATAGTATCACTTTCAACCATTATCAACTCATATCAGATCGAAGATCTCTGCATGCTTAATACAATTTCTCTGACCTCTAGGCTCTCATTTCCATAACACACTAGAAAACGTCCTTATTTCATTAATACATCTCACATATGATATCACTCTAGGTCTCTTACAATCTTTTTGGGATTCAATTTAAAAATTCAATTGTACATCTATTATTATCTTTTTTAGCTGTCTATCCATCTTTTAATGAAGTCAGTAACATCTGTTTGTTATCATTGTATTTAATTTTCTATCTCTTTTTGTTACTTCTAATATATATATATATATATCTTCATACTTAGTTCATTGATGTGAAGTCTCTGTATTGCTTTCATTGTTAAATATCCAATTTTCAGATTAAATAAGTACTGATAACATATAAATATATTGAAACCTTTATTTTCAACATAGTCATATAATTCATTTTAATATTTAATTGTTTCTAAGAAAAGCACTTCATCTAAGTTTAGTTCTGTGATTAATTTCATCCACAATGTTTTCATCTACATTATTTATATAACCAAGATGTTGAGAGTTATTATCTTCTAACTCATGATTATTCTTGTTTATTTTCTTATTCCTTGAAAATCCATTGAACAAAATACTTGAGTTTTTTAAGCATTTATTTTCAGTTATAGATTGTTATTTTCATCTGATAACTCTTAATATTTACTAAAGTTCTGAAGAACTATTTTCAAAAACAACCACACCATTGATCATATCTAGATGATTTAAATAATCTTTATTTACTATTATTACATTAAATTCCTCTTTTAATCCACAAAATACTTGTTATAAAACTGCAGTGAAAAAATTTTGGAGATTTAGAAAAACCCTGTTGTATACTTTTTCCAATGCTAATTTTCCACTATTATAATGTAATCTAATGGTTGCTGCTACATTTTATAATATTCTGGATCTACATCTTAATAATCCAAAGCTTTAATCAATGCAAAAATAATTATTGAATCAAATACCAAATCAAAAGTATGAAGGAAACTTATATTATTGAACCTTTCTGTAAGTTCTCTCTCAATACTTGGATATGATCCACTGTAAGAAAACCACATTTGAATCCAGTTTATTTTTTAGTTGGATAAAATCCAATGTTACTGGTGGTAGATGAGTTGTAATTATCTAGATAATGATTTTATATAGAACTGATAAACCAATGATAGGTCTGCAATTTATAATATATTCTTTATTTCCTTGCTTAAATATCACTATAATTAATGCATTAATCCAATCATTTGGAATCTCTCAAATAACTTTATTAACAATTTTTCTATTTCTTTATCTGATACTTTTAAAATATCAATAATAATTCCATCATTTCTTAGATGTTTTCTTTCCTTCCTATATTCTCACTTCTTTCTTCAAAATGCTGGGCAATACAGAAGATGTATTAAGTGTAGGAATCATTCGCACATTTCCTGATGATATTTCTTTTTTTTTTTATTGCTGAGAGAGCTTTGCTTCCAATATCAATGTTATTGTTTTGTACTTTTGAGGCCTTTATTTTTTTCTGGAGTTTTTTTGACAATTCATAATTATGTTTTTTTTTATATTATTGTTAATTCTTGTATCATTTTACAAAGCACTAGATATTCAATTTTTTTTAATACATAATTGTTAAAATTATTCCTACTTCTTTTATCCCTACTTTGACTTGTCATAGTGGAAAATTTACTAATAAAATTCTGCTTTTTTTGTACCAGTTATTTTAATTACTTATATTACTTCCTGTCAAGCATAAACATGGTAATAGATTTTATGTATCAGGAAATTAATTATTTTTTTCTATAAGTTGGTAAACAAAAATAAATTATAAATACAGTTGCTTTAATATATGTTAATACTGCTTTATTTTTTATTGTGGGTAGAATTATGAATTAATAAATTAATATAAAAATCTATATTAATTATATATATGATAGGTGTAGATTATAATGAGTAAATTTGTTTAATTCCTACATATTTTTTGTATTTAAAAAAAAACATTGAGAAAAATTCTTATTAAATAAATGATATATATTTAAAGAATTTTGCTTTGAAAATGTATTCTACTTTTTACCATATAAGCTTCTTTAACTCCTGCATTATCTGCTATGTTTTCCCCTTGGGTAATTATGCCATTTACCTATAAATAAATAAAAAGGAAAAAAAAATAATTAAAAAAAAAGCTTAAAAATTGAGCAGTTTCGCAAACTATTAATTTTTAAATTTTAAAAATAATAAAATTCGGTGATTTAAATCGGTAATAAAGTAAATTAAAAATAAAATTTAAATTTAATTTTGAATTTTTCTAGTTGTTATAAATATATTCTCCAAATCGAGAATTGTGTATTAATAATAATAATAATAATAATAATAATAATAATAATAATATATCATAATAAAAAAAGCTTGTTTAGAGCTCATTAGCATGCTCTTAATTTTATATATATATAATGCTAAGAAAATAAAGTCATACATCACGTGACTTAACTTATTAAGCTCGTATTACAAATGTAATATATTTAGCGTGCTAATAGCTTTAAACAAGCTTTTAATATAAATGCAACAAGAGAAAGCATGTAATATCTATCTTGAATTATCCCTATCACCAAACTGGTTTCAAGCTAATGGCTCTCATTAGTGAGATGCTAAGATATTCAGACAATAGATCTAAAATACCAACTTAAGCTTAGCATTTATCTAGTACTTAACTATTAAATAGAAAATTGGAAATTTTCAGATACCAATATGTCTTCAAATATTGCTATGTGATTTAAACTGCTATAAACTTTTGAGGCTTTGATGACATTATATTGCTAAAGCTATTAATATATGGTAGATATGAATTTAGTTCTAACCCGTATGACTATTTAAATTAGATAGCTAGATTTGAAGATATATAGATGTCTCAAAATTTCAGATTTCCTACTTAATAGTTAAGTATTAGATAAATGATGTGCTTGGGTTGGTATTTTAGATCTAGTGTCTAAATATCTTAGCACCTCACTGAGGAGAGCCAACAACTCTAAACAGGATAGGGATAGGAATAATTCTATATAGAGATTTTAACTGCTTTTTCTTCTGGAATTTATCAGAAAAGCATGTTTAAGAGCTATTAGCACACTCATGACAACCATTTTGTAACTATAATAAAGATTGATCTAGTCACTACAGTCATGAGATAAATAAATTAACTCATTTCTAAACAAATAAAAATAAAATAAAAATAATCAAAATATGAAAATAAAGATTGATTATGAAGAATTAGAAGAAGTTAACAGTTACAAATACCTAGGTCAGATTATTAATACAGATGGAAACATAATGGAGGAAATTAATCATAGAATTAAACTTGGTTGGAGTGCTTTTGGTAGAAATAACTTGATACTAAAAGGAAATATGCCTATGTGTTTGAAAAGAATGGTTTTTAACAAATGTGTTTTACCAGTTCTTACTTATGGATCTAAGACTTGGACACTTAATAGAAGAGCAATACAGAGACTTCAGACCACTCAAAGGAGTATGGAGAGATGTATGTTGGGCGTAACAAGAAGAGATCAAAAACGCAATGTATGGGTAAGACAACAAACAGGTGTTACTGACCTTATTGAAAAAATTAAAAGATTGAAATGGAGTTGGGCTGGACATATTGCTAGAAGAAATGATAATAGATGGACAATTGAAATTTTAAACTGGATTCCAAGAGATTGTAAAAGACCCAGAAAGAGAACACATGTGAGATGGATGGATGAAATAAGAAAATGTGCAGGGGTGTTGTGGAAAAGAGAAGCTAAAGATTGGAGAAGATGGATTAAACTTGGAGAGACCTTCATCCTGCAGTGGATTGATAATGGTTGTTGATGATGATGATGATGATAATCACTGGCACAATTCTCTTAAGATCTAGAGCATTGGCGATATTAGAAAGTCATTATAATTAATAAAATACACTAGCCATTGTAACTATATAAATAAACATTAGTTATTATAACTGAACAAATGTGATAGTGAATCAATGGAGTGAATTACGCTTATTTCCAATAATATATTTTTTCAACAAAGAAAATCTCTTTTCCATATATATATCAGTTCATAGTTGACACACTGATACTATTTGTAACTACTTAAAAATATAAAAATAATATTAAATATTATCAAGTTGGAAAAGAAAATCAAACTCTTTTATTCAGTTTACCTATGTACATGTGTTTTACCTGGGTGCCAATAGGTTGTCGAATTCTAGATAAAGTTCTATCATATCTGTTCACAGTGTACCTAGTTCAAACCCACTTGGTAACTCTTTACAACACATGCACTTGGATGAATTGGCTTATACTTTAGCTATGTCATTAGACTATAAGATCCCAATATCATAAATTCTTATTTAACACTTTTACAGGTGTTACCAGCTCAGTTTAAGTACATGATTGACAGATGCATAAATGCTCTTACTAATGGCTCACAGACAAACATAGTAAGGATCATTCTTTATATGTGGTCATTAAACCTATTTATCCAGTTTATTTATTCATCGTAATATAACGGTGATGATGATGATGAGTTCAGTCACAGCTATTGCAATTAACTCACAACAACAAATTTAGCTTTTATGAACCTATAAGCACTTACTTAAAACCATATTATATTTAAACTGGGATTTAATTATTAATATTCACCAGCGGTGATGAGGGTCATAACGAATTTCACAGCATGACATCTAGCTTTTTATACACCCTTATTTACTTAACATTATTATATTTAAAATTTGAATTAATTACTAATTATTATCAGTGATGATGATAGTCATAATGAATCTCACAGTATAAATATAGCTTCTTATAAATCTATAGCTATTTACCTGAAACAACAATTATATTTAAATTGTGATTTAACCATTAATATTCACTAGTGATGATGCTGGCCATAACGAATTGGCACAACATAAAATTTTAGCTTTTTGTTATAAACCTATAATTACTTACCCAAAACATCATTATATGTAAATTGTGATCCAACGCTTAATATTTATTACCGATGATGAATGATCACAATTAAATGATAAAAATTTAAAAAAAAATAACAACAATACTAAGAATAAGAACGCGAAAGCTAAATACTGTATAATTATATTTATTAAGATTCTTTCTTTTAATAAAACATTTTTTTTAATCATTTAATTGACTGCAATTATATATATAAGACATCATTAATGCAAAATATCAAATACTGTATGTATAACCAAATAAGATTAAATATATGTATATGTTCCTACCCATTTAAAATAAGCTGGTTTAAAATGACATTTAAAAAAAAAACATTCTATCTAAGGCTTATTCAATATTTCTCCCAACTTTATTATATGTATGTCATAAATGCAATATAAAATCATTCATGCAATATGTGTGTGTTTACTTCTTACATGTGACTCTATATGCCATTAATTTGCTTCCTTAAACAAAGATTATTAATCACTAAGATTGTAGTCTAACCTATTTGTCTTAACTTAATTGGTGCATGTCTGTATAAGCAGTCACTCACACGCTCACTCGTGATATGTTAGCATATGGGTATCATGTTAAAATGTTTACCTTCATAACATTTCTTCATAAATAAATTATACGCATAAAAAAATTATTTAAGTCTTGAGCAAGCAACCATTATATGCAAACAAATAAAAAAAACATTATAAAATAGATATTGACAAATTTCTCAAGTAGTTATTTAACTCAACACATGGAAATAAATAAAAGACATTTTATCATTGCAATATAAAAAAAATATTCAAAGATAACTTTAAAATGTATTTGTGTGTTGTTATGCAGTAATGATAATTAATAATAAAATAAATAAACAAACTTTTAATGTTTATGTATTAAAAGAAAAAGAAAAGATGTCTAAGCCATAGAAAGAATTGCATACGATTACTTTTAATAAGTAAAAAGAAAAATTAATAAAATTTTAAAGCTACCCTTCATTTTCAGTTCTTACTAACATCCAAGTTGAAACAACAGACTGCTCTCTTGTATATAACTTCGGATTGTGTTGCATTTAGTTTGTTTTTTACCATTTCAAAGTTATTGCAGGCACTTTTGATGAATATAAAGAAACTTTAAAAAAACTGATTAGCAAACTAGTTAAGGCTTGATATGTGGATTTTATACATCTTCTTTCCTTTTTCCTTCCTCTTCTCTATCTCTTTAAAGATGACAGTTCTTTAATAAATCATTGGGTGAAAAAGAAGTATGAGATAGCATGTGTGGTTGTCTTTAAACATGACCATTCTTTGGGTATTAAAGAAATATATATATATGAGTTTACAGACAAACCATTGAACTCAGGTGTTAGAGATCCTTGGGGGACAAAATAGTGCAGTTAACACTGCATTTTTTTCTTGCAGCTGACAAAATATACAAACACTGTTTTTTTTTTTTTTCAAAGAAGTAATTTGTGAACTCTCCTTATAGCACTATTTTATTGTTCATCTTCTTTTAGGGACTCAATCCTTATCAATCCCCCCAGAATAGATTAACTGCTATAGTGTCTATATATCAGCACATCTTCTATACTATTTAAAGCAAGATTTTAACATTTTCCTGCCTTCACTTTTCCTTGAAGAAAAGAATCAACTCTGCTCATGACAGCTTAAAAGATGCTGAATAATTCTGACCAACTAACTGACAATTTCCCCTAACTCCCAAACAGCTTTTTACATTTCTCAGTTTTCTGCAGCCCTCCTAGCTTAGTCCAGTTCAAAGTTCATCTAATTGTCATTTTAGAAATAAAACAGAATTCCCAAACTAATGGCAATTAATGGTCAAGTAACAAAAAAAATTAATTGCTCTATCTATCGGTAAAACATCCATCTTTCTGACAATTTATAATTCAGATAACATAAAAAGAATAAAAATTAAAATTTATGTATAATTAAAATGTGTCTGTCTCTCTATTTTCAATCATACTTTTCTTCCAGACAGCAAGTGTGCTTTCAGGCCATTAATTTGGTGACCTATAGATATGACCCCTTAATCTGTTTAGTTTAAAGAAAAATAAACTATATAATAATACTGCTTTATTTAATATAAGAGTCTAATGCAACTAATATTATTTCTTATAATATTCATTTTCTCACTACTGCTTATTAATAACTATTACTTATTAATATCTACAATACACACACATATATATAAATAATTTGTTTTCTGATTTAATAATATATGTGTGGGAATGAGATTCTATTTCTACAATATATATATATATTACAAATACAATTCACAAATAAAAGAGTCTTTAGCTTCAATTCACAGAATGCTTATTACAGAGCTCTGAGTTCAAACTAAGCTTTTTAATTTACAGTTAAAGTCACTTTAGGAAACAATATCCTTTGATGAATTCCTTAGTTATGTAAAATAAATTTAAGGATGTAAAACTTTTTAAATAAAGTTAGCATAAAGAACAGTTAAATAATTAAATATGTCTTATCTGTTGCAGATTGAGAAAAAAATGAAAAAGATTATTTAAATTCAAGAAAATAAAATACTTTAATAAAAAAAAACAATTACAACAATAGAAAGAAAAAAAATCTTGAGGCTTGTCAAAAAAAAAAACAACTATTGCATGTAATAAAAATAGAGATTATAATTACCAGATAACTACTAAAAAATTATATGATAAAAAAAAAAACTATTTCTTATAAAAATATAAAACAACAGTTCAATATTTATATATGAAGCAAATAAGTTTTTTTTTAAAAAAAAAAACAAAACAAAAACAATTTAATGTAATTCAGAGATTTAAAAAAATGATCAAAAATTAGGACAGGGAGAAATATGGTCAGAAAGAATACCATTTAGTAAAATGTATACTGTAGATTATATTTAATAAAAAAAATAGACTCATTCAAATCAGGTTGATTTGCAGTTCTTATTACACTTCTTCATTGTTATCTTCTTCATAAATGGAATTATGCAGAATTGTTGGAGCCTGAGTTCCAGTTTATTTGTGAAAATTATTTAGCAGTTAAAGGATTGGAATTAACAGAAAATGAAGCTAAAATAATAAAAAATACTAGTTATTTCTTTGCACTTACCATTCACAACGATAAAGAATTAAATGCACTTTTACAAGAAATTCCCATAGCGCGATGTGGGTGTTTTGATAAAAAATTCAGACAATCTTAATTGTTACAAAAAAGAAGTGCATTCAAAGTCAAGAATACTAACAGTATAAAATTATTAACCAAAAAATACTTTTCAGAACTCTCATATAATTTAAGACTCTATTGTAATTACATAAATTTCATATAAAGTATATACACCTTTACCCCACTTAGCAATGGCAATTGGTCCTCCAAAACTCATCATTAAGCAAGAATATCATAGACAAAATATGTAATTATAACAGGGGTCTATGGAAAAAAAATTGGTCAGTTCCAGTGACGTAAAATATCCACATTGATTTCCAAGCTCAAAGATTTTCTTGATTTTTTCATGACAATGATGACTGAATACGGTATCTAAAAAGAAAAGTTTTATATCACTAGGAAAAAAATGTATATTTCCACTTTAAAAAGTACAGAACAGCAATGAAACTAAATTTGAATTTAAAAGTTTTTATATTCTTCTGCGGAAGTTCTTCATCGTAATGAAAAAAAAATCTATACTGAAGTGCTTTTTTTAAAAAATTGTATTACAGTATATATTACTACTATACATTTATTTTATTACTTATGTGAAATTATTCAAATTAAAAAACAATGTTTAATTATTAATTATTTAATTGAACATATAGAAAAAAAAAATCAACTTATTTTCAAAGTAAAAAATCTAACTTCTAATTTTCTAAAACATACAGGTAGGTTTATTTTTCTTACTGTATATTTTTAGTAATGTAATAATGCCCCCCCCCCCCATTCGAGTAGAAAGATGTTTAATTAAATGCAATCTTTTTTTTTAAACTTTTCTAATTCGACATCGTTTTAAAATGTTGTTTTTCTTCTGATTTGAAACATCTTGAGTGTAAACAACATGTTTACTAACGAAGTTACAAAATCAATAACTATTTTTACATAATATATCATATTTAAGAAACACACACACACAGTTTAATATTCATATTTAGTGTTTTCCTAAATGATGGTATTTTATTTGTCTTGTACTGTATTTATATATTGGAGTATTTGTATACAGTATTATCAACAAATTAAAAATCCTTTTTTTTTTCAAAAACTTCATTTTCTTATCTGAATACTGAACATATATATATATTGTATATACAGTATTTATTTAATACAAAACTCCGTTTCAACTGTTTATCTTCATACAGTCATTTTCAAGGATATCTCTCTCCCACTGCTATATTTTATTACTCTTTCTTTTACATTATTTAATTACAAATCAATGTTGAAATGTTGGAGTTTTTGTATTGTATAAATATATATACTGTATATCTTCAGTATTGAGATAAGAAAATAATGTTTTTGAAAAGAAAAATGAGAAGGATTTTTAATTTGTTGATATTATTGTAGAATATATATACATATTTTAAAAGAAAAAGTGGATGAACATTTGCTGTTATTTATTATATATGATGTATACAGTATTATAGATAAAGTAATTATAGATATTTTAAGGGTTTTATGAATAAAATATTGTATGTGTATACAATTACAGCAAAGTCATTACCTGTATACATATTACAATAATATACTTTTGCTTTTGGGTATAATATAGCTCTCTCTGACGTCATCAGTGATGCAAAATTCAAGATGGCTGCCAAAAAAAATTTTTTTTTAATTTTTCCCGATCATTATAGCAAATAATCGATTGGACATCGAAGTAGTAGGTAAAAATTGATGATGATCGCTATTGCAAAATATCACTAAGTAGACAATCACTAAGTGGGGTAAAGGTGTATTTACTTTTTTAAAACAACAACAACTTGTAATCAATAAAAATGCAAAAACAAAGAAAATCTAAATTTGGTGTTGTTTTTATAAGATTCTTATGCAGAATAATATAAAATATTTTTGTATTTTACACATAAATATAACTTTAAAATAGTAATATTGCTACCATTTTAAATATTCCCATCTTTGTTATTTTGATAAATGAATGTTAATTTTTTTTCCCAACGACAGATACATTGACACAAATGAATGCAATTATTTTTTAATAGGCAATAGTTAATTATTGCTTTTTGTTGCTTTAATGACCTAAGTAATTTAAAGTAGTGGTAAGGAGGTAGAGACTGAAGCATAAAGTTCACGAATAGCTCCCACTTTTTATATTTTCAGCGTTTGAACTCAGGTGACAATAAAGCCATTCAATTAATTTTACTGTTTTATTAAAACTAATTTTAGTTATCTTGAGTTTAGATATATATCAAGTAGTAATAATGTCAAGCTAAATAATTATCAGCAAGTAAAGAACTTTTTCATCTTTTGGCAGAAATATGTCTTTAATACGAATGATAATAATAATTGTAATAATATAGAAGAAAAAGCATTAAATGATAAAATTGTAAATGTCATAAAATTATAATTAGAATATTTACCTATATTTAAAAAGTCTTTAAACATTTTTTATAGATACAGTATCTTTATTTTGTAATATTTTTTAAACATTTTTATTAGGAATCAGTTTATTAAAAGAATGACAAACAAAATATTCATTGCTTTTTGTAATTTAATCCAGGACTATGCAAGGGTTGCATTAAAAAAAAAATTGGAGGGCCAATCCAAAATAACAGAGAGTATATATATATATTGTAACAAAATTAAAGGAGTTCAATGATCCAGTGTAACCAAATGAGATCTGGTCTATTAAAGAATGAAAAAATTCAAGTATTGTAAAAATCTCAAATATTCCAGTATTGTTAAAAAATGTAACTTAATAAAGATGATCAAACGATCCAAATGTATTTAATAATTATGAAAAGATTCAAATATAAATCTCTAGCTCAATAAACGAAAAATGCATTGTAGATTTTTATATCAAAAGAAAAGAATTATTTAACATGAGTAGTGACTATTAAACCAAAGAGGTCAGACTGAGTTATCAATCATATTAAGGGTCATTGGACTAAATGAAATATACTTCTATAATTATATTTCTCAAAATATCACAATATCAAGAATTATAAACAAATTATTAATAACAACTATTATAACTCAGGTATACAGACAGTAGATCTTATCCACTTTCATTTCTTGGTTTGATGTTAAGTGCATGTTTAAACAAATACTAAGTTAATATGGTCTAGCAGGGCGCCACTAGATTATTTGAATCTAGACACGGTTATATCTAATAACCTTTCACATGTACCGGGTTTGAATCCCCTTTTGGTACTTTATTTCTAATAAAAATGGGAGATTTTGCTTTTTGAGCCATATCACTATACGCACTAATATTTAGGTAAAAGTAAAACATCTATAAACCAAAGTGGAGTATATTAGACATAAATCATTTCTTAGATCTTAGCATAACAAATGTGTTTCAATATTTTTATAAGTTTACTAGCTCAGATTATATATAACTAATTTAGGATGGCAATTCACTCATCCTTGCATGAAATAGATGATGGAATGTGGTTATAATAATACTAAGAATTCACTAAATATTATAAAATCAATATTTATTTATGGCCTTTAAACAGTTAAACAGCTCATTAATTAAAACGTTGATGATGATGATGATGATGATAATAATAATAACGATAATGACAAGGGTTTCAACTACCTCTCTAGGACTTAGCCTAAACATAAAACTAATTTTTATAAAGAAATTCATAATTATTGCTTAATTTTAGCATATTTACTTATATCTTAAATAACTGATATTCAACCACTGATGATGATGAATGATCACACTTAACAAAGACTACACTTAATGAAATATATACGCCTCGTTTAATAAAACAAACTAATATTTATTACTGCATTTCTAACATATACATAAAAATTTCTAGAGAAACATGAAAATTGACATGAATAATAATAATGATAATAATTGATTATACAACAATCCTCAGATTAATTTCAAGTTCTTCCCCCTTCCCCTTCAAATGTATATTGTATTAAGTTGGATGTCACATTGACTATGATTTTCACTCCATGAGAAAAGTATTTCAAGAAAAAAAAAAATTATCCGCTCATTAGCACACATACTTTATAAATCTAACATGTAAGTAGAATGTTAAAAAAAAATGTTAATAGAAATTAGAAAAATCAAGTTCTTAGAAAAGAGTTTTAAATCATTATCTCCCCCTCCCTTCTAAGTGCTGAAATCTATACTTTCTCAAGACAAAATAATTTAATATTTTAACACCACCTATTATTTCACATTCACTCACAATTATACACATATAAAATATTACTATGTATGTGCGTGTTTTATCCCAAAATAATAATAATATATTATTTTAAAACTAAAATCATAATACCATAAAAAATTACTTTACACAATATTTCATAACTGTAAAATTAATAAACAAATAAATTTTGATACATTCAAAATCATTTATGTAGTTCAAAGCTATTATTATTAAAACATTCTTGGTTTCCATTGATCTGAATTGTCTTTAAAAGTTCTTTAAATAAAATATGTCACTTTATTACTAAATTTTTATTAATACTCTGATTTCATAAAGAAAATAGATATAAAAGTCATATTACCGATCCAAGGGTTCACTTGTCTTGTATACTATCTATACTTGGCAGCAACAATTTCCATGTTCTTTGGAACAATCACTTTCTTGAAGTATATAATTATTTGATGATGAGGATCCTATTGAGGTTATTTGCTTTAGTGGATAATTTGGAAATCATTATCAATTTTTCTTCTCTTCCTGTCAAGCATTCTTCTTTTAGTGAATGAAATACAGCAGTTGTTTTCACGTTATAAATTTCCTGGATTTAAACTCAGTTGCTGGAACAATTAATTGGACTTGATGATTAATATTTATCGGTAGATTAATTCATCTTTCATTGAATGCAGGTGAATGCTTTCTTTCTTCTTTTAAGAACATCTTATTTCTCTGGTCAGTTGAAAGGTGTAGAATATTATTTTAGACAAACATCTTTTATTTCCTATATGATGTGCAGCTTTCCAGATGGTCAGGCAAAGATGAGACATACATATAATTTTTCTAGCCAGTCATTTTTTATATTTTCAACATTCAATTTAATAGTCTAATAATCTGAATCATAATCACAATAATAATTCAACTGTTTTTTTCCAGACAGCTTTTTATATTCATTTTTTTTAGCTAACTTAACCAATTAGAGATAGCGTCACTTGCTATTTTTGGACAAATTCGTTTTAATTAGATCTCTAATTTATTTTCAACTAAATTATTTTTCAAATGAAAAGTTTAATCCTTTTTCCAGACACTTTTGGTTTAAAAAAAATAGACTTAATCCTTTTTTTCCTTACACCTAGGTAACATTTCAAATTTTTTTGAGCGTCCTTCTTTAGATCTTAAGATAAGACAATTTCAAAATTAGAGTTCCCACCCAGCTTAAGCTCCCAAAGTGACAAACAATCATTTACAAAAACAAAATTGCTACAAAAATAGATATCTGATTCAACAGATTTCCTCTTTTAACATAAAATTGTACAAAAAAATAATTTGACAGATTTAACTCTTCCTTTTCTTTCAATATTTAATAAATAAATAAAAAGTAGTTTATGTATGTAATATATCCAAGCATACACACTGCCATTATTCCAATCATTTATAAATCTGGTTGACTAATAATATAAATGCTAGTTCAGAAATTATAACCCTAACATTTAATTAAATCTGTAACTTTTAAATCCCAATTACAATTATAGAAAAGCAAAATAGAAGTATAGAATAAGATATTAGAATTGATCAAGCATAGGTTAGTTTTAAAGAAAGTTAAAATGTTGAATATTTGAAATATAAAACAATTAAATAGCTTACACATACACTGCCTATACATATGCATTATAACTTTGCTTTTTAACAGAAAATTTAAATATTAAATGTGTGTACTGCTCTTTTTGAGATTTATTAACACACAAACAAGTAAAGCATATAATTGCTGTCCCACTCTCTTTCTGTCTAAAGCGTTTAAAATTTTGATCTGGTAGGGTTTGAACTTGGATGCCCTACAGCTTCTTTTATGGTTATATAAAAATGTGATGATGATTTTGTTTTACATTTTCTTTCGTGCATATTACTATAAATTTAGCTAGTGGCTAAATTGTAATGGCACAATATATATATATATATATATATATATATATATATATATATATATATATATATATGTTAAAACGAAGATTTGCACGGGTTAAATATATAAAATACATATTTTGCGGGTTCATCCGTGTTAAAAACTTTTAATATCAATTTACTGACGTTTCGACTTGGTCACACAAGCCATCCACAGAGTTATTTTAGCTAGATACTTATCGGATTTCATTAAACCTACAATCCCATCTATTAAATCATATATTAAAAACTCTCTTCATTTTATTTCTGTTTTAAAAAGTTTAAAAATTAATGCTAGTGACATTCTGGTCAGTTTTGATGTCGTGTCTTTATTTACAAACATTCCAATTGATGAAGCTTTAAATATAATCTCACAACGTTGCAATTTACCAGACCATATTATTGCTTTGATTAAACATTGTCTCTTAAATACATATTTTGTATACAATGGACAGCATTACAGACAAGTTTTTGGTACTCCTATGGGCTCACCTATCTCAGGAGTAATAGCTGATTTATTCATGGAATATATAGAAACTCGTGCTTTAGAATCATCATCTTTAAAACCTCTCATTTGGCTCAGATACATAGATGACACTTTTGTCATATGGCAACATGGAAAAAATACATTAGATGATTTTTTCTTACATTTAAATAATATGCATCCTCATATTAAATTTACAATGGAGACAGAGTCTGATGGAAAACTCCCTTTTCTTGATGTTCTAGTCACCAGAACACCAAATAGTTTATCTTTTTCTATTTACAGAAAGGATACACACACAGACAGATATTTACATTTCCATTCTCATCATCACCCAACTCAGATAGTTTCTGTAGCCAAAACTCTTTTAAATAGAGCAATTAACCTTTCAGATGACACACATCTGAAAGAAGAAATAAATCATATTAATAGTGTTTTATTAGCAAATAGTTATAATTACAAATTTATAAAAAAAGCCTTATTTCAAGCCCAAAATAGACAAAATAGGAAACAAAAAGATGATAAGTCAGCTATTAGGATTTGTGTTCCATATGTAAAAGGAACTACAGACAGTATCGGACGTATATTAAAACGCTATAATATAGATACAGCATTTTCTGCTCATCAAAAGATCAGCAATATAATAACCAAGCCTAAGGATTCAATCCCTCTTGAATCTCATGGTGTCTATCAAATCTCATGTAAAAATTGTAAAGCTTCTTACATAGGTATGAGTAATCATCGCATCAGTGTTAGGAGAGATGAGCATGCTAATGCAGTTAAACAACACTCATCATCATCAGCACTCTCACTCCATACTATAGATTCAGGTCATAAAATAGATTTTTCTAGTACCAGGATCATATCCAGATGTGATAATCTCTACCAATGCAAAATCAGAGAAGCCATTGAGATACTTAAAAGGCCAGATTGTATCAATAAGCGAGATGATACGTGCAAACTTCCTCCTATTTGGAAAGATTTCTTTAAAAAACATTCTTAAATTTAACATTTTTGCTATTGGTGGGATTTTTAATGTTTTATTCAAACCAGTGATTGTAGCGCCTCTACAACTGTCTTTCTACCTTTTTATAACTCTGTGGATGGCTTGTGTGACCAAGTCGAAACGTCAGTAAATTGATATTAAAAGTTTTTAACACGGATGAACCCGCAAAATATGTATTTTATATATATATATATATATTAAATTATTGAAGAGTTCTACAGTTATGGAGAAAGCAGGCATTTCAAAAACATCATCACAAAAAATGTTACTATGGTTATAAAAGTTTTTATTGAAAAGTAGACGAGTTACAATAATTGTTCATGATAAATCATTTTAGGGAGAGCTTTGTGATAATTGCCCTTGTTTATAAACTACTTTGATGCTAGTAGTTCTCTATGCAATAAATTTGCTAGAAGCAGCTTATTAAAGATTACACAAAAATAAATCACAATTCATATTTGACAATAGTAATACAACCTCAATAAATGATTAGACGAATTGTAACAGAACTAATTATGCAGTAATAATGTCACATTATTGTAACTGCTCAGAGTATGCATGTTGTATCGACAGTGCAAAGTGGCTTCTTTGATGTACTTTATATATTAGAAAAATACAAGGGTACATGTTGCAATATCAACATCAAGATTACCATTTAGTGAAAGAATCAAAATATCTAATAAGCGAGCCGCATCTGGGCCAAATTTTAGGATTAGTTTGTGAATATAAAAATTATTGATGACAATTTTGTATTAGCTGTTGGAAAGTTATATTAAACCAATATATGATTCTCCTTAAAAATACATTCAAGAAGTGTTTTCATATATTTATTTTTCATATATTTACTTTTGTTTATATTTTACAAGCTTAAAAAAAAGAAAGAAATGGGGTCATGTGATATGTGGCTCTATTTTTTATTCTATTAGGAACATTGCTTTAACACTCTTATAATTATAACATATTTTTCATCAGTGATGAAGAATAAATTACTTTACATGTGTACACCCGGGTCTCATTTTGTGTGGATTTTTTAATGCGATTTTGAAATTATGTATTTCATGTTTCTTAATATCTTTTTATGCGATAAAGAAGTTCATATTTCACTTAAAATCAGGATTTTCCCATTTTATATACATGCATTAAATTTTACATACTTTAAATGCCTGTTGGAAAAAGGTTTGGTAATAAATTTAGATAGCATAGAAGATTTAGAAAAAGATGATGAAACAGAAGTGGAACCTGTTTGTTTCACAGCAAAAATGATTAGAGAAAGTCTTCAACTTTGGAAAATTATTTTAATTGTTAATGACATGAATTATGAACTAAATTCCAATGAGAGCTAAATAGTTGTATGTCTGTCTATGTTTATATTTTCTTTTATACACATATATACATGGAGAAACTTTTACACAGAAAAATGTTACAAGTAAAAGTATTTAAGAACTTTTAATTTCTACTTAAAAATAATGTATCTTTAAATTTTTTTTAATATTTTTACTTGTAACTTTTTCTGTCTAAAAGTTTCTCCATGTATATATGTTTATAAAAGAAAAATTAATCATTAATCATTATTAACACACTTGTGGAAGCATGTTATATATATAGTTGCACTTGTGGAAGTGCATTCTCTAACAGCTAGACATAGTGGTCTGGATATTGTGAGCTTCATAAACAATTAGTAAAATCATTGTCTCAAAGTTTAATTACTGATTACATTGCTGACAGAAATCCATTAACACAGCACAAGACTGAAGTTGGTGCTCATTGTATTTCTTCTTGTGATGAATCTGGTGTTTTACTAGTTTAGAAACAAACTGCATATTTTCAAAAAGTGATAATGATTAAAATATATATGAAAAAATGTAAAATAAATTACAGATAAAAACATATTGTTTTGAATAACATTAAATAGTTAATAAAAAAAGTAAAAAGAAAATTGTCTTGTATCAATTTTTTTCAAATATTTGAAATTTTTTATCAGACATAGTTTATTTCCTTATTTTTTTATGCGAATTTTAAGGAAATTTTACCTTGTTCCTTTGGTTTTATGCGATTTTCAAAAATTACAGAACATATCCGACATTTTTCAAGGTAAGTTAAGTCTATTTTTGTATGATTTTTTTTAATTGTGTGTTTTCTGTGGAACTATCTACCACATAAAAAAAAGACCCAGGTGTATTTGTTTTATGGATAGTGCTTTAATACTTATTTAACTAAACTAGAGTATTTTTTCTTTACAAATAAGATTAATTAAATAACCATGTCCTAACCAATAATTACACTGCTAAGTAAATTAAATATAGACTTCTTTGGAAAGTCCCAGATATCCATAAGAATTACCAAAATTTAAATTGTAATCATATGATAGTTGAGTACTTGACATGTCTGGTGGAACATTGTCCTAACTCCACCATTCTGTTTAACTGTATAAGGAACCTCACTAAATGATATTCTCATATATTAAGACATTTGGAACATGACAATCAATAATTTGGACTTCTTGAACTCTGACATCTAGAGATAATTTGTAATACAATTTCCATAAAACTAAAAAAATATTGGCAGATTTTTAATATTTATTGTTTGTCTTAGTTTGACTATTTATTATTGATTTGCTGTGTCCACAGGGAATTTTAACTCAGCTGTGGTAGCATACAGAAATAAATATTAAACCAAGTAAGAGTAATAAAATATTAGTTTAATTATTAATACAATAGACATAAACAGGCCTGCATACATATATAACTAAGGTTGATTACACATCCTTTAATTAGAATTTGCAATGAATATAAATACATAATTCAGCGTTTAGTAGTTATTAGTTTACTGAACTTAGAATTGTCTTATTCTTTCTCATATAGTCTATTTACGTAGAAATAGTAGTAAGAACTTCAGGAGTGATTCCCAATTTAGTATTTCTCTTTAGTAGGTTCTATAACTGTAACCATAATTTCAGTTTGTTAATAAAAAAAGACCGCTGTCTTTTTAACCTTTTCAGAACATAGCGTAACGATAGAAATCCAACATTATTACTGCGCAGAATCCACTAGAAGCTCTTCAATCGACTTCTCTTTTAATTAATACAGACAATTTACTTTAACTTTAGTATAGTACGTATATATATATATTACATGATTGTTTGATACTTTTCAGTTATAACTAATTATTGCTAAAATGAATAAAAAATGAGTCCTAGTAAAAACTATTAGAATATTTAAATTTGATGATGAAGTGTTTAAAATAATCAGATTTTAATTGGACTTTTTAGTCTATTATGATTTCATAAAATACAGAGTTAAAGTCGTAAAATTAAAATTTTGTGCTTAATTAGAAGTTTTAAATAAAATAGATTTTCAGAAAAAATATACAAAATGCTGCAGCTATACTGTCTCTGCTACTACTTCTCCTACACCTCCCCAACTATCTCCCTGCTCCCATCACCCATGATTATTACTATCTACTATTAATATTGCAACTACTACTGCTTCTACTGCCACCATTACTATTACTTTTAAAATTAACTTGTATTATATCTTTAAATTGGTTATAAGTTTAACATATTGGACAGTTGTGACAAAAAAAAAAAAGAATTAATTAACAATGTGCTTAGATAATACAAGGTTTATATGATTTGCAATTTAATCGTTTTAAATAGTCAAACAAAAGGAAAAAGGAATTTTAGATGTTTGTAGCAATAATTATAAATATATCATAAACACATTCTCAACACATACCTATATCATGTGTGTTTTTGGATATACTTGATATAGAGAGGGAAGGGTACTAAGGCTCCATGCAGCATGATAGATATCAGGGGGAGCATGCACCTTATCTCTGATTTTGATTTTAGACATCTAATTGTAAAACAGGGACTATAACTTTTTTGATGTAGAGTTAACATAAAAATGACATCTCAGAAAACAAAGGTAAACATAATGAAATTGTGACTCTAATGGAGAGGGAAAGCCATGCTTCATACTATGTATGAGGTTGGTGATTGATAAAATATGTGATTTAGTGATTGATTCAATAATATTTTTATACAGAAGAAGGGCTGGTCTTGGAATAAAAGGTGATCAATTGTTTTTTTGATTTATGACAGAATGAGTAGATATGGTCATTGTTATAATATACCACTCTTTGTGACAAATAAATTAATGTGTAGATCATCTAGATTAATTTTAATAAGAAGATCAAGGTATTTTGGTTCTAGATGCCACAATTTCAATTTTGAGATGATTTGTTTATTATTGAGATTAAGCAGAGACTGTAGTTGAAATTGATTGGTATTATGAGTCAAGTTATAGGCCCTCAATAAATTATTTTCCTTGAAATGAAATGTTGATTCAGATTAAGATAAACAGCAAGAATAAGAGATTTTAAAAAAAATTATCACCACATGGTAGGGGTTTACCAGTACGGGCAATGCTAACATATTTTATAGCAATGGAACATAAAAAAGTATCTTAGAATGTTTATGAATGGGTAGGCATAAATTTTAAGAAAATGAATAGCTGTAATTTATGAAACTTTAAAAACAAAAAAGAAAAGAAATAAAAATATGAAAATATAAAGTTCTTTTAGAATGATCCTCTTGTTAAAAAGCAAAATATTTCACTGATATTTTTAAATAGGATTATCCAAAATTAAATTACAAAAAAAAAATAATAATTGGAAAAAAAATCAGTTGATAGATCAAAATTTGATTTGAAATTATTTTACCAGAAATTACTTGATTTAGCTTCATTTCTTGACGACAACCAACAAACTTCTTGCTGACTTGGTTCAAGTGCTTCTTTTTTATTTTATTTTCTACTACGTCTCTTTCATTTCTTGGTGATTCTGTCAAAATTCTTGTTTTGCATAAATTTTTGCAATAATTGGTACATTAATTTTATAATTCTTTTTTTTATTGATTTTCTTTTTGTAAGTGCTTATTCTTTCATATATATTTCTGTTTCTCTAAATGTAATTTCAGGGTTATTTTTCTCTCATGACACATAATTCCTTATTTTACAATTCAAATTTATGCTTCGTATCTTTAAACAATCTTCTCTTTTTTTGACTCCATTATAATTTTTTTTTTTTGCACTTGTTAATGTTTCATAAAGGATTTATTTCCAGGTATATCTCAAAACCTCTCACAATAACTCTGTTATTCTTTTATCGCATCAAATCGTTATTATTATTTTCTTCTTTACTCCAATTATTTTCTCATGCCAAATATTTAACTATCATTTATCCAATATTATTAAATTGTCTCTCTCAGAGTATATTCCTGTTCTTGGTAATTTAAAAATTTAAAACTTCTGACTATGGCACTATTGAATTCACAAATACATGTTAACTGTTAACTTGATCTCTCAAGATATGTCTTTTTTTCATAATTAGTCCTCATATTGCTGGCACCAAGAATAAATCTCTTGGTGTAAATCATGGAGAAAATCCTGAGATAATTACATCAATGCTGACTTTTCTTATGCTGGTTGATTGTGTTGTATGGAATGATGATGATCCCATCATTCTTTACTACACCCATCCATCAACTGTACAATTACTAATGGCACAACCAATGTGTGCATGAAAATAATTCCTACTACATATTTTTTCATACCATTTCACTATCTATCTATCTATCTATCTATCTATCTATCTATCTATCTATCTATCTATCTATCTATCTATCTATCTATCTATCTATCTATCTATCTATCTATCCATCCATCCATCCATACATCTATCTATCTATCTATTATCTATCTATCTATCCATACATACATATATCTATCTATCTATCTATCTATCTATTATCTATCTATCTATCCATCCATACATCTATCTATCTATCTATCTATCTATCTATCTACAATATCTATCTATCTATCTATCTATCTATCTATCTATCTATCTATCTTCTTCTTCTTCTTCTTCTTTCTTTCTTTCTTTCTTTCTTTCTTTCTTTCTTTCTTTCTTTCTTTCTTCCTCTTTCTCTTTCTATATCTTTCTTTCTTTCTTTCTATCTATCTATCTATCTATCTATCTATCTATCTATTTATATCTTACTATTTATCTATCTATTTCTATTTATTTATTTATTTATATATATATATATATATATATATATATATATCTATCTATCTATCTATTTATCTATCTATCTATCTATCTATCTATCTATTTATTTATTTTTTTATCTATCTATCTATCTATCTATCTATCTATCTATCTATCTATCTATCTATCTATCTATCTATCTATCTATCTATCTATCTATCTATCTATCTATCTATCTATCTATCTATCTATCTATCTATCTATCTATCTATCTATCTATCTGTCTGTCTGTCTGTCTGTCTGTCTGTCTCTCTAACTGTATACTGTCTATATAAATATTAACATTGTTTTTAATATTCCTCACTTTCATTTTCAAGAAAATGAAAAACCAATACTAAAGTTAGTATGAACAAATTTTAAATATTTTTTTTCACTAAATATTTATCATTCATTTTAAATAATGGGGGGAAATAACAATTTATTGTTTATGGTTAACCCATTAATTAAGAAATTAAAATTATTTTGATATAGTTTTTAAAAAAATCAGTAAATATGTGGAAAACAGATCCATATATATATATATTACAAATAATCTATATTATTTTTATAGTTAATTATTTTATTTAATTAAAAACTGTATTCGAATCTCTAATTTTTGTTTTTTTTTTTAAAAAAACTTTTAATTATTCCTTCTGCATTAAAAATATTCCGAGTATTAATACATAAAACTTTCTGTTCCCATGGTTTAAGAAATATTTTAGAACTTTCTCCTTCAAGTTATAATAGCAATATAAATATTAGTGCTTTTTTTTTTTACTATATGCCTGTAACTAGAGGAATTTGAGTTATTTTTGTAGAAATGACATATTGTCAGTATATATACAATCTACTTTATTTTTAAAAATGCAAATAAATGAAATTTTTGAAAAATTAAACAATAAAAAAAATTTACAAAATTTTCATTCTAAGTTTCACAATTTGATTGTTTTCATATAAAAACTCAGAATAAGCATGAGAAAAATCAATATTGTAAAAAAAAAAAAAAGAGAGAAAAACATTCTTAAAAACTTGCTTGTAAATTAAATTATTATAACTAAAAGCAAATAATTATACTATAACCAAGAAAAAAGAATAATTATTTATAAATCTAAAGTCAAAGGAACATAAAATTAAATTGTTTAAAATATATAATTGAAAAGTATAAAAAATAAAAAAAGGAAGTTAGACAAAAATAATGCAAAATCTTTATTTATAGTAGATAAAGAGTAATATAAACTAGGCAAGTGTTGTTAGCCGAGAAGTAATCGCAACCGCCTTGCAAGCAAGTAGTTGGTTGCAGACGGTTGTGGGTTCGCGTCCCGGCTGATGCTATGACATATGGGAAAAAAGAGTAATATAAACTGTTATCGCAGTTGAATGGGTTTTATAGTATTTGATTCCGGGCGTTGATACAATTTTTTGAAACTTAGCTTCTCTAGATCTTTTAATACTTATATAAAGCAGTTATAAAAATTCATATTCTAGCAACATATAGCTTACTTACATTTAGGTTAACTTCAGGGACGTGATAACTATTGTACTGTTCGATTAAACACTTGGTTTTATCTTCAAATTTTTTCTCCGATGTCGGTGACCACCATTGACGTAAATTGCCAGTTTGATCAAAACGTCTACCTTAAATGCAAGTATTATATTTTTATCAGTTATTTTCTTTTTAATATATAAAGTAAAACGTACTTTAATAGTAAATATTAAGATATATTATTAAGTTTTCTTTAAATGTTGTCAGTCAATTAATTAATCCTGCAATTAACATTATTCTTGTTTTATCCCTCAATTTTATTAATTTAATATAAAATATCTATGGCTCTAGGTGCGTGCATATATATATGAAAACAAAGATAAATATATTGTTATTTAATTTTTAATATGAATGTATTATCTACCTATTTAACTATCAACTATATATTTATCGTTATATCTAATTAATTACTTCTTGTGTTGGCCGTGTGCCCACCTATCCTTCAGTAAATACTTCCTAGTTGCTTATTTACCTATGTATCTACACATTAACCATAAACTCACAAACATATTCATTTATTTATCTATCTATTTACTTTACCTGCTCAACCACATATCTATCCATCCATCCATCTATCTATCTATCTATCCATCCATCTATCTGTCTATCCATCTGCCTGTCTGTCTGTGTATTATTCTAATAAATTTAGTGCTGAACAGTAAGACATACAAAATATTATTACACTATTGTTTTAAATTATAAAATGTAAATAATAATAAAATATGTAAATAAATTATTACAAATTTTACTCTCCTTTAGATGATCACCCTTTTCATACTAAAAGTTTTGTTACAATCTCCAGTTATAAATCCTTTTTGTTAAACTTAACATTTATCTTTTTTTTAATTTTCATTTATTTGTGCTTTTTTTTTAATATTATGAAGTCCATTCTGGTATATTTATTTCATTTTGGTTTACTTATTTTAAAAGCTGTAGAATTCATTCTTGTAGATTTAGAAATATTAACGTTTTAAACTTATTTAGTTGTTTTACATTTTTAAAGTATTTAGGTCATGTTTCATCACCTCTCTAAAAATACAGATAGTCTATGAGAGAGGGTTTTCATTTAACATGTATTTATACAGGTGTAATTCTAACATAGATCAAACACTACTGAGAGAATGGCAATCAAGTTTGACCACATATCAGGCTTTGATTAAATAATTAATTAGGAACTACATTGTGTCCACTATAAATGGGTATTCACCATAAATTTAACAATGCATCATCATTAGTAACATTTTACAATACTGATTTTTATTTATAACTTCACTGCTAAATAAAATAAAATGAAGTTTTTATGAGCAGCTAATGATGATAACAAACAAAAAAATGAAGATGCATGAGAGAGCATGAATTTTTAATAAAAAATTTTCATTACACTTTATACTTGAATTCCCCATTGTTTAAATTGTTATTTATTGATTTATTTTTAAGTAAGTTTTATTAATTGTAACAACAAAAATATTTATTACAAACAAAACACCATTTATATAAATGTGACATTTTAATGAAATAAAACTTGAATCCTTTTTTTTAAAATCATGTTTCAATTTCAAACTTTGAATAATTAAGTTTTAAACTTTAAACTCTGAATGTTGAATTTTAAGAGAATATAAGCAAATTTTAAATCTGTGAACTAAAATAAATCTTTTCCTTTTTTTAAAAATTTACTTGTCTACCTTTCTTTTTTATTATTTGTTAATGATTTATTAATTTTGGAAAAATGGTTTGTTTGTTTGTTAACTTTTGATCTTTTTCAAGTTAGAATGAAATTTAAAATTAAGGTTTAATATATTGAAAAGGGTGTGAGAATGTTCGAATAAAAAACAAAATATAGAATAAAATTTTTAGTCTTTAATAAAAATTGCATTGTGATAAACAAAATTGTAAAAACTACTTGTAAAGAAACTGTTGACTTCTTTTTATAGTTTGAATAACAATATTATAAAATTATTTATTATAAATTTGATCCACTCTAGCTGCAATTTAAATATTACAGCACCTGATCCCTCAGGCACAGAAGCCTAATACCCAGAGGGTATCTATAACCAGACAGGTTACACAAGGTATAAGCTACAGCCATATTTCCAGGTTACAGAACTTCTCAACTGCTGAATTCAAACCCTGTCATTCAAAGTACTTTATTTGTTTTGAAGTAAACTTCAGGTACCAGTTAATTACAAGAAGTAACTAACATACCCTGGATGACAGCTACTAACTCAGTGCCTGAATATTCCAACTAGCTCAACGGAAAACAAATATAATAAACTGCTTTAATTAGTGTTATTAGTAAAAGAATTGACTTAGACCAACAAAATACTAACTTCCAAAAAGTAATTTATTTTAAACTTTAAATTACTTAAGACCCAATATATCATCTCTTCCCTACATGAAACAATAGTTATATATCAGGGACACATATTATAAATTAACATATAATATTAAATAAACATAAGCATTAAATGTTATATATCACACACACACATTTTTCCATCAGCTATTTGTATGTTTAAAAAAGTTCTATCAATATCTGTTTATCACACTAAACCTGCACATAAATAATTCATTTTATGGTGATAATAGAGTTCATTTCAGTTGATTCTGGAGACTTCAAAGGTTGCAATGGCTACTTATAGATTGATAAAAAAATCAGGAATGAGCATAGGAAAATGGTATTACCTATAGGATTTTAAATGTTGTGGCTTCATGCTCTTTGCTGCTATATGTGTTTTACCAACTGGTTCGATTTTAGGCTTTTGATGTGGTCCTGATGATCATGGTTCTGAGCTACATCTATTTCAGGCAGTTAGACATTCTTGGTGGCTTCAAATTATTAGATGGGCATCGCTTTTATCAGGCAGACTGCTGATATTCTTGTAGATCAAGGCTGGAGTTCAATTGCATGCTCCAATGACTGTTTAACATGGCATTGTAAAAAATACATCTAATAGGTGATTGAATCTAGATACATGAATGACTGAATGATGAAATTTTCAGCCCTATTTATGTGATGATCTTGTTGATATCTTTTAATTAATTTTTTAAATCCGCTACTTATTTTCATTGTTCAAAATCCATCCACTGCTTTTGTTAATCAAATTTTGAATAAGATGCATTTTAATTAATCCTATTGTTTATGGACTTTAATTAGTTAACTAGTATCCATTACTAATCCCATTCTTTTGCAGCTTATCAGTACATGCAATCTTTGAGGAATTTTTAAATTTATATTATGAGCTTTCCTTTTATATTTTTTTTATTTTCTTTAAACACGCACACATTTTACCATATTTTATTGTATTTTTTAAATCATCTTGTTATTTATGCACACATATATTTTATTTTATTTTAAATAAATGGGAAGAGATATTTTTTTAGTTTTAAGATTTCTCTCTTTTTTTTTAATAGTTTAATTTTTTGTTAAGTTAGATTTGCCTGGGCTAATTGTATTTTCTCTCAATACACATCTTTAACTTTCCAAATACCACTTTCTTATCTTATTCGAAAGTTTAATTTTTGCTAAATTAAAATTCTTCCCCTTATAATTACTCTTTAAACTTTCTGAATTGTCTTTTAGCAAACTGTTTTGTTTTAAACTTAAAAAAAACTCTTCAAACTTCTATAAATGATTTCTTTCAACTGCGATGTTTTTAATTCAATCATTTACTGACAAGTTATTCTGCAGTGATATTATTATACATTAATCAATTTTAAACTTTGTCATATCTATGAAAAATTTTATTTTTAGATGAAATTATTACAATATGTAGTGCTTGCCTAGTGGTACAATATTTAAATTCAATATACATGCTTGAAAATTGAAATATAACTAAGTTATACCAGACAAATCCATTTGAAATATTTTTTTTTAATATGGCAATTAGTTTGATGTATATGAAACATAGAGTGAATAATGTAAAAAATATTTAATAACTTCACATATTGCAGCCAACAATTAATTTTAGAAATTTCATTTCTTTAATAATGATCATGAGAGGGCAGTATAATTTTTTTCTTTCAATTTAATAATATTTTTTAGAAAACTCTCATTATTTAAAATGATGATGAAAAGTCAAAAAAGAAAATCCACAATAACTTTTTAAAACAATGATGACAATTTTTTTAGCATTTTTTTTAAAAACAACTTTTAAAACAAGATAAAAATATACAATTTTAAATAGAAACTTAGCTGCTGATTTTACTATATACATATAATTATTAAATACTACCTAATGCTACATTAGTAATAATAAATAAGATAAAAATTTATATAATATTACAATACTAGCTCCAAAAATTAAACTTCACTAATATTCTTCCATAACCATGGTTTCATCTATTAATAAATAGATCTTGAAAACCATAGTTGTGAACGAATTTTAGTAAAGTTTACTATTTTGGGCTAATATAATAATGTTTTGTGTTAGCTTGAGTTACTGGATATGCAGTTACCAATTTTGAAAACACGGCATATGCTACAATAAGATATTTCATTTTATTGAATGGAGGCAAAGGTTTATAGAAGTCTATCACTATTAAGATATTTGGATGTTGGGTGTATAAGGGTTGCAGTGGCTCTAATCCTGATGTGTTAGGAGGCTTGGTTGTTGAACATACAGTGCACATTCCAATAATGTCTGCAATATTGGTGTACATTCCTGGCCAGCAAAACCAATATTTTAGCCATACGTCAACTTTACTTGCCCCATAATATCTGTAAGTTTTATGCCCATATTTAATTATATGCCTACTCATAGTGACTGGAAGTGTGTTTTTTAAATACATGCTGTAATAGTCCTCCCTTCAAGCAAAACTAATTCTTGTTTCTCCATAGTGGATTGTTTGCCATTTTTGTTAAAGGCTGATGGTGTAAATACTCCATTATTTATTTGCATTCATTATCTTCTCCTTGCTTCTCATTTAACCTATGCAAGTCATCTTCTTTCCCATTTCTTTTACATATTTTAGCTGCAGCTATATACACACTGTCACAACTTAAGTGTTATTCTTGAGTTACCAGATATTGGCTTAAAATGTCTACCACAATATTTTCTTTGCCACAACAGTATGTCACTTTGTAATAAAATTCCTGCAGGAACAAGATCCATCTTATTGGCATGCTATTATTAAGAAAGCTATGATTAGTAAACTTGGAACTCTAATGGTCAGTAAATAACACTACCTCAGAGTCTTTTAATTACTGCCAATTTTTTGAATGCCCATACAACTGCTATGACCTCTTTCTCAGTTGCAGAGTAGTTCATTTCCAGTCCCTTCAATAAGTGGCTAATGAAACAGAGAACTCCATGCTGACCACCTTATTGTATCTGAAACAGCATGGTCCCCAATCCAAACGTGTTGCTGTCCATTTGTACAAAGAATGCTTTGTTCAAATTGGGATATGACAGCATAACTTTATTCAAAAATTCCATGTTCATGCTTTGGAAACTATGCTCATGCTGTTCATTCCACATTCATGGTTTTTTTTCTTAGTAACTGCAATAGTGGCTCCATATCAAGTAAAAAAATTTCTATAAAATTGATTATAGAAGATACATAACCTAAAAAAAGATTTAATAGTTTTTTTTTATTCTGAGGAATGAAAAACTTCTGAATTGCTTGGAATATTTCAGGATTAAGTAATATTCCTCTTTTCCTAATTATATGATCTAAAAACTTGACCTTCTTAGTCATTATTTTACTTTTTATTCAGATTAATTCTCAACCCTTTTTTCTCACACTCACCCAGCAACATTTCTAAATGTACAAAATGCTCTTCTATGCTCTCAAAAGCCACCACAATGTCATCCAGATCTATTCCTCTGACAAAACATTATCCAGACTTTGGATAAGCCCTGCTTCACTATTTTTAAGTGCAAAAGGAACTCAGTTAAAATTGTATGCATATTCATTACATTTAAATGCAGTATATTTCTGATCCTCTGGGTGAAGTTTAATTTGCCAATAGCTGGCAATTATGTTGAATGTCAATTTTTTTTTTAAATTTTATTAAGAATTCATTCATAGATGAAGGAGCATTAGTATTAGATATTGTTATCTTATTTAACTGCCAGGCATCTAAACACAACCAAATTGATCCCTCCACTTTTTTTACTGTTACAATGGGGTTGTTAAAGGGAGATAAACATTTAGATATAATTCACCATTTAAGCTTTTTTTTCTACATCTTCTTCTGCTTTATGTCTATATTGATGTAGTATAGGATAAATGTGGACCTGATATGGCTGATCTTTTATGAGACTTATCCTATGAACATACTCTTGGATCATCCTGGGAATCTAAAAAACATACTCTTGTATCTGTTTAGTAGCTTTTGCAATTGGTCTCATTGATTATCACTTATGTATCTTGACTCATCCACATTTTTCCTTATCTTTTTTTTCATTCCTGCACTTTGTGTGCAACCTTCTTTATTAATTTAATCTTTTTGATATTTTGTAAATGGATGTATTGTGTTGTTTATTTCTTACAGATTTCATTTATAATCCAATACAGAGCCGGTTTTGTATATAAAATCTGAGTCTAATATGTCCTCATGAATCAGACCCATCAAAATCAACAATACATGGCTATATTCGCTCTCTGTCATGTGTATTTTCCCCCATGCCTGCTTGGATGCCAGCTTCACCCATTTACAATTAGCCAGCAAAACATATACAATTTTCAATGGCAATATTTTAATTTCATGGTCAATGTCACTGATTTTATTAAACATTTCATGTGACATTACCAATACCTGATTTTCCAAATCAAACAACACACTAGTTACAATTCCTTCTATCTTTATCTTTGCACAACTCTGAGGTGTCATTATTGGCATGATCTCTTTTTCATTACACACCAGATTTGCTACTTACATGCAATCAATCTCTGAATTTCCTTACTCATCCTGACCTTCCACCCCCCCCCTAATATTATCCAGTGCCATTAATAATTTAGCCATCTGATCCACCATCTGTTTTCCAATCATTATTTGTTCCACATTCCCAGGTAAATCTTGCCTAACTATATGCATAATCTGTTGCTTTGACAATGGGTATGCTATGATTGCTCTCATTTTCACTAATGTCTACAAATATGTAATGCGTAACTCTCCCAGATGTCACCTGTTCTGCTCTACCTGGAACTTAACCTTTTTCTGAAGCTTCTCTCTCAAAAAAATTGCTATAGTAAATGCTTGTATTCATTGAAAATTGCTGGTTTTAAATGTAATGAGTCCTGCCACAGTTGAGATATTCCCTGTATGTGACTGCAAGCTAAGGTAATTATTTCTCTCTCACTTAAACTATTCAAGATATTAGCATTTCAGGCTAATCTAAGTGCTCACTTGGATAGTTCTCTGAAAATGTTTTTTTTAGCAGTTGATTTATAGCTTCCATTTTATATATATGCATCCATGTTTTTATATTCTTCTATTTTCTTTTTTAACACATCTACTCTTTTCATTAATCCTCCAGCTCTATATCTTTATCCATATATATATATATATATATATATATATATATATATATATATATATATATATATATATATATATATATATATATATATATATATATATATATCGTATTGGTAAAGGTCTCTAATTTTGTCTAAAAATTATTAAAATAAAATACAGTTTATTGAAAGGAAATACTATATAAAAGTTTAAAAAGTTGTGTTTTACAGTTTGTTTTCAAAACCCAAAAAATAAAAGTCTAAAAAATTTCTTTCATTATTGTTGTTAGTTTAAAAAAAATATTGTTCATAAAAGTTATAAGTGATTGATTAGAAAAAACAAGAAAAAAGAAAGTTTAAACTAAAAGTTTAAAACTATAAATATATTTTCATTTAAGTTAAAGAAAAAAGGCATCTTACAAACTAAATAGGGAATTGATTTTAAATTATAGATGTGCATAAATGACAAATTAATGTCAGCTTAAATAGTAAAATATATAAGTGCGATTGTAAATATAATAAATGTATGCATATTAAATAACAAAAATGGTATAGAAAATTATTATTAAAACACAGTGATGGCTACTAATTAAAAGTGTAAAAACAACACATTTGCATGGCTGCTAATTAAACAATCTCCAAAAACATGTAATTAAAAGCTTATCAAAAGAAAGCAATTAAAAACTAAGAAGAAAATTTGACAACAGATATAGCTAGTGGACATCAAAACAACAACAGGCCTTAAGTATAAATAGTCCAGTTTTTCATCGGACAATGGGTTGAGATTACAATTGAGTTTGAGCAGTTGAGATTATAGTTGAAGTTGAGAAAAGGTTGAGAAAACAGTTGAGTTGAGTTCTATAATTAGTCAATCAATCAGTGTATTCAGAATCAAAAATGCAGTGCTAATCAGTGTCAGAATTATATGACTTTCTCTAGTCTGAGTCCAGTGAATATCCAACTTGCCCTGAAAAGGATAATGCTTGCATAACAAGTTGAAATCCGCCATCAATATTTAACTGTCTCCAAGCATAGTGGCAATGAATAATAATAAAACTCCTCAAGAAAACATCCCAGCCAGCTGGAAATATTCTTACTTGAAGCAGCAACCAGGAAGAAAACAAAGTTTTAAGTCCACATTTCAAAGAATCCAAGAAGTAATAATCCTAGGTAATAACATTTCTTATTCTCATTTCTAAAGTAGCCATTGCATTAGTTGAAGCCTCCCAGAGTCAAGTAATATGAACTCTATAGCATACATAGATGAACTATTGATGTGTGTGTTTTTAAAATGTCAAATATTATTTAATGCATTGTTATATGATATTCTAGTGTGCGAATTAAAAATGTGCGTGATCATTATACCAGTGTTATGTTAGTTAAATAAGATTTACAAAAGTATTTAAAATTAGTATAATAAACGTTAATTAAAATAAATTGTTTTTTAAACTTAAACCTTAATTTTCTCGGTCAATTTTTTTGCCACTATTTGAAACAATAATTTGTTATTGATTACAAGTAACTGAGCTAGTCATGGGTATATCTTAGGCATTGAATTAGTGGCCATTGTTTAAAGTGCATTATTTATCCTCTGGGTAAGTAACTGATACCTGTGTTTCTATAAAACAAAAAAGCACATTGAATGTGGTGTTGAATTCAACAGTTGAGAAAAAATCTGTTTCCTTCAAAGGTGGTCAGATAGATATATTTCACAGATATATCTGCTGGTTTGGATTCAGGTGCTCTTTGAGTACTCTCTTCTCTGCCTAAGGGGCCATGGTGAAGCAATATGTAAATTGAATGGAATAATATTGTATTATATTTTAATCATATAATTTTGCTTTCATAAGATAAATTTATTTAATGAGTTTAAGTAAATATTGGGTTTACTCCATCAGGGATTGATGTGTCCATTTAATAATTATTTTGGTAAACCCATCCACCCTGATACAACTGGCATACCAACTGGGCTGAACTTGTCATAAATAACAGTTAACTAAATGTTTTGTTACTGTTTGAAAATAAAAATTTTAAAGAAAAGCTAAATTACATATTTTTAAGTGGTTTAATTTTAAAAAAAGAATTGACCAAAACTTTTTTTTTCCTTAAATAAAAAGAGATTTTTATATCTATGCTAGTTAAAATAAATCATTCTGTTAAATCAGAGACAATTAGATATTTTTGGGTGGAGCTAAAGCATTAAAAAGGGTAGAGAAATGGAGAAGGGGGTGGAGTCAGTCGTATGTTCCGTGTAACAAAATAATAAACAGCTCGTATTTAAATATTGTTTTAAAAATGAAAAAAGAGAAAGAAGTATCTGAGACACAGATGATGATGAAAATGATGATGAATATGATGGAAGAGATGCATCGTGAATTCAAACAAAGTCAACAAGAACTGAAAGAAGAAATGCATCAGGAATTTAAGCAAAGTTGGCAAGTGTTTAAAGCTGAACTGAAGGAAGAATTGCGTAAGGCACTCAAACAAAGCCAGCAAGAACTCATTGTGGAAATAAGAGAAATGAGATGTGAGTTAACAGGAAAGGTAGAGAAGAACCAAGAAATTATAGAGTTAAATTTAATTAAAGAAAGTCATAAGTTGAAAAGGAAGTTGAGGTGATAAAAGACATAAAAACTGAACTAGAATCAGATACCATTGCACCAGATAAAGTAGAAACAAATGTATATCAAGAAATAGAAGAGAAACATAAGTTCAAGGTAGAAGATAGTGTAAAAAAGTTTTCACAAAAATTTAAAAAGATTAAAGTAAAAGTTCATATTCATTTTAAATGGAGATTTAAAACAAAAAGAAAGCATAGGAAAAAAATATTCTCAGTTTAAAGTAATTCAGAGTTTGTCTAAATATAAAAGTTTTCTGATTTACAAAGTTGAAAATAGAACAGAATGGGAAAAAGATAAAGTAATAAATTATAAGTGAGGGATAGACAAGAAAGGAAAATTCGTTTATATTATAAAGATAGTAGAAAGAAAGAAGGAACTGCCTAACATAGTTTAAAAGTTAGTAATCAGGCGGAATAGTAAAGGAAAGAAACAAAGGACTGGAAATGGACAATGAGCACAAATATGATTATTCTAATGTAAATAAATCTGAGAAATTTAAATCTGAAACTTCTATATAAAACTTAAATAATAAATTTGAAAATAAATGAATAATAATAAATGAAATGTTTGAAAGTAATAATAATAATGGAGGTTTCATAAAATAAAAGATTTTTCTCCATGGACATATTGATAAAGAAAATGCTTGAAAATAAATAAGTCAAATTAATGATTTAAAAGTAATGTTTGTAGGATTAAATATATGAATAAAATAATGAAAATATGTAGAATGAAATCAAGTTAAGCAAATAAGTGTAAGATATCCATAATAAAATTATAAAGAATGAATTGTAATAAAGTAAAAAAAAATTCTGAATACACACAGGTTAATAAAGAAGTTAAATAAGTAAGTGTAAATATCTGTAGTAAAATAATAAAGGGTGAATAGTAATAAACTAATATATTTTTGGGGGGAATACATGCAAGTTAATAAAAGGAAGTAAATAAATAGTTTAAAGTAATCAAGTCAAATAAAATAAATAAAAACATTGTGTAATAATGGATCATAATAAAGTAGAATAGGTTTTTTTTTGAATTCAGTCACATTAATAAAGAAGTTAAATAACTGGTTTAAAAATAATATGGTAATATAAATATGTAAAATAATGTTCATAATAATTTAGAATAATATTGTAAGATTAATATAAATAAATGGTTTAAGATAAGGTTCAGGGGAATTTAAAATAATATGGTAAGGTTAAAATAATAAAAATGAAAGTCAATCTAAGTTATATTAGGAGTGTATAAGGGTTTGAAATTAAAGGAAATGAGGGTAGTATTGAAATAAGTTTTACATAAGGATAAGTTAAAGCTGTTGGCTGGATAAAATTTAGCACCCATAATGGACTATCAGGGATCATTCCTCTTTTAAAATGTGCACTGGGAACAACCAGTGTAAGTCACAAATCATTTTTTCAGGGGAGAATTCCCATATCTCACACTTCATTTCCAAAGCAGGAGACAAATGAGATAGTAGATGAATCCTACCATTCACAGCGACCTTTTCTTTGTCAAAGTCTGGTCAAGAGAACCAGCACATGATGCTTCATTTTTCATACATGTAAGTCAGTATAAGCCAGCGTATCTGCATCCACCTCATATCCAAAAGATCCTTGCATCACCAAAAATAGTGTGGTCCCCGTGGTTGTTATTCAGCACTAAGATCATTGTAAGCAATGTTGCCAGCATTAAAAGAAGCAAAGTATAATGGAAGATTGCCCTTAGCATGTAAAGTGTCAGATATTAGAAAGTAAACTTAGAAAAATAATAAATAATTTAAGATTTAATAAAGTATTAAAGTTCTCAGAGATAAAATGGTCAAAAATGACACTTTTACTCTCAAATGGAGGGTGGTGTAATATACCAATATTGTGTTGGTACATATAATAATTTTGTCTAAAAAATATTAAAATAACATTATTCGTTAAAAGAAATAGTATGTAAAAATTTAGGAGTTTTTTTTATTGCAGTTTGTTTTCGAAAATGTAAAATTAAAAGTCAAAGAATTTTTTGAAATAAAAGTTACAATTAATTAATTAGAAGGGGGAGGGGGTTGCTTTAGGAACATCAAATTAAAGTAGTTGATTTTCAAATAAGTAAAAATTTCTTTTTATTATTGTTGTTAGTTTAAAGAAAATATCATTCATAAAAGTTATAAATGATTAATTAGAAAAAAAAAGGAAAAGAAAGAAAAAGGTTTAAACTAAAGGTCGAAAAATATAAATCTCTTTTTATTTAAGTTAAATAAGAAAAAGTCATCTCAAAAACTAAATAGTGAATTGATCTTAAATTATATATGTGCATAAATGATGAATTAATATGAGTTTATTAGTAAAGTATATATGTGTGATAGTAAATATAATAAATGTATGTGTAGTGAATATTAAAAAAATGATATAGAAAATTATCATTATAAAACACAGCGATGGATACTAATTAAAAATGTAAAAATAACACATTTGTGGTGGCTGCTAATTAACATCAACAACAACAGGATTAAAAGCTTATCTCAAGGAATGCAATTAAAAACAAGGAAGGAATTTTGACAACAGATATTGCTGACAGACATCAAAATGCCAACAGTCCTTAAGTATAAATAGTCCAGTTTTTCATCAAACAAGCAGTTGAGATTATAGTTGAAGTTGAGATTACAATTGAGATTGAGCAGTTGAGAAAACAGTTAAGTTGAGTTCTTTAATCATTCAATCAATCAGTGCATCCAGAATCAAAGATGCAGTGCTAATCAGCATCGGAATTATATGAGTTTCTCTAGCCTGAGTCCAGTGAACATCCAACTTGCCTGGAAAAGGTTAATGCTTGCATAACAACTTGAAATCTACCATCAATATTTAACTGTCTCCAAGAATAGTGCCAGTGAATAATAATAAATCTTCTCAAGAAAATGTCCCAGCCAGCTAGAAGTATTCTCACTAGAAGCAGAAACCAGGAAGAAAAACAAGTCCTCTATAAAAATACATTTCACAGTAAACAGCAAGAAGAATTCCACGTTCTAAAATCCTAGGTAATAACATTTCTTTTATTCTTATTTCTAAAGTAGCCATCACATTATTTGAAGCCTACCAGAGTCAAGTAATGTGAACACTATAGCATACATAGATGAACTATTGATGTGTGTTTTTAAATGTCAAATATTATTTAATGCTTTGTTATATGATATTATAGTGCTGAATTAAAAATGGGTGTGATCATTATACCAGTGTTATGTTAGTTAAATAACATTTATAAAAGTATTTAAAATTAGTATAATAAATGTTAATTAAAATAAATTGTCTTTTAAAGTTAAAGCTTAATTTTGTTGGTCAAGTTTTTGTCATTAATTGAAACAATAATTTATTATTGATTACAAGTAGCTGGGCTAGTCATGAATATATCTTAGTCATTGAATTAGTGATCATTGTTTAAAGCACTTTATTTATCCTCTGGGTAAGTAACTCGTGCCTGTGTTTCTACAAAACAAAAAAGCTCTTTGAATATGGTGTTGAATTCAACAGTCTAGAAGAAATCTGTTTCTTTCAAATGTGGTCAGTTAGATATATTTCACAGATATATTTGCTGGCTTGGATTCAGGTGCTCTTTGAGTACTCTCTTCTCTGCCTAAGGGTCCATGGTGAAGCAATACATAAATTGCAAGGAATAATATTGTATTATATTGTAGTCATATAATTTTGCTTTCATAAGATAAATTTATTTAATGAGTTAAAGTAAATATTGTGTTTACTCCATCAGGGATTGATGTGTCCATTTAATAATCATTTTGGTAAACCATCCACCCCGGTGCAATATATATATATATATATATGTTTCCAAGAAATTATTAATTACTACTAATTGACAATTCCTGATGCCAAACAAGTTTTTTCATTTATCTATAATAGCTCTTTTGTTTGTTTTGTGTTGCATTTTTCTTGACAGTCTGCTAATATTATTTTTAAACTTCTATAGAGAGTTGTATGTATTGAATTAAATATTTCCATGATTATTACAATGAAGAATAGAAAGGAAAACATAATATCCATGTAAATATAGATAATCTTTAACCTTTGATGTTTCCAAGAAATTATTAATTATTGCTAACTGACAATCCCTGTGGGTAAACAACTTTTGTTGTCTCTACTTAAACAATAAAATTAAAAGATAAATATAAATTTGTATTTTGAAAAAAATTTGGCCCATTCATTTAATTTCCAAAATTTTATATTTATCTTAAATCTTCCTTTCTTTGAATTGTCAAATGATTCTCATTCTAATTGATGCTGTAATGTAAGATTTTAATTTGTTTTTTTTTTTTTATATCTATAAATCTTTGAATAATTTTCATTTAAGTTAGACTGCAGCAAAATAACTTTTCAATTTAGAAGTTCAATATAACCACAGATCAAAATTTTTGAATTTTAAATAACTAAAATAAGATTTTTTTAAACCACCAATCATTTTATGGATATTTTGTCTATTTTCTGGCATCAAGTAATGGTCTTTATTTTAATATATTATCTAGCACCCTAAAATCAATCTTAAAGATCTGATTGTATTTCACTTGATGTTTACTGATTCTATTCAATGTTTACAATTCAATACTGTCATATGACCTCCTAAGAAACAAACATCTCATTTTTTTAAATTTTCATGCTTACATTATTAGTGAATGCAAGAAATAATGGCAGTATTCAAAGTGAATATGAAAAAGTTTTGAGAAATATCATAAACAATTCAGTGATAATAGACAATCATTATACACATGTAAGATCTCATTAATTAAATAAAAGTGTGAAACTTTTTAATTCGTTATTCACCACTTATATTTAGTTTCATTTTAGATCTTTATATAAAGTATTGTGCAATTTTTAACTCTGCAGAGGTCATGGCTGATGAGAGAGGTACAAACTCTTTTCTTAAATAGTGTTACCTATATTGAGCACATAAATGTAAGATGATGACTAGTTGAGCATTTGTAAGTGACTAATGTTAAGAAATAACATATGTTTTATAAGTATATATAGTATTCTATAATAAATTTTATCTGAAAAACACTGTGATCTCTGAAGTTAGTATTGGTGCAGCTATTAAAATAATTTCTAGATTGGAATTAAAAATTAATTGTAATCAACACATATTATTTAATGCTAAGATTGATAAATGATTAAAAGATGAAAATGGTGTGAATAAATAGTATATTATGATTTTTTAAAGAAATGCTAAATGAAAATAGATGCAGAAGTAACCAATGAAGATACAGCAGAATTAGATTATATTTTGCTTAATAGAAAATAATATTTCATGTTTCTAATGCTCTTTATAGATTCAACACAAAAGTGATTTTCTATTAATGAGACATGAGATACATATTAATGCAAGACTAGAAAGATAAAAATTATTAAGAAACTCACCATTAACAACTGATATTCCTAATCTTTAGAACACTCCAATGAAGTAAAAAATTTTGAAGAAGATTAAAATTTGACCAAAATCAATAACAATATAACTTATGTGTTATTAAAAATTGCAAAAAAATATGGTATGAAAAAGCAATTTACCAATATATATATATATATATATATATATATATATATATATATATATATATATATATATATATATATATATATATATATATATATATATATATATATATTCTACTGGGATATATTTGAATAAGAGAAGAAATATAAAATTTTAAAAAAATAATCTATTAAAAAGTATTGAATATCTAAAATTTTATAAAATTAAAAAAAAAAAAGTCTCAAAATTGTAAAACATTTTAACATTGGAAGTAAAAAGAAATGATGAAATAATAATTAAAATAAGAGATGATGTCATAAAAAGTGTGGAAAAGTTTTAAAGAATTATACAGTAATAAAGAACAAGAAAACAATGCACCTCCTACAATTAAGACATTTTCAATTATCTAGCATTTTAAATGAAGAAGTGATGAGACATGCAATTAAACTTATGAAGAATATACAGCTGCAGGTAATAATGGAATTATAATCAGCATCTTAAAAAAGCAGATGTAGAAATAAAACAATTGTTGAAAAAGTTATTTACTAAAAGTCTAAATGATAAATATATCAGATGACTGGACGAATAGAGTAGTAACATTTATATTTAAGAAAGGAAATAGTACAAATTACAGACCTATCAGTCTTCTGTTCTACAAAAATATTTACTAAAATCATTACAATTTATCTCCAGTAAACATAGGATTCTAACTAACCAAAAGAACAATTTTAATTTAAAAGTAGCTTTAGCGCATTATATTCCCTCCATGTATTGGGAGAGATTATAAAAAGATTCAATGAATATTAATTGCCTTTATGCTTTGGATTTCTAATTTATAAAAAGACATTTGATTCTATAAGCATTTCTACAATGAGAAAAGCATTGATTTAACAAAATCTAGATCTGAAATATTGTCATATATGATTACTAAAATGCAATGGCAAATATTAGATTACATGATAATATTAAAAAAATTAACATTGTGGAAAGTATCTCTCAGTGTGATTCTATATCTCCAAAACTATTTACAGAAGTTTTACAAAAAGTGTTTTATAAATTGAAATGGAAAAACAAAAATACAGATTATTTAGGTCATCTTGATTTTTCAGATAATGGATGTTTTTCAAATAATATTTTAGAGCTTTAGTGAATGTTGCAAGAGTTAACAGATGGAAGTGAAAAAAATATGACTAAAGTAATTTCCATTATATTTTCTTAGAAGAAGAAAACAAAAATTAATAATAAGGAATTAAAAGTAGCTAACAAGTTCAAATACTTTGATCAGATTTGTAACATAGCTGGAAGTGTAAAGGATAAAATTAGTTATAAAATTAAACTTGGATTGAATGCTTTTAACTCAATATTAAATGGAAATATATATCTATGGGTTGAAAGTAAAGTTATTGATAATTCTTACTTATTTAGCTGAGACTTGGACAATTAAGAGAAGAGTAATTCAGAGACTTTATACCATTATACACAATATGAAGAGATATATTAGAAGTAACAAGAAGAGATCAAAAATAAATCACATGGTTAAGAATACAAACATTTATCACTAACATTATGGAAACAATTAAGAGACTGAAAAGGAGTTGGGCTGGATATGTATTTTAGAAGATATAATAATAGATCGACAGCTAAAGTTTTCAAATGGATTTGAGGAGACTAGAAAAGTCCTAGAAAGAACCTATATTTGAGATGGATAGATGAAATAAGAAAACTTGCTAATGTGTTGTAGAGAAAAGAAGCTAGAGATAACAATAGTTGGATTAAAGTTGGAGAGACTTTGATTCTTTGTGGATTAAAAATGGTTGAACGTGATGATGATGATATATTTTTATAAGCTATGCTTTTAAATAAAGAAGTAGCTCAACTTACATAACTAATTATACAAAAATTAATATGGAGTATTAATTTTCCATCATATCATGACCAAACGTGAATATTCTGAGATTTCATTAAATATATATTATCCTAACTACAAGAACAATAATATTTTTGCCATACAATGTAAATTAGGATAATATTAGAAATGTGTCCTATTATAATTATTTAACTTATTTTAACAAATGGTTGGTAAATCCCCAAAAATATAGATAATCTCTTTTTTATTGAATAATTAGTAACAATCATTAAAGTATTTATCTGAAGCGATTGATATTAAATTTTATACTTATAAACCAAATTATAATCAAAATAATTTGCAAATGAAAAGGAAATAATGAAGTGCATAAATATCTTAATCATTCAACTATTTTTATTATTTTATGCCGAAAAAGAATATTAACGTAATGGAAGTGTATGTTATTAATTTTAAAACACTTTGTGATATTATTTTTAAAATAATAATAATAAAACTACATTATTTTAAATAAAGTTATACCGTTAAATTTTAAAAACTTTTACATGTATTAATTAATTTACATATAAAATAAAAGTTGAATTAGATTGTAATTAAAATATAATTGGTAAGATAAGAAAATTTTTAGTATTATTTTATGTAACATGCTTGACTTTGATTTAATTAGTAACATGGATCGGGAAGAATGGTACACTGTTATTATATATATACACACACACGCAGTTATTAGTCAGATATAACACTTCAATTATATTACTAAAGAGATGTTTATATTAAATTGTTTTTTTTATTAATGCTTTGTGTATCGCATTTTTTTTATAAATGCTTATATTAAATTGTTTTTTTTTTTTTTATTAATGCTTTGTGTATCGTATTTTTTCCTAAAATTTTAATATTTTTTTTTTTGTGTGTGTGAATGTGAAATTTAGATTAGATTGCTGAAAATATATAAAAAAAAACATTTTATGTATATCCAGGCTTCGATTATTCCCTTTTCTTTTTTTTTAGCTTGTGTTTCTCCATGTGTGTTTAGATGATAGCCTGACTAATGTAAACAGAAATCAAATTATCTTCAGCAGTGATTGCTTGAGGTATGTTTTTAAAAATATGCTCTCAATCATTAAAGCAACTTTTTATCTGTTCAGATTTTTATTTGATGTAGAAACATGTTTTTTTTTTTTTTTGTTTAAGATAAAAATGCTCACAAATGAATAAATTTGTAAATAATAATTGGTATTAAAAAAATTATTTTATGTAAAAGTTTGATTTATTTTTTCTTTTATATTTATTGAATAAAATAATCACTTTATAATAAAAACGATTGACATCGCAAAATTGTGAAAACTCAATTATTTTCTCAAATCCACAGTTTTACATTAATTTTCTTTGGAAAAAATAAATGTGTTAAAAAGCCTACTAATAAGTCTGTTAGACTTTCTTATTAATTTTCACGCTGTATTGTATATTTTAAATGCATTTATATATATGCGGATGAACTCTCTTCTTAAAAACAAATTGATATGACTAAGAAATTGGTCAGTATACTAATACTACATTTAATTATTATCAGTGATAGTTTGCCATTAATCACTTTAATATAAAAGTTCATCTACCATTTTATACTTAGAGGTATCACACACTTTAATGATTCCGGAGTTTAAAGTTGAATTATGAGATGACAAATTTCTTTATATTATAATATTTATGGTATAATGATCAGCATATGTAATATTGCAATCTGTAACAAATCAGGGAACAAACATTTTTTTTTAAGATAAGAAATAGATTTTCTTTTTTTTTATTATTCTAACTATGATAAGTCTGGATAGTTATTCATTTATTAGAAGATTAATGGTTATAAAATATCTGTGTTTGTGCGCATGTTTACATGTATGCATATATGTGTTTCTACATATATCTATTTTTGTATGTATGCGTATTACATTCCCTTTTTATAATTATTGAAGAGACTTCTATCTTGAAATAGGTTCCTTAAAGTCTATTTTTTTTTTTTTTGTATTTATATAAGTGAAGATAATTTTGTAAAACATTTGCTATAACAATTAATATTAAGCTGCAACAAGCTTATCGTATATCTACTATTCTCAATAATAATTATTAACATTTTAAAAAATGTTTAAAACGATCACGTCTTTATTTTGGTATTTTAATACTGCATGTTATTATAAGTTAAAAAAAATAATGGACATACTATGAATTGTAATGCATTTTAGTATTTTTTGATATAATTAATAACTGATATAATAAATATATTATAAAGTTAACACCAATATGCTATTTAATCTTATTATTCTATTAGCCAGACATTGTATTGCTGTTATAATTTTAGAAAATAAATTAAACTAAAAACAATATTCACATATTTATTTTTTTGTTTCTTCCTATAACATCTCATAGTATTGTTTTAATTTATTTTGCACAAAACACTGACAGATTTTTTGGTAAATGTTTACTTTAGCAGCCTCAATATATTAGCCCTCATTGTTTAAAATAATAACTAAATTTTTTGAACATTTTACATATATACAACTATATTATACTATATTACAATTATACCTGGGTCTCGTTTTACACGATAGATAGGTTCCTTAGAAAACATGCGCAAATGAAATTGCACAAAAATAGACATAACTTACATTGAAAAAGGGGGGATGCGGTCTGTGATTTTTCAAAATTCACATAAAAGCAAAGCACCAACGTAAAATTATTTTAAAATTCACACAAAAAAAAAAAATAAGGAAATAAAATATAACTAATAAAAAATTTCAAATTTGAAAAAAATTGATACAAGACAAACTTTTTTTAACTATAATATGTAATTTTATTCAAAATAATATATTTTTATGCATAATTTACAGTACAGTAATTTACATTTTTTTATACACATTTTAATTTTTATGGCTATTTGCCGAAAAACACATTCGTTTGCAAACTGGTAAAAAAATCAGATTTTTCACAAGAGAAAATACAACTAGAGCCAACTTCACACTCATGTTGTGTCAATGGTTTTCTGGTGACAACGTAATTAGTAATTAATCTTTGAGATGATGATTTTATTGTTTATGAAACTAACAACTAAAAATTAAATTCTTATTTTTGTCTTTAATTTTTTAATTTTCAATTCCATTTAAAAATCAAATTTCACATCACATTAATTTCAAGTCACTGTAAGTAATTTTTAAATTGTTAATTACAATTAAAAATAAGATTTTAATTTTTAATTGTCAAATTTAATTGTGCTCACTTGTGGACACTAAATGATTAATAATTGATTACATTCTTTTTTAAAAAGCAAAAACAGAATGTGATTTAAAATTAACATGCACAATGTTTGAACAAATTTACATTATAATCTTGTAAAATTTAATGGGTGTATTCATAAAATGTGGAAATCATGATTTTAATTTCATTATTGCATAAAATCTTACTATTATAAAGCACTGAAAATATTGAAATTACTAAGATGAAAATCGAATTCCAATAAGGTGCTATTACTTTCAATATAACATAAGTGTGCAAAATTTATTATTTAAAGTAATAGTGCATTATCGGAGTTCGACTTCCAGTGAAACATGAATCACATAACTTCAAAATCATGTTAAATAAGTCCACGTAAAAAGAGACCTAGGTGAACATTAAAATTTATTCAAATGTAAAAGATAATAAAAAAAATTATCTATTTAAAGAATTTGAATGTTGGATTAATTACAGGACATTAATTAAAATAATTAGTTTTAATATATTTGAAACTTAAGAATTTAAACTATCTACAACTTAAGAATTTAAACTATCTGCATTTATAGCATGTTACAAAAAAAAAGACACCCTCTGTGTTCAAAAGTTCAAATTACATGCACACGTGTACAGTTTTATAGTTGGAAAAAATGATTGTGCATGTTTAGTTCCAGATGATAAAATTTTTAATGTTGCTGCTATTCTGGCAGAAGACTGGAATATGAATCAGTTATGGAATGCCATCCAAACTCGGAATTGGACATCAAATGGCTTGCATGAAAACTCCTTCTGAAGAACTACACCTTATGCCAACAGTGCGGTGTTCATTTTTCACTGGTGATGTATTTTACAGGCTTAGATTGGTGTAGGTGGTAATGAAAAATATGTTGCCATTGCAGCTCAATCAGAAAGGGGTCTTTCTTTTCCCAAAGTTATCTGCCTCTGGGAACAATTATAAACATAGTGTATTTTTGGGTGCATAATTTGCACCAAGAATACATTATGCATGAGACCAGTGTCAGCAAGAAAATAGTAATTAACTGGGCCAATTTTTTTCTGGGAGAAATGTAACAGATATTTTGACACACACAGCAATACTGCTTTTTTCTCCAACTTCCTAGTATGCATAGGACACAATTATGCTTAAAAAGGTTTTTTTTATTATTATCTTTTACATTTGAATAAATTTTAATTTAATTGTAATATAGTAGTATATATGTAATTTACTTAGAATAAATTTTAATGTAATTGTAATATAGTAGCATATATGTAAGATCTTCAAAAATTTAGTTATAATTTTAAACAATAGAAGGCCAACATATTGGAGCTGCTAAAGTAAACTTTTACCAATTTTTTGTCAATCATTAGACAAAAGCTATTTTATTGATTGACAATAATGTAAATAATGACTATCTATTTATAAGATTGATTCCATCACATTTCTTCAATAAAATTCACAGAAAAAAAGCAGTGTGGAATAAAGTCAAAAATGTTTAAATGTGTGATAACCTTTGCAATGGCTTATCTCAATAAGATTTTTTTTTGCCTATAATTTTTCATAATGCTTATCTTTCAGTTTTTTCTCAAAAAGTGATATCTAATTCACTTAATCATATCAGGTGTTATTATCTTCTATTTAGTATATCCAGATATTACAATTAAGCTATTTATTTTGAATCATTAAGCACATAACTGTTTTGAATTTTGATGGCAATCAATGCCATTCTTTTTAAATTCATACTATTCGAACATTATTCATCATAGATTTATAGAATTGATATCATTTGTTGTCAGATATCATTTTGCCTCATTTTATATTTCTAATTGTAATAAAAGTAAAATTTTATATTATGATACATTTCTACTTCCATGCACTTTGGTATCAAAAACAAAGCTAGTATAAAGTGTGTTAATATTATTTTGCCCAATCTTACCATATTGATAAGACAGTCAATTAAAATAAATCTCTGCAGCATCTATCTTCACAAGAAAATATATTATTTCCTTGTTAATCAACTAGCATGCTAAATCAATTATCAACTATTAGTGTGAGACTTTTTGTTTGTTCTTTCTTGTTTTACCAAACATTTACAAAAGAGTTAGATATCTTTTTGCCAATCAGTAAATAAATAATTAGTTGAATCAAGCTAGGTGATTTTAGTTTGAAAGAAAAATATCAAACTTTTCGAAAATTTTTTATCTTAAAAATACATTGGTATATCACTTTATCATAACAACATTCGATGTTTGCATATATATATATATACTGTATACGTATTATAAAATCCGGTATGAAAAATTTTGTGCAAAAGTCATTATAAATATTTACATAAGTAGAAGTGTTTTTAATATTTATTCTTATGATAGTACTGCAACTTATTAATTATAACATAATTAGCTGGATTATTTTTTATTTAAAATTATTAATTTTAATTAAGGAATCTTTATTCTAATTGTGGAATTTTATTTATTTTTTGTTTTTCAATTTAAAAACTCAAACTATAAATTTTAAAGAATACTTTATAATAGTTACTTATTGAGAGTAATGGATTTCTTTTAAATTATTATTTGAAATTATAAATATTTTTAATAAAAAATAATTAATTGATTAAATTACTAGTAATTCAATTTATAAAAATCAGTAGACTTTGTAAATAAGAATATATATATATATATATTAAAATATGAAATTGGGGCTTATTTTTAATTTTTAATTTTATTAAGTAATAATAATAATGAACAGGCTGTAGTAATTGAGTCTGCACATTCAAACAAAAATGGAGAGAGGAAATAGTTATTCTAAAAATTAGTTTTGTGATGACTGTACATGTAAACTAAAAATACATTCACATATAGACCATTCTGGTTCATTTTTCTTTTACTTGATATTTAACATTGCTTTCTTAATTTCTTCAGCAGAAAACATTTCTTTCTGAAATACTTCAATGTCATTCATTTTTGATTCTATCTTTCCAGGAAATTCCATTCTCTGCCATATTTTCTAAATTGAAACAATTGACACTGCACTTCTTTCAAATATCTTTTAGATAATTATTATATCATAGACATGGTCTATATCTCTATAAAAACCATACTCATGTTTACCATAAACACGTTTTTATTATGCCTTCCATTATTGATTCATTTCACATGTTCAATATAATAGAGATGTGATTTTATGATGATGGATTCAATAGTTTCATATCCAATAAGGTGAAGATCATATTGATTGGTTTTATGATTTTTCCATTGTATTTTTAAAATTTTATAGAGCATTCTTAAATACATTTTTATTGTCTTTACGTTGCATAAACATGTTGTTAACATTTCACTTCCATACAATAAATTAGACAAAATTAACAGCTTTATATACAGCTAATTTAATTGCAGGAATTATCTACCTGTGAATAAATACTAATTTCTTTTAACTTGTAAAATCAGAAACAGCTCAATGGAGTAAATTTTGCACCTCACTATCAAAGTCCACTTATCTACTTTTAAAATTAACAAACTATTTAAACTTATTTACATTCCCAAGTTGAGAATTATTCAAGCTAAAACTTGCTGAGTATTTTTCTTTCAATCACTGGTTGATAAAAAACTTGAGTTCAATGTTATTATATGTTGCATTTAAAACATTAAAAAGATTTTGGAAATCCAATTAGAAAAAATACACAATTATCAGCATACTTTGAATCTAGAATCTAAGAAAAAGAAGTTCAAATTAAAAACACCATCAAATGTGTATCACATCTTGATCCTGTTTGATTAAGTTGTTTATAAACAATATGAAAGACAACTTTTATAAACTTGAAAACAATGTTAGAATAAGTATGCATTACCATTTAACACCAGGTTTTATTTCAAATACCTCAAATTTTCCACTGATAGTAATAATTCACCATCTCATCCAATCTTGTGGAAATCTTATAATATGGATAAGTATTAGTGGATAATCTTCTAATATCAAACAAATCCATAGACTTATAGTATTAACTGAATCAAATCTTTGACCAAATCAATAAAAGAAGTATATAAATCTTTTTTTTTCTTTCTGACATTTGTCTAGCATATAACTAGTAACAAAAACGATATTAATAATGCTTCATGACTCACTAAAACTACCCTAAGTCTCTAGTAACAATCAATCTATAACTGGAAGCAATATATTCAACAAAATTCTTAAAAATACCTTTTCTGCAATAAATATTAATGATATTTCATGATAATTATTACAATCTTTAATATTCATTTTGCTTCTAAAAAGTTGAACAGTAAAAACATCCTTAAGAATAAGTGGCCAAATTTCAAATGACCATATATTTTTAAAAAAATATCAATATTTTTAAAACTTTTTTTGATATTTGATCAGAACCTATTGCTTTTCAATTTTTAAAATTACAATGAACTGTTTTGACTTCACTAACCTGAATATCTTTGTCCAAATATATTTTTTTTTAAAAAAAGGATATATTGTTAAAAGTTATCATTTAAATTTTTGTATCATTATTCGAGAAAATGATTCATATCTCATCTGTTCAAATTTGAAATTTACTGGTTTAAAATACTATTGACTGTTTACTCCACAGCATATAATGATTTTATAGATTTTTATTTATATATACATTTTAGTTAATTACTTTACCTATCAGATCCTTTATAAATTTTAAACCAACTAAACCTAAGTTCAAACCCTATGATACTAACATGTAATTATCTTTCCTAGTTTACTAAGCAAATATTATTGGGTTTAACAAAATTTAAAATTATACAACAAAATTTTATTTTTGAATAGAGTGGACTAATAAAAAGTGCACAATATATATATATAATTATATGGGTAACTGCTCAGGAACTCATATGATGTTCAAACAACCAACTGACAAGTTGATCTTAAAAATTGTGTTCTTTTTAAATCTGACTTTTATTTTAATTTATTCATGTAATGTTTCATCCATGAACCAAAAAATATATAACATTACAGTTATATTTTATTATGTATTTGTCATTTCTTTTCAGTATTATTTTAAAGAATTCCAAATTACTCATTTCTTTTAAATGGGACATTTAAAAATATTTTCATATTTTTTCTCTTCATATATTGCCTTGACTTATTTAAAAGCTTATTGATGAATTTTTAGTTTTCTGTATTTACTAAACCTATTTAAAATGGAGCCATCATCAAAGTCTATGGCAAATGGTAGTTTTTAATAAATGTGCATTAGATCAAAAGGTCCCAGATATCCTGATTCAAGATCCGAGACTCCTTACTGATAAAACCCCTAAGCTTGAAACTAATCTGAGAATATTAGATAGGATAGCAATAATGATAATTTATTGAACACTGCCATTAACATTTATTGATTACTACATTTTATACTAGATAGCATAAATGTCATAAAAAGGCAATTTGATTCTGAATATCTGGCTTTAATTCTATATAACTATATAAGCATGGTGGCTTTGATTGAAAATCTTATTTATTTATTTTTAATTTGGCTAGTAGTTTGATAGTATACAAAGAAGTAAAAGATGGTGCTAGGAAAAAAGGGCATTAAATTTGAAAAATCCAGCTGCACTGATTTAAAATTTAAAGTTCATCACTTCTCAAAGCCATAAACTAGAAACTAGTTTGAGGTTATTAGAAGTGACAAAACTGAATAGGGATTTATTAAGTGCTACCATGTGAAATGTAATTGATTAATAAAGCTTTCACTAGTTGGCATAAAATGATAAGAAGTTTAAAGAATAATTAATGATTAATTAATTAAATGTTATTAATGTCTTTTAATAGCTTTTGAATTTTTTATATTTGTGTTGTATCCATATCGTATTTCTTTTTTAATTTTCAATAGTCATTTCTTATGATGAATTTATTAATCACTTTATAATCTCAGAAATAATATATTTTCTCTTAGTTAAAATATAATCCAACTCTGCTTTAACTTCACATGAATGTTATACTATCCATTCTGCTTTAAACTTTTTTTTTTAAAAAAAATTATAATATACAGCTTTTCTCTCTTTTTGTTTTTGCAAATTCCATATATCTAAATTATTTTTTAATTAAATTTATACACAGCGCTTTCATTACTTTCAGCTATATCTTTTGAGACCATCACTCTACTATTTTACTAAATTTTATAGAGTATCAAGAAAGATTGGACGATTTTAAATGTTTTATAATAAATATTTACAAGATTTTATCATGAAGTGAATGTAGAATATATAATAATGAAATAATCTAAAAGGTTATATTAAAAGACTAAACAGTAGAAAAATTGATGCTATTCTGGTTAACCTAATTAAGGTCATAGTACAAAAAGATTTTTAAAAAACAAATATTTTTAAATGTAATTTATGTTTGAAATAATTGACTACTTCATTTTTTTCATAATTAAGACAAGAACAATTGTCTACTCGGAGCCATTTTGTACAAAATCTGAATAATTAATGATATTTAATATGCAAATTCTCATTCTTGGATTGATTTCTGACTTTTCCTTTTATCAATAACGTTTAGGTCTCAAAGTTGGAACGAATGAAGACATGCACGATTATATATTTTTTAACCTTAAATACCTAATTGAAGAGAGCTGTTTATTAATAATTCATATTAAGAGACTTTTATATATTGTTATGACTATAAATATGCTTAAAGTATGATAATGATAATTATTATTCATATATATTTATATGAAATGATTACATATAATTTTAATGAAAATATAGTTTAATCGATAAATGCTTTAGCAAAAAAGCTACAGTCTTGCCTTTGATTAAAAATTATTCTTAATTATGTCGTATCTTTTATACTTTTTTACGTTAATCTCCAAGCATTAGAGAAACAATATCTATATTGCATTACTTTATTATTAATATTTTTAATGACTGTATTATAATATTAATTATATTTAAAATAACGATAATTATAATTACGATTTTTTTAAATATAATTAACTGTAATTAAGTTTTTAACCTAAGCATGGTATTTCTTTTTCCATTGAGAAACTAATTTAAAACAATGTAAATTAATTTATTATATTTAATGAATATTTTATTGAAGTTAACCAATTAAAAGTAATTAAGCTCTCTTTTTTAATTTGTTTTAATAATTCTTGCTGCTAAAGAGTATTTTTATTCGATAAAAAAAAATGAGTTAATAAATTATTCTGATAAAATAAAAAGTTTTTATGTAGTAATTATATAAAAAAGTGTCTATTATTAGTTATTTAAATTATATATATTTATGAATAAATTATGTAATTGATAAAATATTAAAATATATAAAGGTGAAGCATATTTTAATTTTTGATTTTTTTATGAAAAAAATAGAAAGAAGTTCAAATAAAGATAGTTTGACTGAAAAACAATACAAAAAAAAGAAAATTGCTAAGAAAAAGTAGTCTGTTTTTATATAGAATAGTATTAAAACAGTTTGTGGAAACATATTTATAAAAATCAATAGTTGATTAAACAAAAACACAAAAATAGTAACTATATACTAAAAAATGGAAAAACTCAGAAGAATTTTTATGATACAAAATGTTAACAGAAATGAAAATGAAATAGATCACAATGAAATAGATGCTGTTGATGATGTTATGATTTTATTATTCAAGAATACTAATCAAGTGATTAAGTCAATACAAATTAGAATCTCAGATAGTTAATTATCTAGTGTGGTTGTAAGAATGACAGATTCAAAAACTAAAGTTTCTGCATTGATTTCCTGAAGAAAAAATCAAAAGAAAAAAAAATCTGATTAATTAAATAAAAGTACTGTTTCAGTGTATTACTTTGTTTCTCAAATATCACATGATTTGCTGAGAAACTGATTATGTGATTAGCATTATTATGTATGAAATAGATTGAATATTATTATAATTTTAATTAGTTGACAATTGCATACTTTTTTGTTTAAAAAATGAGTATATAATATTCAAAATATTTTTCTTTAAAAATAGTAACAAAATTAATAGTTATTTCTATATTTATGACTGATGTCATGTTTTATCATATATATATATTGTAATGGAACGTATATGAGGCATTTCATTAAAATTAAAGATTGAAGAAAAACAAACTTGTTCCAATTATATTTTAATAAATTGTTTAAATTGCCCTTCCAGCTAGCTTTATATAAAACAAATCTAAAATCATACTAATCAATGAGATCTTTCATTATAATTTATCTTTTAGGTTGATGTGACTAACTAATCAAATATATATATCAAAAATAAAGGGACTTTTATTAAATTCAAATATACACATCTACTATATAAATTTATGTACCTCTAAATATGTGTATGAATAATAATATATGTAAGTGACCTACAAACCAAGTAATAAATGAAATAAGAAATTATCTTTTATTAAGTCGTAAATTCAATTAATTTACTAATAACTTTGGCATTAAAAGAAAATAAGAATAATATAGTATCGATCTTTAAATAATTACAAAGGCATTATTTATAAAAATAAATAGCACATCTTTTATTTTATGTTATCGTTTGACTTTAAATAATATTGATGTTTCAAATATAAATATAAACAATAAATATATAAAGACATATTTCTGCCTAATAGTTATAATATAAAGATAATAATTAATATATAGTACCTCAACTTATAAATTATATTTTCAGATTTTAAAATTATTTAAATATTTATCTTAAACATCATCTGTTATACGTTTAATATTATAATAAAACAAGACGCTTAAATTGATCATTCACAAACGTTACATTTTACAATGAAAAATAAAAATAAACAAAAAAAAAAAAATATATCAATCTCAAAAATATATCCACACATCACTCATATATATATAAAATTATTAAATACCTTTTTAAAAGTTCACTTAGTTAATTGTCCTTTTAAGAATTAATTTAGTCCATGAGTTTTTTCCATCTGTATATTTTTTTTTATTTTTAGAATGCATTCTATTAAAAGACGACGAAACGATTTCATTAAAGAAGATTATTAATTCTTAAATATATGCATATTTTATTAAAATGTTAAATCCAGCACATCAATTCCAATTACTTCCAGATTAGAATTAAATTGACGATAATACATTTAAGATAGCTATACCAGCTTTTAACTCCAGACGCGATGAAATTTATACGTTGAAATTTTTAGTTGTTCCATTGAAAAATTGCTTTAGAATATATGAAAGCGATGATGATGATGCAGCCCTAGCTGCGATATATCCTTATTACCCCATCATAATTTATATGTTTATTACAAAATATATATGTTACTTCAGTATTTTAAAGAATGGTAAACTTTAAAGAAATAAAATGTAATAAAATTCTATCCTTCCATTGTTTGTTCTATATCTATTCCAATAATAATTATAATGGCTTCCTAATTGTTGTTGCTATCGTTCCATGCGCTAGCAGATACTATTTTAAAACTCATGTTATATATGTTCTCTTTTTAAAACAATTAACATTAAAATAAAAATAAAATATCAAGTATATATATATAAAATATTAAATTGAAAATTTGACATCTTTAAAAATATACATAAATAATTATTTATTACATTTAGTAATCATTACAAATAAAATAATTTTTTATAATCTATAATTTATATGTCCTTATTTATTTCAATAATTAAATGTTTATAACGATGTACTATCAATATATATAAATAAAATAATAACTTCAAATAATAACTATATTTAATAAACATAAAAGAAAAATTTAAATATTTCATATGTAAACTTCAACTTAAAGAGATTTTTTTTTTAATAACAAATAACAATTTAAAAAATATAATATCGACTTATCGATATTTACAATACCCTCTAATCCACCGGAAAAAAAAAATGTCTTTGCAAATAACTAATTAATTAAGAGATATCGAAAAACTTCTCAAATTTGTAATCTTTCTAAGCCAAATAATCTTTTAAAAATCGCAAATCATTGATACAACTTTAACATTAAAGAACTCTTGAAAATCATTTTGAAAATCATCCTATTCTATATTAAGTCTTTTCAATTTAACTTTAGGTTTATTTAAATCTCTTTCCTTAGTTATATTTTCTTGAAGAAAATCTTTATTATTTATCTTTCTATCTATAACTTTAAGTTTAACTTTGGCCTTTCCAATATCTTTCATAAAATTTATACTTCCTTTAAGATAATTTATTTTAAACTTATCTCTACTCAGTTTAATGGATGATTTGAATATCCAGTCGTTGGAGTATTAACCTCAGTGTTAGTGGTATCATATGGATAACTCCCTGGTTGTAAATTAGTAACACGACTATATTCATGATTTCTATTGTAACCTCCATGATCCCGGTATGGATTTTGTCTTCTATTATTGTGGTAATTTCTGGTAAACCTTTGCATGCGACCTGTAAATTGGTTTCTTGGTATATGATAATTTACGTTTGCTAAATTATAATTAGAGTTATCTCTTGTAGTTCCAGTTGATTTATTACAAATACCATCACTAGCTTCTAATATTCCCAAGATATCTGCTACTTCCTCAACGGTATGTCGATCTGCAGCCACCAATGTTTGTTCAATATGCCTTGGTAAATTTCTACGCAAAATCCGCACAATCTGAGTTTCGGATAATGGAAATGCATTTAGGGTTTTGAATTTGGCCACTTGATGTCTAAAAAATTGAGTGTAACTCCCATCACGAGAAGTATATTTTTCGTGAGAAAGTCTATGGCGTATAAAATCCTGTTTATCCTCATTCCAGAAGTTATTCATTATTGCTTCACGATAATCACCATAAGTTTGAGGCCTTTCAAACAGAGATCTCCACCATTCTTTAGCTGAAGCATATAAATGGTTACTAGCAATTGCCAACTTTTCTTTCTCTGACAGGATACTAAGTGTAAACAATTCTTCTAATGTATTCAGGTATTCCATAGGATTTTCATGATACTCACCTTTAAAAACTTTAACATTAATGAACTTTGCAGCATTATGATTCATATATGAATCACTAGTTATTTGGTGTGGAAAATCAGAAGATTTTTTAGATTCTATTAAATTTGTTCCATTATTAACTTTATCTAAACAACACTTACAATTTTCTTTATTTATCAATTCCTTAACAAATGTCTCATCCTTAAGATAATCTCTGTCTATAATATTATCTTTCATTTTATTTATATCTATCTTTATTTCATATTCTTTCCATTGTTTTTGCAAATTTGTTATATATTCGCAATTTTCTAACGTAATGATTTTTATTTGTTCAATTTTTACATCCATTTCTGCCACATCCTTTCGTACCTCTATTTCATAATTTTTACAGGTTTCAATTTCATTATTATTTATATATTCTGAAAGGGGTCTTAATTTTCCTTGAATTTGATCCAATTTAACATCTATTTCTTGTATACGATTAGAAGTAACTTCATTTACTACATTAATACGTTCATTTATATCTTGTAATTTATTAATATCAATCAACTGTTCCTCTTGCTGCAATCCCACAGCAATTTTAACTTCAGCAGAGATAGTCGTATATAGGTTTTTAAATGAAGATTCATTATCAATTTTCAATGCTTGGAACTTATCCCATAATACTTTATTATTATTAATAATCTTTTCCTCAAATTCCCCATGTTCTTTCTTAGATTCTTCTAATCTGACCATAATTCCTTGATTTTCTTCCTTCATTTCATTATTTATTTCTTCAATTTTTGCTTTTAAAGAATTAGCTTCCACTATTGTCTCTTCTCTATATTTTTCCATCTTTTCATCAAATTTTATTTCTACTCTTCTAACACTATTATCTACCAGAGCTTTTAATTCATTAGAATTGACTTTCATCTCAGCTCTAAGTTCTTTTAATTCATTAGAGTTGGTTTTCATCTCAGCTCTAAGATCTTCTTTTAATTCATTAGAGTTGGTTTTCATCTCAACTCTAAGTTCATCAGAATTTGTTTTTAAACTAGTCTCTAGTTTATAATATTTAGACTCTAGTCTCTCAAAATTTGTTTTCATCATAGCCTCCAGTGTCTCTATTAAATTCCCCATATCAAAATTACCACTAACTGACATTTCACTACTGTTATCCATTATTATTATTAGAACTACAATACTATATACTCAAAAAAAAAAAAAATCTAAGATATATATATATATTTATTTCTATATAGTAATTATCACAGATCAAGGGCTCACCATCTCCAATCATTATTCCAACAAGCAATTATTTAACTAAAAAAAAATACAAGCCTTTTTTTTAATCTTATAATACATAATAGCTATCTGACAATCTAAATCTTACTTATTTGAACTCATGAACTTCTTGGCTTTAAAAAAAAAAAAAATAATAATAATCTTATCTATCACCATAATATCAACAAATTTCTCTAAAATATATATAGAAAGAGAGTAACAATTGATATCACTAGATAACATTCATTTATATCTAATGATAATAAATATTCTACACTTACACAATATTGAAATATGGAATCTTCATATCAAATTCAATATGACCTTGAAATATTTAAAAAAAATATAACTAAATGTTCACATGCCTTAAAATAACTAATTTGATAATATAATGAGACAACTTTCTCATTCAAAATAATGGTAGTTAAGCATAAACTTACTAAATTGATACCTATAAATTTTCTGGACCTTAAAACTTAATAACATTTTATATATATATAAAAAAAAATATCCACTTCACTAATTATTAACTTTTGTGCCCAAAATATTCTAATAAAATTGTACTAATACAATTTATCATCAATAAATATTTACTAATTGAACTTCATGTTTAAAAGTCACTTACAAAGAAAAAAAAATATTAATATACTTGTTTTCAAACCCTAATTGATAATCAATGTAATAGATTATTTGTCACCCAGAATAGTCAATTAACCAGGCCCTTAAATTTGGTGCTATATATTTATGTTATATATTTATCTATTCCTCCAAAGATCTGATAGATACTGACAACCAAAAGATTGATTAGCACTTCACAACTTTGATGTAGATAAAAGAATTCAATCATTATTCCCAAAGCATACAATGTTTCATGAACACTTAGATGACTATCACATTTCATTTTATCCAATCTACTACAACCCATAATAATTTTTCTTAGAACACCATTACACTACCCTGCTTATATTTAAGTCTTAGGGGCTATTATTTATAAATATTTCCTTGCTCATCTTTGGGAGACTTAGAGGCAAATATTATACTTATATTAAAATAATTATATCTTACTCTCTCTGGAGTTTTAAAGATAAAATCATGGCAGGACTATTGTTAACTGCTTCATGATAAATAATAATAAACATTAAAATTTGGGTTGGAGCAATGAATGAGATTAATCAATCATAAATGACATGAATGCATTACATCCTCAAGATAATAACCAAAATTCCCCATCCAACATCAATACCTGCAACAGAACCAACCAGCCTCCAACAATCAAATATCCCATCCAACCTTCAAAATTATAGATTTTCTACAACATAAACTTTCCAAATATGGACAAAATTATTATGCCGTACTTTAATACCATCATTAAAAAATAATACAATAATATTAACCATCACCATCTAAACATAAGGCTAAAATATTTCCATTTATATATAAAAATTAAACATACAAAAATGCTTCTCTTTTTAAAAACTATAAATCTCATATTAATATATATACTACTCATCTCTCAGGTATGTGGGGTATTTCAAGCCCTAATTAGCTTATTTCTAGCCCTAGTTGTTGCGCCAAATGTAATGGAACGTATATGAGGCATTTCATTAAAATTAAAGATTGAAGAAAAACAAACTTGTTCCAATTATATTTTAATAAATTGTTTAAATTGCCCTTCCAGCTAGCTTTATATAAAACAAATCTAAAATCATACTAATCAATGAGATCTTTCATTATAATTTATCTTTTAGGTTGATGTGACTAACTAATCAAATATATATATCAAAAATAAAGGGACTTTTATTAAATTCAAATATACACATCTACTATATAAATTTATGTACCTCTAAATATGTGTATGAATAATAATATATGTAAGTGACCTACAAACCAAGTAATAAATGAAATAAGAAATTATCTTTTATTAAATTGTAAATTCAATTAATTTAATAATAACTTTGGCATTAAAAGAAAATAAGAATAATATAGTATCGATCTTTAAATAATTACAAAGGCATTATTTATAAAAATAAATAGCACATCTTTTATTTTATGTTATCGTTTGACTTTAAATAATATTGATGTTTCAAATATAAATATAAACAATAAATATATAAAGACATATTTCTGCCTAATAGTTATAATATAAAGATAATAATTAATATATAGTACCTCAACTTATAAATTATATTTTCAGATTTTAAAATTATTTAAATATTTATCTTAAACATCATCTGTTATACGTTTAATATTATAATAAAACAAGACGCTTAAATTGATCATTCACAAACGTTACATTTTACAATGAAAAATAAAAATAAACAAAAAAAAAATATATCAATCTCAAAAATATATCCACACATCACTCATATATATATATAAAATTATTAAATACCTTTTTAAAAGTTCACTTAGTTAATTGTCCTTTTAAGAATTAATTTAGTCCATGAGTTTTTTCCATCTGTATATTTTTTTTTATTTTTAGAATGCATTCTATTAAAAGACGACGAAACGATTTCATTAAAGAAGATTATTAATTCTTAAATATATGCATATTTTATTAAAATGTTAAATCCAGCACATCAATTCCAATTACTTCCAGATTAGAATTAAATTGACGATAATACATTTAAGATAGCTATACCAGCTTTTAACTCCAGACGCGATGAAATTTATACGTTGAAATTTTTAGTTGTTCCATTGAAAAATTGCTTTAGAATATATGAAAGCGATGATGATGATGCAGCCCTAGCTGCGATATATCCTTATTACCCCGTCATAATTTATATGTTTATTACAAAATATATACGTTACTTCAGTATTTTAAAGAATGGTAAACTTTAAAGAAATAAAATGTAATAAAATTCTATCCTTCCGTTGTTTGTTCTATATCTATTCCAATAATAATTATAATGGCTTCCTAATTGTTGTTGCTATCGTTCCATGCGCTAGCAGATACTATTTTAAAACTCATGTTATATATGTTCTCTTTTTAAAACAATTAACATTAAAATAAAAATAAAATATCAAGTATATATATATAAAATATTAAATTGAAAATTTGACATCTTTAAAAATATACATAAATAATTATTTATTACATTTAGTAATCATTACAAATAAAATATTTTTTTTATAATCTATAATTTATATGTCCTTATTTATTTCAATAATTAAATGTTTATAACGATGTACTATCAATATATATAAATAAAATAATAACTTCAAATAATAACTATATTTAATAAACATAAAAGAAAAATTTAAATATTTCATATGTAAACTTCAACTTAAAGAGATTTTTTTTTTAATAACAAATAACAATTTAAAAAATATAATATCGACTTATCGATATTTACAATATATATATATATATATATATTGTAACTTTAAGTTTTGCATCACAGAGAACTATGTTTGTGTCTTATATTAACATATCTGAAAAACTAAAAAAAAACATTTATGTTATTTATTTCATATCATATAACTCAGTTTGTATATTAAACATAATATGTCATTCAATAAGTTATTAACTTATAAAACTTTTATTATATTTCTTTATGAAAAGTTGAAGTAAAATCAGTTTAATTATGTTTAAAGTAGCAGTCAAGCTTGTTCTGAAATTATAAATATTTTTAAATCCTAGATTTAATATTTTTATTAATATATAGTGTATCTTTAGCTTAAAAGCATACTTATACACTTAATGTATGTTAAATAATGTTTATTAAGTAAGTTGTTTTAAAACAAATATTTTAAAGGTTTTAATAATATTTCACAACTTTTATAATGCTAATAGTTAATGACAACTTATTTAAAAGTAGATCAAATTAAGTTTAAATCTTTCAAGCGAGTGTGCATGTGTAAAATTTGTCCTGACTTAAATGAAAAAAATTAAAAGAAATTAATATTTAAAACAACTTAAACTACAATATTTAATTGAAATGTTTTGTTCAAAAATGATTATTATCTTTAAAAACATTAAAAAGGTTAAATAAAATATATATTTTAGTGCAATATTTCATTATTGTTAAATAATCATTTGTAAATTTATTATGTAATATTGATTGTTATTATATCTGTAAAATCCGGACAGTTTTTTTTAAAAAAGAAGTTATTTCTAGAATATTTTCCTTGACAGTTAATTAGAGGTCAAATTAATACCATTAATTAATTCCCTAAATTTGTCAAACATTGATTTCTTTATATCATCTGACTTGTCATATAAAAGTAACCGACCAAGATGGTGAAAGCATTTTTTACTGACTTACTTGTTCTCATTATCTTCTAAGATATTAATTTATTAATTGTCTAATTTGTTAATTTTGAATGATAAACAGCTAAAAAAATTATCTGCTCATGTTTATGGCTTTAGTCTGACCATCTCTCTACAGTATCTCCCAAAATTATTCATCAAAAGAAAACTTTAAACAACTTGTCATCAACAGAAAAAAATGATAAACTGTTGCATTATTTTGTAATGTCAGAATTCTCATGGAGATATAAATAATTATATTGCTAGAACTGGCTGCAAAAAGGAGTTTGATATTAACTGAAAGGAGACCCTTTGATTCTTCTTAGAGGCCTTAAAGGAACTGAGCAGGGCAAATTCCTAATGTCCACTCCATATGTACTTGTCATTGCAGCTGTTATTACTATGTGATTATTCATATAGTATATGAACATGGATGGTCTGCTCACTAACATGCATCAGCCAGCGTGGTGACTATATTGGCTTTTTACCTCTGAGTTTAAGATCAAGAAACACCATGATCTTTTTTCTCAGTTGCCTGATAAGGGAGAATGAAAGTTTCTGTAAATGATAAATATTTTTCCAATACATATATACAATTATGACAGATAAAAATAAATCATGGCCCTTATTTCCAGGAGGCTGTAAAGTCACCAACTAAGGAAGCAGTTGGTTGCAAAGGCAGAGGATGCTAAGAATTTCCTGATTGTGGACCCAGGCTTCCATTTGATGACAGCTTTTTATTTAGGTACTTACAATGGCAGATCACTTTCAAGTGAAGGAAGATTGCAAGAATTAGAAGAAGAACTGTCTTATATTAAATGGGACATTGTTAGACTTTGTAAAGTTAGAAGAAAAGGTGAAGAAACAATTGATTTAAAAAGTGGACATCTACTCTATTATAAAGGCACAAATATTGAAAATAGAAGTGGAGTAGGATTCATTATAAATAAAAAGTGGAAAAACAACATTGTTGAGATTGATGGTGTATTGGACAGAGTGGCAAAATTAATTATACAACTATATAGCATATACCAAATGCAGATAATTCAAGTTTATGCCTCTCATAGTAATAAAGTAATAGTTTTTTATATGGATGTACAAAAGGCTTTTGATCAGAATAAACAACATTTTTAAATTGTTATGGGAGACTTTAATGCTAAAATTGGTAAACAAATGAAGGATGAAAGTGCTGTAGGTAATTTTGGTTATGGTAATAAAAATGAGAGGGGACATAGACTTGTGATGTTTGCAGAAAAAGAAAAACTTTATATTATGAATTCTTGCTTTGAGAAAAATGTTAAAAGGAAATGGACATGGAAGCATCCACATAAAGGTACAGCAGAATTATATTATATATATATATATATATATATATATATATATATATATGTGTGTGTGTGTGTGTGTGTGTGTGTGTGTCACAGCATTGGCCAGGAAGCAAAACTGCTAACCCAGGACAACTGTTTATAAGGAAGCTGTACTGACCTCTTGATGACCAATGCTTGACAATTTGATTATATTTTGACTAATAGAAAATACATATTTCAAGATTGTAATCTTCTTAATAAATTTAACACAGGAAGTGATCATTGATTAGTAAGATGTATGATATGTGTTAATGCAAAACTAGAGAGACAAAAATTACTAACAAAAACAATATTTACATTTGATATTCATAATCTTCAGAAACATTCTAATGAATTGAAATTAAAACTTACAATTTGGTTTCAAGTGTTAGTAGATCTTGAACATGATTCATATTTGAATGAAATTAATATGAAAATAACTGATACACTTAAAAACTGCAACAAAGACAGGTCATAAAAAAGCAGCAATTGACCAATAAAATTTTTACTGAGACTAGAGAATTTATGATGAAAAGAAAAAATATGAAGATATACAAAAATGATGCATTAAAAAGGATTGAATATCTCAAATTTTGTAAAATGGTGTGGAAAAGAGTTGAAAATGATATAAGAAAGTATAACTATGAACTAGCAAGGAAAGCTGTAGAAGAAAATAAAAATCTCAAGAGTGTAAAACAACATTTTGTTATTGGTAGGAAATTTATATCTGCAATAAGAAAAAAAGATGGAATTATTACTAAAAAGAGAGATGATATAATGAAATGCGTAGAAGACTTTTATCAAGAATTATATAGTAATAAAGAACAAGTAACTCCTATATATATATATTATATCTTCTACATTTCCCAGAATATTAAATGAAGAAGTGAGACATGCAATTAAATATATGAAGAAAGGAAAGACTCCAGATAATTATGGAATTACAATTGATATATTAAAAGAAGCAGGTGAAGAAATAGAATTTTTTTAGCAAAGTTATATACCAAATGTCTAAATGATAAAGACGTACCAGATGATTAGAAGATTGCAGTATTAATATTAATATTTAAAAAAGGCGATAAAGAAGACATTAGAAATTACAGACCTATCAGCCTTTTATCAGTTTTATACAAAATTTTTACCAAGATAATTACAACTCATCTACAGAGAACATTGGATTTTCACCAACCAAGAGAACAAACTGGATTTAAAAGTCATTTTAGAACAGTAAATCATATCCAGGCATTGAGAGAAGTTATAGAAAGGACAAATGAACATGAGTTGCCATTATGTTTTAGATTTGTATATTATGAAAAGACATTTGATTCTATAAACATTTCTTCAATGATTAAAACATTGGATCATCAAGGTATAGATCCAGGATATTGTCATATTTTAAATAATATTTATAAAAATTCAACAGCACAATTAGATTACATAATGATACTGGGAAAGTCAACATTGAGAAGGGTGTAGGACAGATTGACTCCATATTTCCAAAACTTTTTACAGCAGTCGTGCAAAAAGGCAAGAAGTATTTTGTGGATTAAAATGGAAAGCTAAAGTAGTGAAAGTAAATGGAGATTATTTAAATCATTTAGATTTTGCAGACAATGTAGTTGTTTTTGCAAATAATGCTTTAAAGCTGCATGAAATGTTGCAGGAGTCATCAGATGAAAGTAAGAAAATAGGACTAAAGATAAATATTTAAAATACTAATGGAATGTTCAATGGATTTTCTTGAAATATGAAAATAATGATTGATTATTATAAGTTAGAAGAAGTTAACAGTTACAAATACCTTGGTAAGATTATTAATACAGATGGAAACATAATGGATGAAATTAATCATAGAATTAAACTTGGTTGGAGTGCTTTTGGTAGACATAATGTGATACCAAAAGGAAATATGCCTATGTGTTTGAAAATGAAGGTTTTTAATAAATGTGTTTTACCAGTTTATGGATCTGAGATTTGGACACTTAATAGAAGAGCAATACATAGACTTCAGACCACTCAAAGAAGTATGGAGAGATGCATGTTGGGAGTAACAAGAAGTGATTGAAAATGAAATGTATGTGTAAGAGAACAAACAAGTGTTATTGACCTCATTGAAAAAATTAAAAATTGAAATGGAATTGGGCTGGACATATTGCTAGAAGAGATGATAATAGATGGACAATTGAAATATTAAACTGGATTCCAAGATATTGTAAAAGTTCCAGAAAGAGACCACATGTTAGATGGATGAATGAAATAAGAAAGTGTGCAGGAGTGATGTGGAAAAGAGAAGCTAAAGATCAGAGAAGATGGATTGAACTTGGAGAGACCTTGGTTTATGATGATGATGATGATTGCTAGAACTATAATTAACTTTTAATTTATTGTCTATTCATATTTGAATTTAAATGAAATTGTGTCTGCTAATATTTTGAATACCAGAACTTAGGTTAACTTTATAAATAAGTTATTACATTTTATTAATAATAAATTGTATATTGCTTTATTGTTAACAAGTGTTCTTCATTAAGCTTAATTTCGTTTTATAACAAGATTGGAACTTTTGCAAATTTGAGGAATATTTTAAAAATAATAGAAAGCAACATTAGAATAATAATACTGAAAGTTTAACATGCATTTACCTTATTGTTCAAATGAATTATTTTAGTAATATTATGTTTTCAAGATAACATGATATCATGTGGAAAAATAGTATTGTGCTAGTTTTAAAATAAACAAAGTGTTTATATCAATGAAGTGTTTATATCAATGTTTCCATAATTTAAACATAGAAATATTGTGTTCCCAATATTTGTATTTTATTTTTAATATACCATGAAAAGATTAATTTTCTGTTTGTACACTTGATAAAATAAGTCTATGGAAATAAAAAAATAAATAACTGTACTAAAATGTTCTTCATTTTACCTAGACATTTTACTTGCTATGAAAGATAAAATAATGCTATGTTCTCCACAATCTCTTATTAACTTTATATTCCTTTGAAGTAATTAATATTGTATTATTTATAAACTTTATGTTGCTTTAAATTCTGTATTTTTTTGGAAGAAATAATGTTATTAAACTACATATTGCCTTAAATAATATTATATTATTTTCATTTCAAATTGCTTTAAACTATATCAGTGCTTGTTTTAGTTCCTCAGATTTTGACAACTTACTTTTGCAAATTTGATATACAAAGATTAAGAATATTTTAATAAAATATTCTAAATTTCTATGGAATCATTACTTAAACTATACTGCTATGAAGATTTCAGGAATAAAAAATTGTTGTAATGGTAAAAAGGGCAAAACAATATTTTAGATATAAGTTTATAAGTTCAGTTGTAAGTTTATTTATGCATATAATATTATTTTCTTATAATATATGTAAAATTTATGTTATATGAGTATTGAAGCTTTCAGAACATCTTTTTTCTGTGGTTTAATACACTTAAGTATGGAATTATTTAGAGTTTGGTATAAAGTAATGAATAAATTATTGGAGTTAATGTATTTCTTGTTACATTGCTAAGTCATAAATTCACATACCTGATTTTTTTTTTAATTGTAATATATTTCATCAGTTTTTTACATCATGCATTTATTGTAGTTATATGATAAATAGTAGTATTATCAAAACTATTTTTATATATTGTTTTAGTTAGCTTTTGAAGTATAGAATATTATAGATGTCACATAGCTGACAATACTGTTCTGAAAAATTTTGTGATGGTTTATTCTTATTATATTTACTGATATAATCATTACACTTATGGAAAGTATGTGCTTTTAGATTATTCCATCATTTTGCCTTTGGAATTTCTTGATGTTTTTATGGGGGAAAATGTTGAAGACAAGCATAATGCAGTATCATTAGAAAATCTAAATCACACAAATATTATGTTTGAATATAAAAGTACAATAATGCTTAAAAAGTCTCTTTATTTTATATTATTTGATGTTAAAGTACATTTATGGTTAAGATTATTTGATTTTATTATTTTTATTTTAATTGTAGAAACTCTTTGGTGTGATATATGAGTATTACTTGTAGCAACATGAGTATTATCCTAGATTATTGACCAAGAGTTTCATTACTAATTAAAATTAGAATTATTTCCTTATAGATTGTAATAGAATATTATTAAAAGAAGGTATAATATCTTATTTGACACTATAATACAGATTTTTTATTAACTTGAACCTGAAATTTAAAATAATTAGATTTACAGTGAAGTTTTAATGATAACCTGTTTTTATGCAACCTTTCTTTGTTAGATTTATTTAGAGAAGCAGTAGAGCTGTGATTAGGTTAATATATATATATATATATATATTAACCTATATAAGAACTGAATTATATATATATATATATATATATATATATATATAATTCAGTTCTTATATGATTTATTGCTAGTATAGAGTGAAAAAACCAAAAGTTAAAGATTCCCAAGGCAGGGAAAATTAAATCTATTTAGTCAAGTGAAAGAAAAGGTGGTATTTAATCATATTTGATGCTTAAACATTATATAATTTTCCTAATTATATACTATATAATATTTTTTCTCTATATATTTTAAAACTCTGGTAGAAAATGGATTCAATAACTAAAACTTTTTTAATCTTTTTTCAGATGACTAAAGTAAAAAAAAGGCATTTGTTTGTCATCTACCATTTGGTGCTTAAATATCATGACCTCCTGAGCAACAAATCATAAAATTTATTTTACATTGTAATATCCCAAAAAAATCTAGCCTATTATTATTTCTCTGATGTTGATTTACAAAAAATAAAATGTTTACCATTTATTAAACATTAAAGTTAAAAAAAAACTGTCTGAAGACTTTATTTCATATTAATACTTATTAAAAAGTTTTCAGCAAGCTATTAAAATAAAAAAATTATGGTAATTATGTTACAAAAAGATATGCATTGCAATTTATTTGTCAGCAATACTCTTTTTATATTATTCTATTCCTATTTTAACTATTGTCACTTATTCTATATTTGAATCATATACCTATTTTTAAACTAAAAATTGATATTTCTTTAAAGAAATTACATTTTGAAAATAGGAAAATAATTGCCATTAAATTGTGAATTCAATAAACTTCATAATGACTCTAGCATTAAAAAAAAAGAATAAAATATTAATACTCTTCCAAATAAAATACAAAGGCATTACTTCTAAAACAAATAGTACATCCTTTATTTCTATATCATGGTTTGATTTTTAAAGTAGTATCAGTGTTTTAAATAGTTTTTAAAAACAACCCCCCCCCCAAAAAAAAATACATATATACTTGCAATAAGTATATATATTAAATAGATAAAGACATATTTGTGCTCAACAAGTATGCATTAATATCAACACAAATCCATATTTATATTTTCTAAATATTCAAAATTAAAAAAAAAAATTAAAAAAAATAAAAGTATATTATATACAGCAAATATATGAATTGTTGTTTAGTTCTGCATAAGAACTACTATATGAAGTAAATAAATGAAAATAGATAAATAAATAAGTGAATAATTGATTGGTAAAATATTGTAAGTTAATTAAATAGATAATAGATAATAAATATGCTCTCAAAGCTAGGTCAATCGATTAAATATCATTAAATCAAAAGAAATCATCAAAATTTACTACACTAAATTATACAAAGGTTTATATCTTATATCCACTTTTGGATTATACTTATTTCTACAAGCATTGAATACATTTTATTATTTATGATGAGGCCCACTCAGGCCTATAAATAAATATAATATATATTTGACTACTTAGTCATTCAGTGTTATCTTATAACTTAATATGAATATAAAACTTATTTCACCTATTTTGTTATTTGTTATCTTATATATGTACACACAAAAAAATATAAAAATATAATGATGATTTATAATTGATAAGTATACCTCAATAAATTAACCCAAACCTCAAAAACACACCCAATTATCTAATAAATAAATAAATAATATATAAAAAAAAATTAAGTTATATAAATAATAAACATTTTTATAATAAAATTTGTGAATATAAATTTCACTTATTAAAATATATTAATAATAATCCATATGCAATCCAAACACTTATAAAAATGTTTCATTTTTCTAATTAAAAATAAAAGTAAAAAAAAAAAAAATGAATATCGATCTCAAAAATATATGTAAACATATCATTTACATTAATAAAGTTATTTATTACCTTTTTTTAAAAAGTTCAATTTGTTCATTTTTCTTTTCAAAAGTCAATTTGTTCTGTTGTTTTTATTCTCTTATTTTTTTTTAATATTAGAATGCATTGTAGCCAAGGTTAAATTGAAGAAATATCACATTAGAGAAAATTATCGGTTTTCAAACATATATATATTTCATTTTTTTAAAGATTTCTCTCCTTGAAAAAATAATAATAATTGACATGTTGAATCCAATATATTAACTGATTTTAGTTGCTTCCAGATTGTTATTAGATTTACCATTATAGATTTCAGATAGCTATATCAAATTGCGGCTTCAGATGCGGTGAAATTTATGTGTTGAAATTTGCCTAGTTTTTTTTTTTAAATTGCCTTGGGATAAAAGAAAAGAAATGGTGCAGCCCAAGGCTCTGATATATATATTAGTCGATCATGGTTTATGTGTTTACTACAGTAATTTATCCAATAGATTATTTAATTATTCTCAAGAATGGCAATTCCAAAGAAACAAAGTACAACTAATTTTATCCTTCAGTATTTTTTTAATAACTATCTTAATAACAATGGCCTCTTTTGTTGTTGCTGTTGTTCTCCACGCACCAGAAAATACAGTTTTGAAAACGATTCTTACATATGTTTTCTTTTAAACAATTAACATTCAATATATATATATATATATATGTTAATTCTAATATTTTCACGGATAAAAGATGTCATATTATTATTACTATTTGCAGGATATTCCGTGTAGTGAAAAAGCTAAATGCTGACATTTCAGTACAATATCAAGTACCTTCCTCAGAGCATCCTCTTTCTCAAATCATAAGAATGCACGTGAGATTTAAAACCGTTTTTATCATTTTCTTTCTCCTCATATTTAAATTCTATTGGTTGAGAAGTTTTAAAATTTATTTTCTCTTCCAATAGCTTCTTCCAAATGTTGTTAATCTTCTTTAATTCACACCTTTCATTTATGCTCTTGGGCCTTTTAAAAATCTCTATAGCTTCTCTTAGCAATCTCTGGTCATATTGTTCAATTTTTGCTAAAATATTTGTTTTTTCAAAATTGATATCATGATTTGTTAATTTTATATGAGAATAAATAGCTGATGAATTGGATTTTTCTCTCACTGCCAGAATGTGTTCTTCCTTTCTAATATTTATTCTACGATTAGTCTGTCCTATATATGTATGTGGACAGACCCTACATGGAATTTCATATACACCATGTCACTCCAAAGCAATTTTATCTTTAGGAAGTGGAAATATTTCACTAATTTTTTTATAAGTAGTGTAAATTGTGTGAATATTATTATTTTTTAAAATGTTACCAATTCTATCAGTTACTCCTTTTATATATGGCAAAATTGTCTTAATTTTTGATGTATCAAAATCTTTTTTCTTTTGATATGTATAAGCCCTATTAATAATGTTGTAATTAAAACCGTTATGAAGAAGCATTTTATTAGTAGCAAAAAGGTATCAGTGAAAATGGCTATCATCAGAAAGTCTCTTTGTTCTATCCAATAATGGCTTTGCTACTGAAAATAGTTGTGCAGGATGGTGATGAGAGGGAAAATGCAGATATCTCCCAGTGTGTGTTGGTTTTTTATATATACCATGGGATAAAGAACCATCTTCCCTTCTTTCAATCAAAACATCTAAAAAAGGTAATTGATTATTATTTTCTATTGAAAACCATAATTACATGTTTTATTATGATCAAATATAACTGATGGAGTATTCATATTTACTGAAAATATATTTTCTTTCTGTACACATTTATATAATGTCTTATGATCATTAGATCGTTTTTGTAATGTACATTTGGATTCCCCTATATATTTTATTCCACAACCACATTACAACATATGTATAACAGAACTTAATTCAAACTTAGAAATCTTGGCTTTGGAGTTATTTATCATATCATTTATATTATTTGAAGAGAAAAAAGAAATTCTACAAAAACCACTATAAAGTTTATTAATTAATTTAGCTTGTTGATTAGATATAAAAGGAATAGAAATCCATTTATCACTTTTTAATTTACTTAATATTTTCCTATTATTACTTTTATTTTGATTATATTTTGTAATTGTATTATAAATAATATTCCTTCCATAACCAACATTCAACATATCAGTAATATATACATTAATATTTTCAATTTTATCACTAATAAATTTGCACAAATAATCATTTCTAAATAAAAATGACTTCAAACCAGCTAATTTATGACTCATATGAACTTTAGAATTATATGGAATATAACTCCTAATTTCCACAGGCTTTAAAATCATATTATAATCAAACACATTATTATTTCTTTTAATAAATATATCTAAAAACTTTATAGAATCTTCCTTCTCTTCATTTAACACCCATTTTACATTATTAATCATATTTAACTCATTAAACAAATTAACTATTATTTCATTATGTGCACATATAAATACATCATCAACATATCTACAATATACTTTAATTCCTTTATATTTTATCTGAGACAATATCTTAACCTCATAATTAGAAATAAAAAAATTACAAATCTGTGATACCACCAGAATACCCATTGGCCAACCAAAATTCATTTTATAAAAGCAATCATTAAACCTAACATATATATTATCATTTACAAATCTTAATATTTTAACAATAAAATTCCTAATATTATTATCTATAGATTTTAAAAACAAAGCTCTTTCAATAATCTCTATTGATTCCATACGATTAATTGAACCATATATTTCAGATATGTCAAGTGTACACATAACATCATTATTATCAATTTTTATATTTTTAATCCTATTAATAAAATCAAATAATGATGAAATCATATAATCTCCAAATCCAAGCACATCTTGCATTATTTTTTTCAATATATCTACAAGCATTATAATAAAAAACACCACCAAAATCAACAATTACTCTTAATGGATAACAATTTTATGCAATTTTATATTTGCAAAGACTTTTGGAAACACTGCAGATGACAGATATAAACTGTAATATGTCTTTGCATCAATAACTTTTTTCTTTTTAGCAATGTCATTAATAAATTTCATTCTATATGTATCAATATTATTTAATTCACTTTTTTCAAAACAAAGCTTCTTCATCTGATCCATAATTTTCATATTATATTCATCCTGTTTCATTAGGCACATCCATAACCCCTTGTCCTCTTTCAAACAAATTAATTTATTAGTTTTTAAAAAAATTTTAAATCCATGAATTTGTTTTAGCCAAACATTATCATTTTGCTTATCAAATGTTTTATTTTTTATTTCATTAATTATTTTATTTCTATCATTTAAATCACGATTTATAACACCAAACGAATATTCAATCGCCACATTTAATTCAATACTAGAATCTTTCCAACTTCCACCGATGTATTTAGATCCAAAATTTAAAATATAATGCTGATTAGAATTCAAATCAACTCCAGAGATATTCACATAGTTTTGATCACTAAAATTTCTTGGAAACTTTTTATTATACAAATGTTCAATTTTCCTATTAAATTTATCCATCATTTTTCAATGCAAATTATTAAAACGTATTTGACAAATCTGTTTATATTCATATAAATAATCAATATTATTAACGTAAATAAAATGATTTAATGTTCTTAAATGCTTTCTATTATAAAACAGCAAATACTTACATTGGTCAATTATATTACCAAGTATTATATTTTTTAGATCATCCATTTTTATTTAGAAATGATTATTTGTACAAATTTATTAGTGATAAAATTGAAAATATTAATGTATATATTACTGATATGTTGAATGTTGGTTATGGAATGAATATTATTTATAATACAATTACAAAATATAATCAAAATAAAAGTAATAATAAAAAAATATTAAGTAAATTAAAAAGTGATAAATGGATTTCTATTCCTTTTATATCTAATCAACAAGCTAAATTAATTAATAAACTTTATAGTGGTTTGTGTAGAATTTCTTTTTTCTCTTCAAATAATATAAATGATATGATAAATAACTCCAAAGCCAAGATTTCTAAGTTTGAATTAAGTTCTGTTATATATATATATATATATATATATATATATATATCCATACATATATATATATATATATATATATGTTGGAATGTGGTTGTGGAATAAAATATATAGGGGAATCCAAATGTACATTACAAAAATGATATAATGATCATAAGACATTATATAAATCTGTACAGAAAGAAAATATATCTTCAGTAAATATAAATACTCCATCAATTATATTTGATCATAATAAAACATGTAATTATGGTTTTAAATTTAATAATAGAGATATAAAAATTATTCAAATTGAAAGGTGTAGTGAAAAATGTAAAATTAAAGAGGCAATGATGATATCTAGGAATAGAGGTGGTTTAATGAATAAACAATCGGCTAATATAAAGACAACAGAATTGTGGGAAATTTGAATAGATTGAATGATGGGTAATGCAAGTTTTTATTTTTTGTACGTTTGTATTAACAGTTGATAAAGATTGTCAGTGAAACAATTGAAAGTACTTCTGGTAAAGAATATATTATTTAATTTTGAATACTGTGTTAAATATATTTGTTTGAATTATATATATATATATATATATATATATATAGTAACCTTCTCCCAAAGACCACTGTACTATAAATGAATCATATCATGTTTTAGGCACCATAATCGCCACTGTACCCTAGCTACCACCAATCATCATGCCATCCACATTGGTCAGCATAATCGCAACTGTAACCTGGCAACAGCCAGCCTTCATCTACTAAACAGTCATGTCACATTGGCAAGCACCATAATCGCCTCTGTAACCTAGCTTCCTGATCTAGCTGGTCATCAATGAATAATACCGCACATTTTAGTGATTAAATTCTCTTATGGAACCTAACATACTCACACGATCAAGAATCTAAGCATGAAGAAACAAAAATGCAAAACTAACAAAATGATTCTTGGATTGAATAAAACTAGCATGAAACTGTCGATCTAAAGAAGATCACAAGGCAACTAATAAAGATAAAAACTTCTGGTCAAACTAGCCCTGAAATCCACACAAACAAAATGAGATAAGTTACATTTGATATTCAGCAAATTGATAAAATAACTAATAATTATATGTCTTGAGTGATGATGAAATTAAACTTATAAATGAAATGATATGTAAATTATGATGTAAATGACTAAATGGATGATGGAATGAAGTAATAATGGAATAGTGGAATGAAATGAGTCTAAGAGTGAAGAGAAAAGAATGAATAGATGTGAGAATAATGAATGATTAAGATGATGATAGAATAAGAGTTAATGAATAGTGAAGATGATAAAAGAATAAAAGTTAATGTATGATTAATCAATTATGATAATGAATTAATGTCAGATGAGAATGAATAAATAAAAGGATTGATCAAGGTGAAATTGAAGAACAATGTTGATGATGGAGACTGAAATCTTAAACTATAAACTAATATGAGATTAAATGGGAAAAAGATAAGCTAAATACAAATAGGGATTTCAAGCTTGACACAACCAGAATATCCATCATAAAATTAAAACAAACTATACATTTTATATCAACAAAAGTAATTTGCATATTAAAGCTTAGCTAACTTTCATAGACTATGAAAGTAATCTATTGTAAGTTCAACTATAATAATTAACAAGATATAAACTTTATTACAAACTTAAATTCTATCTTAAGACTTAACAATTAATTCTTCTCAGGGTTCAAACACTATAAATTGTTATACAACATATATTTGGGTCAGTAAGAGGGATTTTACCACTACCCAAACATAATGCACTTAATAGCTCTCAATATAACTTAAATCAAGAATTATATTTAGTTCTAAAGAAACTTTATAACTAATATAAACTTTTAAATTTATGACTGGGAATGACTTTTTGGATAATTAAAAAAAAAAAAAAAACAATAACTTATCAAATTCCTTTTCTTAAATAATTATAAACAATGTGATCAAGATCAGTGAATGATAGCTCTGCAGATTTAACTAAATCAATCAAATCAAGACTATGTTTATCTTTTAATATATTGTTTAAAACAATCTGTACTACAAGTTATCAACATTTTGATTATTATGTGATAATGCATTAGATGTACCAATAAACTATAAGACTTACCAAAATTATTATGATATAGCATAATATAATTAATAGTGCTATATTGTTTGAGGATGATTTCAATTTATAATCTTCTGATAGGTTGATAGCAATAACAATAATAGTGTATATATGTGTGGTAATTAGCAATAAGACTACATGCAACTACATAAATTTTTAAATACAACAAACTTTATTTACACTATGTACAAATTTTTAATTCACAGATATGGCATGAATAAAACTAATCTATTAAAATACTTTATGGATGGGACAAATACTTAATATCCCCTTGACCATATACTCAGCAAATGATATAACCAAATAGAAAATAATGTTCAAAATATCATTTGTTGCTCTTTGGAAGATTTTTAAGAATCAGATAATAAAACCTATTTAAGCTGCACTAGCACTTAAATTACATAATAGCAGTATATTTAGAATTCTAGGATATGCACAAAGTTTAAATTTAGAATTCCGACATTATAAAGTATTGCATTATCCCAAAGCCCTATCTTTTATCAGAATATGATAAGGGCAATTATCACATTCTGTGCAATTGCTAACTTATTTAACTTTGAAATGAATAAGTTTAGTGCATTCAATGAATATGATTAAACATTCAAAAATCAAAGACACCTAGATCTCATTAAGCATTACCTATGTCCACAGCTCAACCCTTGAATACATAACTGATCTTACAATTCTATTGTCACATCATTATTTGATGAAAATGAATCTATTCTGCCAATGTGCATCTCTTACTTTAACATTTAAAATTTTCTACCATCATTAATAAATCATGATTTAGTCTGTCAACAACTGATGATGATCCCACAACATCATAAACACTATTTCGATTAAGAAAACACTATGCTAGATGAGTGTTCCTAAATTTAATATTATTTTATACTTGCTAGATGATCTGGACCTCATATGCCTCACCATATTATCATGAGGAATTTAACACTAAGATGGGAGACTTTATAAAAAACAACATGTCAGTTCTATAATAATATATGGCTGATTCTATACCTCTCTATGGGTATACATATGTGTGTGGGCCTTGCCTCACCATGAAAAGACTAGAATTCAAACCATAGATATCCTTTCTTTTTAGGATTAGTTATACTAATGAGCCTTAATTACTGCTCAGACTCTACCATCTTTTCTCTCATGAAATTAGCCATAGGTGACTCCATCAGCCTATGCTCCATATGAATATTAATATATTGGATGCCATTTAATTGGAACATCCTATTAACTGAAAATGGTCACTAGTCATTCTCAAATTATAGCAAGATAAAAACAATACCAACAATAACAGTGAAAATCTACATATTCCCTTTTATAATGTAAACTCATTACTGTATTAACAGCCCAAACCCAAAATACCTATGTCCCATGATCGTTAATCATTTTAGAAGGACAACTATATTTTTATTAAAGAGAGCACAATGGATTTAAACAATAAAGATCAAACCTGCATTTGTATTCAAAGTGGACACGTTCACTTCTATAGCAAATTATCAAATGAAAAAGGTTTATATCAAATTTTCTTTTATATCAGAAAATAATTCAGTCAGGCCAATATAGATATTTTTGATAAAATGTCTGTACATTTACCTTTTTATTAATATACTTGAACATTAGTTTTAAACTATGAGAGAAGCAAATATTTTATCACTCTCTAGATAAACGCTATATATCTATTTTCCGGTTTTCCCTTAACTAAAAAAAATATATACATAAAATAGATGTGTATATTTTACACATTTTTCTTTTTCGTTAACCCAATATATATATATATTTATTTTTCATGCCAAAACCAAAACAATATACATTTTAAAATAAATTTCCCCAAACAACACATTACATAAGTAATATGTAACACAGCAGTAATAATAATATAAAAAAAATGTGTACCTTTTTATCCATTAACTTTTATACTCTGTTCCAAGTTATTTATCCTGGTGAATTAGAATAATATAAATGGTTATTAGGATGAGCAATCAATCTCGATTAAGCATATATATTTTGTTATCCTGTTGTATTTATAATAGAACAAAATTCAACACTTATACAAAAATAGAAATTATTTGAGAGTTTCCGTGGCGATAATTCATCAGGCAATTAACATTCACATTTCTAATTGAAGCAGATTTAAAAAGATAAATTCATCTACTTTGCTCTAGATAATTGAAAACAAACTTCAAAACAAACTTATTAAAATCTTTATTGATTTATTCGGTAAGCATTTCAAATGACATATAACAAAATCATTTATTTACATTTAAAATCCAGATAATTTTTCCTTGGACATTAGTAGAATTTTATCACACTTAATATATTTATTTTTCTTTTTAAAGTTATTTATTAGTTTGATTTTTCCTCCATGAAGTAATGTGTAACAACTTTCAATAATCTGAGCATTTTAAATATTTTAAAATACTATTACTTCGACGAGTATATTTCCCAATACAATTTTAAAAACAAACATTTATTTTATTATATTTCCATTGGCAAAATAATAACTGTTTACTAATACTAAGACAAATTTATCCAATTATCACATTGACATATTTAGCATTTTAATCAGTTGGTAATTGACTATTTCTTTCATTACATGGGTTCCCGCAATAAAAATACGCAGACTATAGAGAATAACATTACGAAAATATTTTCATATTTATTTTATTAAAAGTTAGATTATTTCAAAATGACTTTTAAATTTATTTACTATATACCATATATAACACTTGTTTTAAAATCATTTCGAATTTTTTTTTTTTTTTTTTGATATTTTTACTTTATAAGCACAATCTTGTTCTACTGGATAACAAGACTAACGCGCGAAATATAAACATTATCAATTTTTTTTAGTCTACTTATAAATGATTTGTGTGTCATTTCCAAAGAAGATATTTTAAAAATATACATAACATAAAAGCAAAGGCTTACTTTTGCTTGAATTTTCCTGGGTTTAAAGCAGTACTTATTCAAATAAAAAACTTATCTCCATGGTTTTAATTTCCTTATCCAGTGTGAATCCTAGGAAATATGCAGTCGTGGAAATGGCTTAAAATATTGCAAGGTTTTTAAGATTTCTTATTTCAACATCTTTAGACAGCAAGGTATTTTACTTCCATACAATTAGATTTCAGAATTTTGTTGATTTTTAATTTTTTTCTTATTTTAAATCAGAGCTGAGGTTTGTGTTTACTTGGTTCTTGTTTTTCTTAATTAGTCCACACCTCCATAGCTATGTTAAAATATATATAGTTTTTATTATATTGCACTCTGGGAGATAATTAGCCAATAATTTTGGTGTGCATAAGTAGTATTACCCCCTCTGGCTTCATTTTTAATAACTATCCATTATTACTTAAGACAGCTTTATGTTTGGTACTAAAAAAAATATGCTTAAATAATTTACTATAATGATTTATTTTATAAGACTTTAGCAATTTGATTTAATTATTTATTTATTTCAATTGCTATTCAAAACTAATAAAACAGCAATGTATTTATTTACTAAACAATAATAATAATTTTAAATTGTTATTTTAGTCTAGTCAGAGCTTAGACTGGGTTTGAAATCTTATCTTCACTCAAGCAAATTTCCAAGTACATTCAAAATAATCTCTATTGAAAACCACTTTAGTAAGATTTTGATGTTAAATATATCACCATTTAAAATTTTGGAATTATTAATTTAGGAACCTAAATAAAAGGTCACAATATATATATATATATATATATATATATATATATATATATATATATGTGTGTGTGTGTGTGTGTGTGTGTGTGTATTAAGTGTGCTCACTAAAAAAAATAAAAGTAATGAAATTTAAATTTTTATTTACCTCCTCTTTTCCTCTTTAAAATAGGTGCTACAGTGGAGTTGGTACTGAAAAATTATTATTTTTAAAAGTGGATCTCTACCTACAAAAATTTAAAAAACCTTAATTTTGAAAAATATACAAAAATAAAATGTTGTGGTTTAGGCAGCTAAAAAGAAAAATAAAGATTAGAGGAATAAAATCACAAAATAAATAATTAAGTGTAAATATATGCAAAATGATTTTGGTACACAATCAAAGTGATGGTAAAATACTTTAGCAACTTATAGCTCAACAATCTGAAGATGAAATAAAAGTTAGTCAACTCTATTGATTAAATAAATATAGTAGGTGCAGGATTAAAGTTATGGCTCTGATACTAATATTATTAACTTTGAATAATAATCCAAAGTTATAAAATGAGATATTATAAAATAAAAATGTTGAATATTTATATGTGTAAGATTTTTCAATTTATATGTGATGTGTGTCTTTAAAAACTATTTATATACATGAAAATATAAATTTTGTTAATTGAAATGAGATCCCTTAATCTTTTTTTGTACCTTAACGACAACAAATACAGCAAATTTCTAATGTCTACTCCATGTGTTATTGTCTTTGCAGTTATTATTATTATATGATTATTTCTATAATAAATTAATATGGATAGACTACTCTTCAATACCTTTCAGCAAGTATGGTGAGTTGATTGGCTTTGATTTCTGCGTTAGGACAAGAAACATGCTGGAAGCTTTCAAATAAAAGCATAGCAGAATTGGATTATATTTTAATTAATGGGAAATATATATTTCAATATTGTAAAGTTCTTAATAGATTCAACACAGAAAATAAACATTGAGTAGTGAAGTATAAAATACAAAAATTATTAAGATAAAACAATATTAATATATTTCTAATCTTCAGAAACAATTAAATGGTTTTACTTTACAGATTGTAAAGCATTTTTAAATATTAACAAATTATGAATATGGTTCAGACTTAAATGAAGTCAATAAAAACAACTAATACACTATTAAGAACTACAGAAAATATTGGTGGGACAAAAAAACAACAGTTAACTAATAAATGTTTTACTGAGATAAAATAATTTCTAAAAAAATAGAATATTAAAATTATAAAAAATGGTCCATTAATATCTAATTTTGGAAAATGATATAAGAAAATATAATACAGAATTGGCAAGAAAATCAATAGAAGAGATTACATGTTTCTGAAGTATAAGACAACATTTTGATATTGAAGAAAAACTTATTTCTGGAATAAGAAGAAAAGCTGAAACTTTTATTAAAAAAAGGTAACATTATGAAACAAGTGGAAAGATTCTATAAAGAATTATATAGGAATAATGAATAAGAAAACAAAATATTTGCAACAGTTATTGTATCTTTTTAATTTTTCATCACATTAAAGACCTAAATAAGACATAAAATAAAATCTGTAAAGAAAGAGAAAGCTCCAAAAAATGATAGATTTATATCTTTAAAAAAGCAGATGAAGGAATAAAAACATTGTTGGAAGAGATATCAAATGACTGTATGAAAATATGTATCAAATGACTGGAAGAATACAATAGCAATATTGAGATTTAAAAAAGATAATAAAGAAAATATTAGATATTACAGCCCTATAAGTCTTCTATCACTTTTATACAAAATATTTTATCAAGATAATTTTAACTCGTTTGTAGTAAATTTTGGACATTAACCAAACAAAAGAAAAAACTAGATTTAAAAGTTGTAGAAAAAAGCAACTAATATGTGTAATCATTATGTTTTGGTTTATAGATTATGACAAGATTTGATTCTATAAGTATTTCTACTATGATTAAAACATTGCATCAGCAACATATATGTCCAAGATATTGTCATATTCTGAAGAATATATATCAAACTGCAACAGCAATTATTCGATTACATGTTGATATTAAACAGATAAACATTGAAACAAGTATAGGACAGATGATTCTATATCTCCAAACTTTTTACAACAATTTAACAATAAATATTTTGTGGATTAAATCAAAATGCTAATGGAATAAAAGTAAAGGAAGATTATTTAAATCATTTTTATTTTAAAGTTTATGTAATTTTTTGAAATTAATGATTCATCACTTTAGGAAATTATTCAAGAGTTATCAGATGAAAGTAAAAAAATAGGAGTATGATATAAATGCTGAAAACATTAAAATAATGTTCAGTAAAATATTTCTAAACAAGAAAATAAAGATTGATAATCATGAATTAGGAGAAAATAATAACTACAAATATCTTGGTTAGATTATTAATACATATGGAAACATAATGTATTAAAATAAACACAGAATTAAACTTAAAGGGAATGTTTTTGATAAAATAATTTAATATTGAACAGAAATATGGCTATCTATTTAATAATAAAAGGTTTTTAAATAGATGTATTTTACCACAAACAATTAATTTGGAGAATTCAAATTAATCAACATCTAGTGGAGATATTATTTTAGAAGTAGCAAGAAGGGATTAAAAACTAAATACATGAGTAAAAATACAAACAATTATTATTAACATAATTAAGAAACTGAAATATAGCTGAGCTGAACACATAGTTACAAGTGATGATATTAGATGGTCACTTAAAATCTTAAATTAGATTGTAAATGATTTCAAAATACCTAAAAATGGACCTCAGTGAGATATGTGGTTAAAATAAGAAGTTTGCTGCTGTTATGTGGAAAATAAGGCTGGGATTAAAATAATTGGATTAAACTTAAAGAGACCATCCTTCTTGCAGTGGATTTTTAATAACTAAAAACAATGATGATTAAAAAAATATAACATCATTTAGTTAGCTAACTCATGGGTCCATGAATTATATTATCAGACTTGAAAGCTCAAATAAAATTTGCCTGAATAGAAGAGATTAAAATATTATAGTTTAATAATGATAGACTTTAATATTTATAGTAGTATAAAACAAATAAAAATGTATTAGATTTAAGGAGAAAGCAATTCCTCTGTAAATAAATAAAACTTTATTTTTTTATTTAACTTTATTAAATACCATAGTTTATCTCAAGCACAAATATTGTTAAAATATATGTATATTTAAAAATTGTATACTGTGATAAAATTATTTTGTAAAGATTAACTTTTATTTAATAATATACAAATAATCAACACAGGTTAGAAGACTATACAACATTTCAAGTGGTGTTTTGTCTTCTTCAGGTGGTATTTGCCTGATCAGTGACAATATTAGCATAGGAATCAAACTTATATCCTTAGATTCTTTAATATTGAACTTTAAGGCAATGATCTAAGCAATTGAGTTACTAATCTGTGTTGTCTCTTGATGTGCTATTATTAACAGTTACTTTTATTTGTTTTAATATTCAATTTACATAAAGACTGATAATTCTAATAAATAAGCTTCATTTTTATAAGCTTGAATGTTATAATTTAACATTAAAACAGAAAGAATTATATTCCATGTAAAGCTATTTTTATCACTAGATGTAATTATATTAATTATATTAATCATTAAGCACAACTTATCAAAAAGAAAGATATGATATATCATAAACAAATTGACCTACTATTTGGAAAATGTGTAGCATTGCTTTGGATTTTATATCAAAACAAGTTGTTGCATGGGAAACCGTAGTTATATATATATATATATATATATAACTATATATATATATATATATATATATATATATATATATATATATATATATATATGTCACAGTTAGTTGAAATCAATTTACTTGCTAGATGAAGTTCTCTAGTGAAAATTAATTGCTATTCAGTTACATGAGGTTGAGCTACCAATGGAAGTGCCCTGTATGTTAAATGTATTGAATATATGACTTCCTATTAAACCATAAAAATGAATTCAAAAAGAAATCTTACACTATGTTTAAAAATAGAATCAAACCAAGTTATCATTTTCAATGTCATATTTCTTTAACTTTGATCCTGACCACTTCAGATTTTTTTTACTTGGACTGCAGTCACGTTTCAAGGATGGGTAGTGAAGATTAAATGTTTAAGCATATCTAAATATATATACACACAGACATTTTGTATGCATAAAAAAATTATCCAAGATATAATAATACCATGCATGGAAATAATTATTAAATAGTATTACAAATTATACATTATATTCTCTTAGTCTTGTTGTTTTTTTTAAAGTCAAATTGACACATAAAGCACATAGGACTTTTGTTTCAAAAACCTCGACCTCTTCATTAACTAGATAAGCATTTTGTTTAGAATTTTTTATTTATTTATATGATGGCATAAAAATCTTAATCAAATCTTAATAGTTGAAGCAAATCTCAGTAAAGCTGTAATGACTACTTTATTACATATTAAATCACATTTCAAGACCTAAAGTCTATGCATAAAAAATTCTTGTTTTATCTATGAAAAAAAATCACTTCACACCATGTCATATTTTATTTTTATAATAATATAATTATAAAATGTAGCTTTTGTTATGTATTAAAATAGATCTGATTTATATATATATATATATATATATATATCAGATATATATTAATCAGATCTATATACAATATATAAACAGATTTCCATATATATATATATGGAAATCTGTTTGCTGTTGTATAAGATTGTGCACCTAAAACAGATTATGAAAGAGTGGAAGAATCTGAAATTATAGCAGCGTGTGATTGTGTCTCCTTATTATTTTCTTACTAGCTATTTATATTATTCTTTAAAAATGTACTTTATAATTTAGTTAAATGGAATGAAAATAGGATACATATATAGGTAGATGAATGGATAGATAAATAACCTTTAAATAGTCAACTGCGTGGAAAATTACTTTTCAACAATTCTTCACATGGGAAAAATGAATAAGGTATCATTCATTGAATATGCTAATTGTTTGATAGTCTGAAATTGAGAATTGTACCCATTTTTCTAGATATTAATCTACTGAACAATATTGGATGGTTAGCTTAATCGATTATAGACGGGCTACCAGAAAAAAATATAAGCCTTAATGCAATTTTCGAATTTTAGCCAGCCCAGATTCGAATCCTAGGTCACGACGATAACTTATGGTTGTGAAATGTAAAAGTTCTTTAAATAATATGTATATTATTTAAAATAATCTTTTCTGTTGTGATTTATTTTTGCTATAATATATTTCTTACGAGAAGATGTAAATTATTTTCATTTTTTTTTTTTTTTGGAAACTTCAAAAAGAATTTTAAAATACTCAAAACATATGTATTAATATAGTAATAAATAGTATAGCAAAAGTAACATTTTTTCTTTGATGTATAGTGCTTACATTGGTAATTTGATATATATATATAATATCTATGTTCTCTGTATTATTAATAATAATATGGAAAAATTTCATATACATATAAGTATAAAATATCAATGTTAGAAACAACTATTAATTCAATAGTCTGAGTAGAAATTTAATATTTATTGCTTTTTATTTATTTTTTTTTTTAGTTATTGAAGTGAAAGAAGATGAAGAATCGTATGTCTGAAACAGTTCTCCAGAGATTTATATTTTATAACAGAATGTCACCTGATTTAACGAATTTGTCTTGTAATTAAAAAAATGAAATCAAAAACTTTTGTATTTTTATCACATGATTAGAACTATATCAAAACATTTTTATCAATTATCTATAAAGAAATAAATCAAAATATAAAAACCATTTAAAAAATGAAAGTATGAATATAAGAGAATCAATTCTAACTGTTATATTTCCAATGCTATTACAAGATTATAATATATTGAATATTACAAAAAAAAAATGTGTCCATCTACATCAGACAAATAATTTGATTTTAATTCTGTAATCTCAATATATACCAATTTGCTTATGATATATATATATATATATATATATATATCAACTATATATATATATATATATATATATCAGTTGATACATTATCATGTTAAAAGTTTGTCTCTTTTCTTTATATCTGAGGCAAAGACAGAACCATGTAACAATTGTATTTTTTTTATAACTGTTAAACTAGCACTCCATCTAATGAACAGAAGAAAAATTATGATTATTTTAAAATGTCATTCTTTTCACTTATTTGTATTTTCATTTGATTGTTGACGAGCATATTTTCTACTTTATTTCATTAAAAAATATATAGTTTTCATTAAAAAATACATAGTTTTACAAAACTGTATATTAAAGTGTCTTATAGTATACTTATTTTTTTATCTTTTTATATCTGCTTTTCTATAAGACTAACTGGAGATAAGAAACCTCATATTATTTTTAAGTCTGGAGAAAAAATACCTTGATATTACCTATTTTGACACTTTATAACTATAATATTTTTATTTATAGTTTTGATTTTATATTGTCATGTATAAAAGAATAGTAAACCAATATTTCACTGAAAACTATTACAACTCACGATTGATGGTTTTGATTTTCCCAGAAACCTTCTTCAGAAATAAAACAAACACAATACAAATACATGAATACAAATATGCATGAACATATAATTTTACATATTATATATATAATCTATATTAATCATTATTCATATACCCACATATATCTGGTGGTCGAGAGGTCAGCGACAGCCGCTTTACAAGCAGTTGTCCCGGGTTAGCGGGTCCGCTTCCCGGCTGATGCTATGACACATGAGGAAAAAAAATACAGCTTGATTATCTGTGATTAGATGGGGGTTCTGTTCAACATTATTTATCTAATACAATCTAAGACAATGAAATTTTGATTGCGCTAACAATAAAGCATAATATAATACTTAAATTTATATTGTTTGATACATATTAATATTTTTTTAGCACCATCCGATATTTTGGCAAAGTGGTAAACAACTTTTTTTTTTATTTTATTTTATCTAACAACTACTCTTTGGTTGGATAACAAGACTACTTCTATGAGACTTCATTCCTTTTTTCTTCACTTCAAAATCACAATAAAAAATTTTCTTAAGAATAATTTTATTTCTTTTATGGATTCTGATTGACATTAAATTAGATGAATTTTTACAATCAAAACTTGTAGTTTTTTAATTAACTAATTAATTTTTCTTATATAGAATGTTGGTTAACTCTGCAGTGAGTTTTTATAAATATTTTATAAATGAAAAAATACATTATTTGTGTAATAAAAATTAACCCTCACATATTTAAAATAAGATTCAACAAGAAACATATTTAATTAACTACGCAACTTAATTAGGTAACCAAATTAAATGAAAGACTTGTGTGTATATATATAATTAATAATATAACGATTTTATATATGTGTGTGAGAGATTGAGAAAGAAAACTAGTCTTTACACATGCGCTAAAAAATTGGCATGTACTTCCCCATTAATAAATGTTTTTAAAAGCATGGATGGCCCACTTATGTTTAGAGGATATTCTTTAAGTAAACTAATTATTATAGATCATACCTAAATCAGGGTTTGAACCTATTATGAGCTTGATTTTTAAATTGACATATTACTTCCACAAGTTTAGTTTATATATCACAAGGAAAAAAAAATTCTCATTTTTAAATGTGACAGTAAATCCTATTAGTTTAAAAATATGTATAAATAATATAGAGATTTTACATGAGTATGGAATATTGTGGCTCATACATGTGCTATAGAATTGGTATGTTCTTTTTCATCAATAAATGTTTTAAAAGCAAGTAATTTTCCAATTTAAAAAGAAGGCTCATAATAGATTCAATTCCTGATTTAGGCATGATCAATAAATATTGTTTTATTTAATGAATAAGCTCTAAGTATAGATGGATCACATATGCTTTTGAAACATTTGTTGATGGGAAAGTATGTGTCAATTCTATAGCATGTGTGTGAAGACAATTTTTTCTTTTGTAATATTATATTTATATAAGATAAAAGAACAAATAGCCATTACTGACATCATTGAAAGAAATAAAGAATTAAAGTGCAACTGGGATAGATATATTGCTAGAATATCACAAGACATTATGAAATATATAAAAAAGAGGCAAAATATAAAATAAACAGAGAAAAAAAAGTTAGCTGATAAGTGCATAAAACATGCTGTGAATTGACAAGACTTTCATCCTGCAGTAAATGAATAATGATTGAAAATAATGCTAATACACACATATAAATATAATCTAAAAGAAGCGTTCAGGAAGGAGTGATGATCAGTTATTATAAATTTGTTATGATTGAAGAATTTATATCACAAAATGAAAATGTTTATAGCCCATTTGAATTTTCTTACTTATGACTTCTATAACATTTAATTTCACTTTTCTTGTGTTAATTGTAATATTTAAGACACAGGAAAGGATATTTTATTTCCAATTAAATATTACATGTTGAGCATGTTTTAGAAAATCCCCACTCACTAAATAAATTGTTGATAATACAAACAATAGACCACTGCCTGAGTTGGCCCCTCACAATTTTTATAAAATTGCATGCAGTGCCCCCATGTGCAACACAGTGAATTACAGTGAGACAAGAGCCAATATATTTATGAGAATGACCCAGCAAAAATATTTCTATAGCAGAACAAAACAGATCTCTTAATATAACTCAATATTTTTTGAACATGACCACATTACAAATCATACATTTGTCTTGATCAAAGTAAAAGTAGTTTGTGTTCAGAAAGATGACAGGAAGTGAAAATTTAAAGAGGTGTTGGCAATTGCTAAATATTTCCCACTCAGTAAATAAAAAAAAACAAGCATTCCATTATTAAATAATTGGAATATTTAAATGAGTTCATTAGAATAGTGTGTGCATTTATAAAACATAAATTGTGAACTGAAAATTAGTTGAGTGCTAGGAATCTGATAGATAATGTCAAAAGCATATGCAGTGTGTAATATTTAGTTGGAAATAAAATACTTTTTTCTTATTACACATTTAATATATAGTCATAAATATTAGTTCTGATTTATAAATAGTGAATTATCCTAAATCTTTTTGGCAAGATATAATTTAACTATTTTAAATATTTTAAGTACATATTTTTTGTAAAAAAATGAAAAGAATTTGTTCAGTATTACAATCATTAATAATGATTTAAACACAATTGAAATTAAACAACTGTATAAAAATAAGTATTTTTTTATTTAATCGTTTTTCATTTGATATTAGGGCTTTTTCAAAATATATTTTGAAAAGGGTCCTAATATAGAGTGAAAACCAGTTACATAAAAAATATATATTTATTTTTATATAGTACTTTAATTTCAATTATATTTAAATCATTATTAATTATTATTTAAAAATATCATTATGGACAAATTTATTTATTAATAGGTTCGTTAAGTATTACAATAATATAATGTGTTTGAAGTTCTTGTAATATTATATAGTACTTGTATTAGTAATACAAATTCATTGCAGCAGTTATTCAAAATGCTAGATTTTAACCATGTTAAAAAAATAACATCTTCACTAATTATTTTTTACTGGCTTTAATCATTTCATCTGATCTTTCTAATAATTTTTTTATTTGCTATTGCATTTTCCATTTTCTATGAAAGTCTGAATTAATTAGACAATAGAATACTAATTCCTAAGTAAGAGATAGCACTGGATTAAATAAAGCTCATGTTTCATTATAAAAACATCACTCATGTGTTAAAGAGTAAAAATATCTAATTTGTTTAATTAAACTCTTTTGTTGAAAATTTTTTATCTAGTTTTTTTTACAGCCATTAAGTATGCTGTCTTCCTATTATTATGTTTTGCTAAATTCTTTTGCAGATAATTGAATTACTTACAGTACAAAAATTAAATGTCAAATTTCTTTACTTTTATGAATATTTTATTTATTCAAGTTAAATTTCATTTGATTTTTAGCATTATTTAATAATAATAATTAGTGCAGTATAAAAAATTGCACTTTAAAACATTAAATTGATACTGAAGCTTAGTATGATAACTTAAGACAGACTTAAATATTTAAGATTGTATGACTTTAAAATTTAAACAATTATTTTTGATATTCCACATAATTTTTTAACAATTTCTTACAAAATTATACACTATTCCATGAGTAATGATTTATTTTATTAGTTTACATTAATTAAACTTAATCCTTGATTATCACCATATTAAAATTGCTAGCTGCTATTACACACTAATCTACTTAGTAATTAAAAGTTACAACTTTTTTTTTCTTTTCCATATGTTAAATGTGGGAATCGAACCCAGGCCAGCTGCTAGTAAGGCATCTATGCTAACCACTAGGCCATCAACGCTTGACAAAAGTTTCAACATAATTTTACTATGAAAAATTTGAAACTTAACAAGATTTTTTTTTTTTTTTTTGCAAATTTAATGTCCTCTATATTTTCCTACAAAATATTTATTTTTGTATTAAACTCTAATCTCAGCCATTTTTATTTTAAATTCAAATATTTATTATTTAAAATCTTCCATAGTCCAAACAATCTCAGGGTGATTATTAATTTTTAACAATAAACAAATTAAATCATACACACATTTACAAACAAAATTTAAAAAAAAAAGATTCAGTAAATAATTATATATTAATAAACTCACTTGTACATACAGTGCTTTTTTATCAATCTTAATCCACTAACAATATTTAAGATAGTGCTACATTTAATTTTTAAAAAGATTACATTGAAGTGCTAAATAAAAGCTGAACTGCAATTTAAATAGATTTAGAAAACAAAGGATGTTAATCAATGAAAATAATTTTGCCTTTTGATTTATTGTTTTAACTACTGTCATAAATAAATTGAGTGTTATATGAAATTGGCATATTGACTGTATTTTAAAGATTTAAATTGTTGATCATAAACTAGATTATTTTATAATATACAGAAGCTTTTTATATATAAAAAAGATCATAGGTATTTATTTATATTTTAAATTAGCTTATGTTTTACAATGAAAAAGTAAAAACAATTTTTTTTAAAAAAAAATTCAAAAACTTCAAATTTGAAAGTCTTGCTACAATGGATTTCAAATTATTTCATTTTTTTATGTAAAGTAATATTCTTTATTAAAACCCAAAAATATTTACATAATTACAAAGGTTATTTAAGTTCCTCTAACAACATTTCTTCAACTACTGTCATAATACTCGGGGTATTTTCCTCAGTGATTTACAGGTTGTAATTTATTACCTTACTAATACACTCTTAGACTGGAAATGATGTTTACCTACCATATTTCATGTGTGGATAGAGCAGACCCTCCCCACACTGATTCTACAGTTTTCTTTGGCCAATATTTTAAACATAGGTTAAAGTAATCACTCCAATCTCTCTCCAACTTTCTCATCCTATTGAATTTTTTATTGTCAAATACCAAAGAACATCTCATTAGCCATACTGTTTTTAATGCATGGATTATAACTATTGCATTATGTAAATTAAACCTAATCACATATTTTTTATCAGATCCTTTAGGTCTATTATTGGCATATGAAAGACTTGTGATTTCATATCCCTGAATGCCTGGCATTCCTCAAGCAGGTGCATAAATGTTTCTTTTCTCTTCTTACAAAAGATACACACATCATCCAACCCCATCCCAAGCCTTTTATTAAGGTAGGAGGTAGGTGGAAGGATTCCATTTATCAGCTTAAAAATAAACTTCATGATTGATTGAGGCGTATATATCGAGTGGAATTTTTTAAGAACACTTTTCAGTGAACAACCTAACCACGCATTCTCATTTTGATAATCTCCTTTTGTTAAATCTTTATATTTTATTCCATCTAGACTTTGGACATTTAGATCATCTTGTAAATCTTTGTATGTTATAAACATGTCCACAAGATGTGATCTTCTCTCAGCTACCATTTCATTGTAAATTCTTATATCTCCCATTGGAGGTCTGAAGGACTGATCCTTCATTACATTCAAATATGCCCTGGCAGTAATAAAATTAACATAAGCTTTTGGATCAATTAAGTTAAGCCCACCTTTATCTATTGGTTTCTGGAGTACAAAGGTTGAGAGGAGGCTAGATTTCTCCCCCCATATGAACTTCTTTGCCATCTGTATAATCTTTTGGATAGTTTTGTTGTAAAGTTTCAACCAAGGTCCATAATAACTAAGCACTCCTATTGCAATTTCATTGAAAATCTTGGATCTAGTCACTTCATAGAGTTTAAAATATAAAAAACAATTAATTCTTTCTTCCATTTTTTTTTGTTACTAGTTGATTTAACTGACGATTCATTTTAGTTTTGGATAAGTAAAGGGGGAGGCCAAGAAAAGACTTAGGTTGAGCTAAAAACTCACTTGGTATTCTTTTCCCAGTTGCCAATTGCCAAGCTGCTGACTTAGCAAACTGTACTACTGATCCTGTAGCCTGTTGGAATTTTCTAACCTTATTTATAACTATATCAATATTATAGCTGTTTTCAAAAATTATTATTATGTCATCTATAAAGGCCGTTACTTTTATTGAAACTCCCAAATGGGGCAGGTAGATTCCGTTAATTATTTTTTCTATATCCTTTACCATAGGGTCCACATAAATAGCATATAAGAGTGCTGCCAATGGAGAACCCTGTGGGATACCTTTACTAGGGATAAAGAACTCCGACCTCCTCACAAAGTTTTTATAAGAAATTTTAGTAATATAATTAATTATTGCATTTATTAAATATTGATCATCTTTTATCAGCCCAATTAGGGCATTAAATAGATAAGCCCAGTCAACCAGGTCAAATGCAGATTTAAAGTCAATTTCCAATGCAAAGTACTGAGTCAGATTCAAGGCCCTGTCATACTTGATAGCTTCTTCTATTTTAAGAGCTGCATTTATCACTCTCTTACCTTTCACAGCATGATGCGCTGTTGAAATTTTATCACTGACACTTTTAAACAATTTTCTTTGTAGGATTCTAGCCAGTATTTTAGAATCTATATCCTCAATCAATATATTTCTTAGGTCTTCAAATTTAGGTATTAATGTGTTCCTTTCTTTTTTAACACTAAAGATTACTCTTTTATTTATGCTGCCATTCAAATCTTTGTGAGCAGATCTGATTAAAATATTTTAACATAGGCCCTATCATAAGATAATTGATTTGTTTATAAACTGATGCTGGAATCGCATCATTAGCCAATACTGTTTGCATTTTCAATCTATTAATTTCATCTGTAATTTCTTGATACAAAATATATTCCTTCCCTGTTTGCTTTGTAATAATCCTATATTGATGACCATCAATATCCCAATTACCCATGGTCTGTTTCAGTCTTTCAACCATATATTCATCAACATCATCACCTGATATTAGAGAATCTTCTATTGTCTTCATAGATGCTATGCCATTTGTGTGAGGTATATAAATTATTGCATAATTAATGGTTGATTTTAATATTTGTCCCAGCCCCGAAATTAATTTCCTTAGTCTTAATATATATGAATCTTCATGCATTTTTCTACATATATTATTATATTCTTGTTGTAGTTTACCAACCAGGTCTTTATTTTCACCCAATTCAGAATGACACTCATTGTTTTATTAATCTCTATAATTCTATTTTTCATTTGATTTTGGGACATCATATTATTTGAACTATCAGCGCACAAGTCTGAAATAAATTTTTTGAATTTATGCCAAGCAATACATGGAGGCAGGTTTGAAATCCAATTGTAATAATTCAACACTATGATAATGTTAGAAATCTGATCAACCGAAAGGAAAATCTGACTCCTAATGTTCTTCTTTATAGTAAAGGCATATCTTTTATTTTTAATTAAACTATAATTCTTTATCTGGAGAAGTATTCTTAAGTGGTCTGTGAAGGCCACCAAAAAGGTATCAATAAATGAGTCCTTAACTTTATCACTGGATACAAAGAACAAATCAATCAGTGAGGAGTATCTACTGTTAAAAAATGAATAAGCATCTTTGCCATATTTCATTTTCAATGGGTACATAGCAATCATTTCCAATTTCTGTTTTAGGAGTTTGGGAATATTCTGACAAGAGCAATTAAAATCATCTCCCACCACATCAATATCCGGCTTTTGTAACAACTTATTCTGAACACTATGAATCACGTTAGATATATCATTACCCTTAGAAATCGAGTATACCACAATTAGGTAATGAAGCTGGTCAAAAATGACAAAGGACACCACCACATAGTTTACTTGTAACAATATTATTTGTATATTTCTTATACCTGTGCTCATATTTATTAGCACTGCCCTCATTGTGATGATTTCATGTTAGGTTTGTACAAAAATAAATTTTAATTTGAGAGTTTTTCAATAATCCATGGGGATGTTTTGTCACTAATCTTTGTTTTAGTTAAAATTATAATATCATATTTCTGAGATGCTATGTAATCCACAACCTTATCTGCTTTATCACCTCCATTCATACCTCTTACATTAATTGATATTATATTTAGCACTTTATTCATGATTTGGCAAAAGATTTGTCAATTTATATGAATATTACTCCACAAATTATCCTTTTTTAATTTAGTTTTTTTCATCATATTCCTTATCATTAACATCATCATATAAAGGTTCTCTATCCTGAATAGGCAATGTTAGCACATCAGTATTTGCTTGCTTATTATCATTATTGCCCTCATCAGCTATATCTTCCATGTTGGTTTTTCTTCTGCATTCCTTTTTATTTAATTGTTGTTTGAGAGATTCTACTGATAGAGTTACGATATCCCTGTCTTCCACCACACTTTCCATCCGTGAGTCAGTGTCATAATCTTCTTCAGAGGTTTTACTACTATCAGCATGTGTGTCAGGTTCAACTGATAAACGCTCAGCATCGGCTAATATATCTGTATTAATTTCATTATATATCTGTTCTTCATACAATTTATCCTCTTCTCTATTGTTATTAACTATATTAGCCCATGTCTTTATAGGTGAATTATTACATAGGTGATTCATTGGGTCGAATGTATTACACTTTATGAAATTCCCCATGTCACACATCACTGCTATATGACCAACTTTGTCACATCTAAAACACAAAGGTAGTCTATCCCTTATAACTAAGGAAATGGGCATTTTATCCTTTAATAATCTATGTGGAATCTGTTCTTTCATTACACCTTTCTTCAACCTTAGATCTACCCTCCATGCATTTGATGGAATTTGAAAGGCTACCTCCGCCGTCATTTCCCTTTCCATATTTATTATCTTGGCATAATTGCCTGTCTGAATTTTAATATATTCAATATTGAAACTTGGTGGAGTGTGTAGTATTCTTCCATAAATTAATGGGATTGGATCTTTTGTTACATAGTAATTTTTTTTTGTATTTCTTTAATTAAGTTTTCTGCTCTTTCTTTTTGTTCTTTATTGTAATATTCTATTGAAAAAAACCCTCTAGCAGGAAAAAAGGCCATATATTTAACCATGCTAATCAATTCCTGGGCATCGAGTGCTTTTAAATATTCATTAAGATCTGTTTTGTCAAGCACATGTTTTCCTGTAGTGTCATTTGTTTGCATAACTAAACTAAAAATTGATGTACTTGGTGACATGCAGCTTATGAAATTTTTTTTCCAATAAGAGTTTAAAGTAACAAAAGATTTAGTGGTAAGTCTGTTTGTGCTTTTATTTTCTGGAACGTTATAGTTAAGTTCAGCAAAATTTGTTGTTGCTTTTTTAATTAATTCTTTTTGATTATCCAATTCATTTACTATTTTTATTAATTTTGAACTAGCTGTGATTTGTTTTATTGAAGTAGTTTGTGTACTCCGCTCATCTGGCGAGTCATAACTTTCATCATTATCCATTTTCCTTCTCTTACTATGTTTTAATATTTCCCGCTCTGATCTTTCTAATCCAATGTTATTATGTGAGCCACTGTCAAGTATTGTTCTAGTATTTTCTCTATCAATGCCTGAAGTCTTACTCCCATGATTTTTTGTTTGCAATAGTTGCAGTTTTATGTTAATACTATTACCATCACTTTCATCTCTAAACTTATCTAATTCAGTATCACCATTATTTTTTTCTAATTTACGTTCATTTAACCTAGGCTTATCGGACATTTTATCTTTGCCGTTTTTATTTTCTTCCAAATTACTATCAACTAAATCCTTTAGATTATTTTTATCATTAGTAATACTCACTTTGACTTCTGGGTTTTTTTTACTCTTCCTCCCCATCTTTTATTTTGATTCGTATTGCCTAATACTCGTCAAATTTAAGCAGGTAAATACCTTGTATGACTGGCCATTACAAACCGGAAGTGACGATTATGTATTTCAAATTATAATGTTGACTTTAGAGGTGAAAAACTCATCGGTGTTATAAATGCATACAGAGCATATGGAATGATTCTCATATGATTATTGCAAATAAAAACATCGTGCTAAATAAATAAATAATTAGTTAAATATATCACTCTTTTTAAAGTCTCATAAAATACTTTATGTTGTTATTTACAGTATTATTAGGAATTTTTTAAAGATGGAAGATGTAAGTATTTAACATGTAGTTCTATTCATTTGACTATAATCGGTTTTTAGTTTTGATTTTATTTTAGTTAAATTTAACTTAGGAACCTTAATATTATTAATACTGCTTCTCCAAACAATAGTCTAAACTGGTTATTCGTCTGAATGACTGAATATTTTTGTACTTGAATAATTTATAAATATTTCCGATAGATAAATAACTGGTTTTAAAACTGAAAATTAACTTTTACACAATAAATCTGTCAGAATATCTTTATTTTTGTACTGCTATTTTTTTTCTAATTTAATAGCTTCCAGATTAAAATTATACTTTTAAAATGGATTTATTTTACTATAGATAATAGACTTATACATGACTAGTAAGATGAATATAATTCATATTTAAAATCAGTACTTAATATGTTACATTTAATAAATATGCTGATGTATGTTGATTACTTGTTATTTTTCTCATATGACCCTCAACATAAATACTTAAATGTGTCATTTATTGGAAAACAAATCTTAATTGATGATTGTGCAGTAGGAATTTTATATTTCACTTAGATAATAGTGGACTCCACGTCTAAAATATTATTATAGCCATATTATACAACAATTTTTGGCAGGTATTTTAGTACTCTTTCTACCAGTATTCATGAAACTGTTGAACAGAATAATGATGTTTCTATTAAAATATTGGCTTATATCTTAATAGCCATATAATTCTAAGTAGTGGTAACAACTCTTATTGTCTTTTTGTCATCAATCAAAAAGCTTGATGTAAAAAATTTGTTTAATTAGAAGATTCTCTCTGCAGCTATCCATTTCATCTTATACAACAGATATGCACATGACCAATGAAGAGCTGTAGAGAGCTTGAAAGTCTGAGTTCAAATCCCTTCTAATTACATTATGTTCAGCATAGGCAATATACTTGTACTTTAAAAAAATGTTTAGTTAATTATTGAATATGATTAATATATAAAAATCATTTTTCATCTCATCCACATAATTTACAAATTGGATCAAAGAACCATTTACAAGTCTTGAGAAATATTGAAGTTGAGAAAATATTATAAATAAATTTGATGACAATATGAGTGAATGATTCATCCGATAATATATTATTATATTTTCTATCACTTTTATAGGTGATTGGATTTTTAGTTAGTACTATAATTGAATTTTGGGATATATTATTATTGATAGATCACTGTATAACATTTGAATTATATTAAATCTGTTCATCTGATCTTGTATATCTAGATAAGTCAATCTTCACCTCACCCAGCTATGATGATTTTTCCAATTTTACCAAATCAAATGGTTGGTGGTAAATCACTACATATTCTGCCAAATGACTTCATTTTTCGAATTAACAAAAATTGATCTTATCCCTGAACTATTTGTTCCAAATCTAAGGAGAGAATTTGATAATTATCAGAGAAGTCTCTGAAATTTTTATTATTGACAAATTTTAATTTTTTTTCCCAAAGTAACTGATCAATTTAGAAGACAAATATTTGGCATTGGCCAATATTAACAAAAAAAAATTGCATTTTTAATTAAATTGTTTGCTATTTTAATATGTACTTTAAGAACCAAAGCCATAATTAATAAATTTATTGCCCATAAATTTTTTGACTAAATTATTAACTATCACTTTGATTAAAGACCATCTGAGAACAAACAATAACAGCGAATTTGATTCTCAGAAGTTTTTTTGACATATTATGCACCTTAGAACTATATAACCAATATAATAGTAGTGAAAATTAATGTATATATATATATATATATAATTATTTTTGTGGGGAAAAAATCTAAATTTTTATCATACAATACTTTAATAACGCCAGTTCTAAGATGCATAGAATGGCAAAAAAAGTTCTGAGGATCAAATTCACTGTTACTGTTTATTTTCAAATGGCTTTTAATTAAATTAGTAGTTAATAATTTAATCCAAAAATTTATGAATAATAAATTTACTAATTATGAAATTGGCTTTGGTTATTAAAGTTCATATTAGAATATCAAGACATTTAATTAAAACTATAAAATTTTTTATCAATGCCGACTCATGCCAAATATTCGTCTTCTGATTTGATCAGTTACGTTTGAAAAAAAAATTAAAAGTTGTCAATAATAAAAATTTCAGAGACTTCTCTGATAATTATCATATTCTCTCCTTAGATTTGGAACAAATAGTTTAGAGATAAGATCACTGATCTATCTTAAGAGTGAATCAATTTAGACAGAAAATAAATCAAAGCAATGAAGAGATTATTGCATAATGCCTTTTGCAAATGGAAATATTATGAAGATTCATAAAAAGGTGCTGATTTATCATATAATTTATTAGTTTGCATGCAAAGGTTTGTTTTACTAGATTAACAATAAATATCTGTTTAGCTAGCTAATAAAGAGCAACATAATCAGAGCAATTTTGTAAATTAATTTGTATTGCAAGTTTATCTGGTAGACCATGGTGCTTTACATGTGTTACAACTTTTCATGGTACCCTTGATATTGCATGATAAATATGTCTTTCAGAGAGTTTTAAGATATAGGCAATAATTTATATGTTAAAAAAGAGTGGGAAAATATTTAATAATAGTCTAGAAAATATTCTAAGCTTTTAATAAATTCATAAGTGGATTAAAGATGTTAGAATTTTTCATCATCATTAATTATAATTATTTAATAACAAGTGACATATCTATATACTCCGTAATCAATGAGTAAAAACAACTTCTCATGTTAAATAGGATCTGGAAAAAGTCTCTAGATCTGTGATTCACTCTTCAGACTAGACATATGTAGATTAGAAATTACTTTTCTATTGCAGCAATCAGTCTTCAGAATCAAAAAGGCATGAACTTATTCTGTCCTTTTTATGTTGTTCTCTATTCAATTAGTCTCTTTACTTAAATTTAATTGTTAGAATCATTCTATCTCAGTAGAGAGGAAATTGCATTTCTTTTAAATTAATCTACTGATTATAACTATTGTTCAAAATCTAAGACAATAACTCTCTATTATTAAATTCTTTGTCTGAATCTTTAATGAAATAAAATCTTTAATTAATTTTTTTAACTATTTTAAAAAATCAATTTAAACTGATTTTTTTTTTCAAACACAGCAATTATTGATCCAGATAACTTTTAACTTTCCTTATTGATTAAGATAATAATACCTCTTGGAGGGCAATTATTTAACAAAGAAACGATATATCAATAATTAAATAACTTTCTGAAAATATTTTTTTGTTATTATTTTGTTTCAGTAATTACTAATATATCAAAATATATTCTACTGAAGAATCTGATGAATTTTTCAAATTTTATATCATGTATTTAATCCTTTTACATTAATGGTTGCAAATTTTATACTATTACATGAAATTGTATGGAATGTTGATATTTATGTCATTTTTGAAGTTATTTTGTGACATTATCAGAATTGCTGAAATCTTTTTGTTTTTTCTTTTGATATTTTATCTCATTATCTGAGTTGCAGAATTTCTTGTTTTTGTTTTGTTTTCTTTCTGTTTTGTCATCTTTTGGGGGAATGATCCTTCTCTTTCTCAGAGGATAATTCAGTTGATATGTATTTGCCTTGCTAGGAATGTTTGAAGACTTCTTTGAATTTAGTTGGACTATAAAAGTTGATGAATTTATAGTATTTTTCTCATTTGATTTCTAGATTTGTTAGATCTTTGGTAATGTAAATAACATTAAAAAAAATTTATATCAGATTACTCAAACTCTTTTGTACTTTCTTCTCACTCCAATACAATATTATCATTGTTCTAAAAATGCAATTACTATATTAATATTTTTTAATCATGATTTGATACTATAATTGGTTAAGAGGCACATAGTGTCTGTATCATTCTTCAAGAAAATGACAAACAAAACCTTATTCATTGGACATTTGTATGCAATATTCTTAGTCTGTAGTATTTAAAACAGTCTTTTATTTAATGTGTTATGTGCATTGTAATCTAGAAATCGTGAATATGTATGGTATGTTTTCAGCAATTATTTTTATTTCACATGGAAATTAAACTTATTCATTGTATTAATTTATTACCAATTTTAATCACTGAACATTTAAAATAAAGAACAGATACATTTTCTTGCACTGCATTGTAAAAAGTTTGTTGATCAAAACAACTTAGGTGTATGAATTATTCTTTCAAAAATTACAGGATTTTAGTCTATTGAAACATAAAAATTTTATTTCTATTCTTAAGATTTTCCATTCTATATTCCATTGTTATACACAATCATAAAAAACCTTTATGAGAATAAAAGAGACATATCTGATTTTATCAATTATAATTACTTTATGTAGAATCTTAACATAATAAAAAGTCATTAAGTGCCATATCCATAGAATGAATAATAGAAAATATTAACATTTCTGACATTCTCATTATTAAACACTTCATGCCAATAGTTATTTAGCTTTGTGAATGTAATACACATTTATTTGATTGTTTTTTAATATATAAGGAATATGACTAGTCTATCAGTGATAAGCAATTTTTATCCATCATTTTATTAGCATGTAAAGCTATATAATCTTGATTGTCATTAATATTTTGAAGAATGTGTATGTTTGTTTTTCAATTATTGTTTCTAACTTTTTATTGACTATAATTATTTTTATTGATATAATTACATGTGTGTGGTTATGTGTATAAGTTGTATGAGATAGTGTGGATAGTTGAAGGGTACTTGAAAATCTGAGTTCAAATCCTCTATACTTACAATTAAGCTCTCAGGTTTGTGAAGAGTGCCTGGTTTTCAAATATTTACATATCAAACTTGTATCTTGTCCATCCCTATTATATGTATTTAATGGATACTGTCCTATACATGAGGGGTCAGAGTGACTTAAGGTCAACATGAGCATGGCAATAATATTAGCATCAGCATGGAATTTGAGTTTTCATCATCAGATTTTCAATGATATGGATGGCTGAAAAGTTGGAGGTTGCAGTGGATTGAAGCCTGTCCATTAGGGTACAAAGATTTTCTATCTTAATATAAACTGAGAAATTGATTTTATATTATATATATATATATATATATATTTTAATGGGCAACTCCTTTCTCACGTCTTATCCAGCATTGGTGAACTTAAACCAAATAATATAGATTTCAAGAAATGGACAAGTAAGCCTAACCGAAGACTATATGGAATTTCTATTGCTGTCTAGTTACCATAACACCTGTAGGTAATGTTTAAATATTACCCACCAAAGAGAATTCTGATATGAATTTTCATACAAGTATTGTTTACTTGATGCAAATTTTAAATGTTGCGTAAATAGGATTTAAGATTAATGAATAAAAATTTTTGGTAGCCCTTGTATCTTGAATAAGATCTAAATATAAAAAAAAATGTCTATGGGAGAATATATTTATGAGCATCATTTTATCAATGACCTCAAGCGCCAAACTCACTATTATGGTGAGAATTATATTTCCTGATTAACGAGGTGCCTGACCCAAGCTAACTCACTCCCAAGGTGGGGAGAAAAACCTATCAGATGAACAGAGATAATAACACAAAAAATATAGGTTTGTACTTAACTGATAATGCACTCATGGACATATCCGCTTACCTCGGACATATTTGAATCATCGGAATTTATTTAGCAAATGAAGTGATTAGAAAATGTAAACGATAATTATTGAATAACTCTAACACAAAGGTAAATCTGTACAAAATTTTATTATTAAAATCTAAATGCTATCTATGTAAATCAACTCTTATCCCTCCCATTTAAAATATATAATAAGTTCCCAAATCATGAATGAAACAATATAACATTTAATTTAGAATAAACACATAGTAATTTTTATATATAAGAAAAAATGTTTACTATACAGTTGTACGCAATAATATTATGTTATGAAATAATTTTAAAAAGTTTGTTATTTTCGAGCGTAGCTATAAGCAATTCGGAGTTATATAAAAACAGAGTTCACTTTACCTGACGAAACCATGGGGTATGGGATCAGAATGTAATGAAGCATATCAAGTGGATTTCCGCAATCTGGTAGTATTTGGAGTTGTTTTATAAAAGCGCAATATATAATTTCTTTCTGCCGAGTCCTATATTTAGTTGTCCATAAGTAATGGCGGAGCCATAAGTGAAGTCTTGTTTAATATAATTTTCAAATCAAATAAATTCATATTTTGGGATGTACAATTCTTTTCTATTTCATTTTATGTTCAGCAATCCAGAGTATTCACTAGGTTCCTAGGTTCTTCGGCGGCAGGCGGTTTAGAGTCAGTTTGCATTGGCTGTGGGTGATGAAGCGTTTTATGTATGGTCCTTACCCCATCATGTTAAATATTTTTTCTATATCTTTATGAGTCTATCTTACTCAGCGGTCACAATCTAACTGACTTAACTGCATTTTTCCTTTCTCAAATTCTCATTAATTATTTTCTTGTCTAATTAATTTTCATTTCTCAGACAAAGGAAATTTTTTTTTTTTTATCGGATCTTCAATCTAAGTCTTTTTCTTTGAATAGGTTTTCCTTTCCAAATTACTTTTACTTCTTTAAATTTACATTTACATTGTTTTGGTGGTGCCATCATTCCTGGTATCTATTCTTTTTGTTCAAACATTCTTTGGCTTTTTCTTGGAATTTTATTTTTGCAGTAATTAGCGATTGTGATTCAAACACAGAAATGCTTGAAGGCACAAACAATATTTCCTTTTCGCTATCCTCGTTAATGTGAAATATAATTGAAACTTAAATCAATATTTTAAACAATATATAACATATTTGCGCACAACTGTAATTTTGTTAATTTGTAATATTTTAAAAGTAAAACATTCTAAATTAATAATGCTTACTAATCAATCCCTTCCCCATTTATTTTCTAACAAAAAAAAAAAGAATAATAAAGAAAAAAAGTTTAAAATTTATTTCACGCACGTATATATATGAATAACTATATATTTTTTTAACCCTTTATCACCCACTTGAATATATGCCTGTATTTGAGGGTGATGCATACGCACTTTTCACTTTCTTGTAACAGGATTTGAACCCAGCTACTGTTACAATATATATATATATATATGAGAGATGATAATCTGGACCAACTGATGAGTTCTGGTTTGGCATGAAATATGTATATTGGTGATTATTAATCTTTTCTACGTGTGTGTGTGGTCATGTGTATCAGTCGTATGAGATAGTGTGGATAGTAGAAGGGTGCTTAAAAATCTGAGTTCAAATAATCTATACTTACAATTAAGCTCCCAGGTTTGTGAAGAATGTCTGGTTTTCAAATATTTTGATATAATTACTATTTTTGTCTTGGGTTTTAATAGCATTTTTTTTTTCTATTTTCTATATTGTTGTATTACCATTTTGAAATTAATTTTTTTTTATTGATTTCATTTTAATACTTGTGCCTTTGATGTTTATATAATTTTCTGAAAGTATTTAACATATTTTGCCCTACTTAGCCAATGATATTAAAGTTTCAAAAAAAAAAAAAAAAGCTTATACTTATGAAACGATCTAAATGGCAATCATTTCTAACAGGTAAAGTAACCTCACTTTATTTCAGATAGAATTATATAACAATTTTCTAGACTCTATTTAGAAATGAAATTTTACTTCCCTATTATTGCTGTTTTAATCAAATATGGAAAGGTATTTTTAATTCATTTTTATTATTTGATGAGTTTGTAACAAATTAGTAAAGTACCCTTTACCATTTTTTTTCTTTTTTAAATTCTTTTAGTTTTGCCTCATTCACATTGAGAAAACAACAATTTTTTTTTGAAAACTACTTTATTTGTTTATTAACTTTTTCTTTAATATCCAGCTTCAGTTCTAGATTATTCCACTTAAACCTTATTATTTTAGGAGGGACAAGATGCTGATTATAAATTATAGGATGAGCCTTGATTTTTATAATATAAAAAATAATCACTTGTTCATTGTTCTGAAATTCATGTAACATTTAATCACCCAAATGGAAATTGATTAAATTGAGATTTGTTGTTATTGTTGTTGATGTTGTAGTTTTTCTGGAATTTAATACTGAAATCTTTAGCTTTTAATCTATACTCTGCAATGCGCTAGAATTCAAAAAGAACAATGAAGTCATAAATATTAAGTTTTTACTGTTCATTTTCAACTAAAAAACATGTCAAAAATTCAAATGAATATTATATTCAAATTAATATTTCTAAATTATGCAATGAAAATAAAAATGTTTTATGCAGTCTCTTATTAATGAAAACACATTTTTTTTAATAAAAATATAAAATTAATAACCCACTGAATTGAAAGTTACCAAGAGGTGTCGTTAGTGCTCTTTGCAATTTGAGTTGATTTTATTCTTAATTAAAGTAGAAAAAATGTTATATAAACTTCGAGAAAATAATCATTAAATTATAAAGTAAAAACGGCAATCTATCTGACTAAAATTATTATTACTGCTTTTTTAGTCTGCCTTCAATTTAGCTATTAGCTGATTAAATAAAACATAGGATTGTTAATAAATATTTGATAATATAATATTTTGCTTTTAGGTGATAATAAAAATAAAAATTTGATAGCAGACATAAAAGAATTTATTTATAGTTTGTTATTTAAATAATATATAACAAAATTTTGATTTACATAGTATATAGTAAGCATTCTAATCTTGGATTCACCATGTGTTATGTATTTAGATATAAATTCTTAAATTTCATGTTGCATAATGACTTATGTAAGTTTTTAATCATTATTAGATTACTGATTCTAAAATAATCATTAACAAAAAACAAACTTCAGGAATGTGAAGACATGGATATATATATATAATTTAAAAGTAATTAAAACTATAATAAGTATGATATTAGTTCAGTAAGCAAGCAAGAGGACATTTAAAATTACTATAAAAAAGACACCAAACTATAAAAGAACACACAGCCTAAAGTAACAAATTATTATTTGGAAAATGAAGTATAAATTTTAAATTTATTGCCACAAGCATAAAAATATTAAATAAAAAATCTCAAAAAAATAAATAAATTAAAAGACTGTTCTTAAAACTCATGTTTTCCATATATAAGTAGAATATAAATAAAAACAATTGATTAATATATTTTTTAATTAAGACTTCATAAAAACATGCAGAAAGCCATGTAAAATGTCTACAAGAATTGCATTCAGATTATCAAACAGATATGTTTTTTTTTTTTAATATTTAAAAATTTTAATTACATATATATATATATATATTAAATACATTAGTTAGAATAACTCTACAAAATTAAAAATGTCTGTTATATTTATATTACTTGATATTATATATATACCCAATCAATCGAATTACTCGTAACTTGAAATAATAAACAACTGGTTTGCTTACAATTTAATTTAATATCATCAAATCAATTTTCGTTCACAAATGAATCTTCTCAAAAAGCCATTTTTTAAATTTATCATGTGATAAAAACGTTCTACTGCTTTATACACTCTAGTGGTCATCACTAGAAATAAACCCATGAAAAAATAAAAAATATTATTATTTTGATAAAGTTAGACATATGTATATATCCACTATACATTTCTTATTTTTTTTCTTCCTTATGTCTACTATCATCAAACAGACAAGTCCCTACTTATACTATCAATACATACACATTCATATATATTACAGATTTTTATTTTTTAACATTGACAATTTCCTTCCCAATTTTATCAAACTGTTGACTATATTAATATATATACAGCTATTATACATTCTCTTATTTATCTTATTCCACTTTATAACTACTATTTATCAACAACAAATGATTCCTGTCATACTATCAATACATATACATATATACATACCTAGACATTCTTACAAATTATAGTTTCGAAATATCTAAAAGTGATCATTTCCCTCTCAATATATATATATATGTGTGTGTGAAATGTGTGAATTAAAGAAAATTAACAACATTTGGAAGAAGCTATTGGAAGACAAATTATTTTTTAAAACTTCTCAACCAAATGAATTTAAATGAGAAAAAAAGATAAAAATAATGATTTTAAATCTCACTCACATTCCTATGATTTGAGAAAGAAGTCACCATGAGAAATGTACTTGTTATTATACTGAAACATCCCTATTTAGCTATTTTACCACATAGAATATCCCAAAAATAATTATAATATGAAGTCATCTTTTATCTGTAAAAATATTACAATTAATATATATATAAAATACATATTTTGCGGGTTCATCCGTGTTAAAAACTTTTAATACCAATACACTGACGTTTCGACTTGGTCACACAAGCCATCCACAGAGTTATAAAAAGGTAGAAAGACGGTTGTAGAGGCGCTACAATCACTGGTTTGAATAAAACATTAAAAATCCCACCAATAGCAAAAATGTTAAATTTAAGAATGTTTTTTAAAGAAATCTTTCCAAATAGGAGGAAGTTTGCATCGGAAGATCTCGCTTATTGATACAATCTGGCCTTTTAAGTATCTCAATGGCTTCTCTGATTTTGCATTGGTAGAGATTATCACATCTGGATATGATCCTGGTACTAGAAAAATCTATTTTATGACCTGAATCTATAGTATGGAGTGAGAGTGCTGATGATGATGAGTGTTGTTTAACTGCATTAGCATGCTCATCTCTCCTAACACTGATGCGACGATTACTCATACCTATGTAAGAAGCTTTACAATTTTTACATGAGATTTGATAGACACCATGAGATTCAAGAGGGATTGAATCCTTAGGCTTGGTTATTATATTGCTGATCTTTTGATGAGCAGAAAATGCTGTATCTATATTATAGCGTTTTAATATACGTCCGATACTGTCTGTAGTTCCTTTTACATATGGAACACAAATCCTAATAGCTGACTTATCATCTTTTTGTTTCCTATTTTGTCTATTTTGGGCTTCCCAAAATAGACAAAATAGGAAACAAAAAGATGATAAGTCAGCTATTAGGATTTGTGTTCCATATGTAAAAGGAACTACAGACAGTATCGGACGTATATTAAAACGCTATAATATAGATACAGCATTTTCTGCTCATCAAAAGATCAGCAATATAATAACCAAGCCTAAGGATTCAATCCCTCTTGAATCTCATGGTGTCTATCAAATCTCATGTAAAAATTGTAAAGCTTCTTACATAGGTATGAGTAATCGTCGCATCAGTGTTAGGAGAGATGAGCATGCTAATGCAGTTAAACAACACTCATCATCATCAGCACTCTCACTCCATACTATAGATTCAGGTCATAAAATAGATTTTTCTAGTACCAGGATCATATCCAGATGTGATAATCTCTACCAATGCAAAATCAGAGAAGCCATTGAGATACTAAAAGGCCAGATTGTATCAATAAGCGAGATGATACGTGCAAACTTCCTCCTATTTGGAAAGATTTCTTTAAAAAACATTCTTAAATTTAACATTTTTGCTATTGGTGGGATTTTTAATGTTTTATTCAAACCAGTGATTGTAGCGCCTCTACAACCGTCTTTCTACCTTTTTATAACTCTGTGGATGGCTTGTGTGACCAAGTCGAAACGTCAGTGTATTGGTATTAAAAGTTTTTAACACGGATGAACCCGCAAAATATGTATTTTATATATTTAACCCGTGCAAATCTTCGTTTTAACATATATATATATATATATAAATTAAATGCATGAAGCTAAATTAAAAAGTATAATAAATTAATTACATCAAACCTCTAGCCAAATAATATGATTGGTAAAACCACAAAAAAACTAAATATCAATGAGATATCAATGCAAATAGAAATAAAATAAACAATTCATCGGTCCATCGGTGTTCTGCATTGAAAAAAAAATGCATCAGGAAATTTTGGAAGGAAAAGACATATCACAAAAAATATCTACTTAAACAATGTGACAAAAATATTATTTAAATTAAAGAAGTGTGATAAAGTCAGTTTTTCACTTATTACTGCAATAGAGATTTAACAATATTTATTTTGAGAATTATAATGTTCTACTACCCAATAGAAAGAGATCATTTAAAAATAATTAATAAAATTATTTATTTTTGGTATTGCCATATATTGTTGAAAGTTGATGTTATATTCTTTTATATGTCTTGAATTATTGTAACATATTCCTTATCAACTGCATATAATTTTAAAATAAATGAATTATCTCTAATAGTGCATGTTACATCCATTTTGCATGGCTTCATAATTTTTCACATTAACTCCTTGATGATTTTACAAATTATTTTCTCTACTAATAACAATATTTTTTTATTCTTTTTTTTTACTTTTTCAGTTTTAGCATAAAATTTGTATTTAATGCAAATTAAAAACAAACTTCCATTACTTTTCAATTGACTGTTGTAAATACAGATGTTTATGTATTTTTTAGTTTATATATTTCATCTTTATTATCTAATGAATTCATAGTCTTTAAATCTCTTTTCAATGTACAACATTCATAAAATATACAGCAAATAGACTATTCTCAAATAATCTAAAAGCAAAACAAAACCTAAATTAATGAGAATAAAAAAATGATTAAACTCAAAGTCCTAAACAAAAATTAAAAATTATTAGATTATATAATAATGATAATAAGTGATTTCATGTGATGAAAGATTTTTAATCATTTTTAAAACTTTTCAAACATTTCTGTAACCACAAGATTATAAAGATGAAAAAAACACAACTCATATTATAAATACATTCTGATTATATTAATATTCTTATATCTTCTCCTTTACTTTTTTGTATTTATCTTCATATATTCATGTATATTAAAAAAATTTTATCATCTGAAGAAGAATATATGAAAGTGATAGAATTAATAGTTAAAGAATTTAAAGAAAATGGATATTGAAAAAAAATAATAGAAAGAAGTATAAGAACAGCAGAAAAAAGAAATAAAGAAGACGAAAGAAAAAAAGGAGAAAATGTAAGAAAGAAAGAATTAAAAAATGAATATATAGAAGTTAAAATAAATAGTAATAATATAATAAAGAACATTAATTAAATTATTAAAAAATTAGCAAAGTATATAATAATGTAATTAAATCTAAGATAGTAAATAAAAAAGGAGGAATATAATGGATATATTAGATAATAAGTGTATTAAAAAATAGAAAAACATATAAATGGAATATATGAGACAAAATGCAAATCATATTAGTATAATAAGATAAATAAATATGTAAAAAATAAAATAAAAAATTCAATATATACAAATATAATGCAGCATAGGTATGATAAGAAATTACCAATTTATATGCATTCTATAGCAACAGAACATATATTTGAAAAAGATAGTATGAAAATGATTGGTTATATTAATAAAAGAAGAGATAGAAAATTAAAAGACATATTAATTAAAAAAATAAAGCCAAATCTAAATAGAGATTGGGGGGGAGGACATCATTTTTATAAAAAGGTTAAATATAAAAAATAAAAAAATATTATTAATATATATATATATAGTTTTTAAAATAGATAAAAAAAATTAAAGAATATGATAAAAAGTTGAAAAAAAATAATAATAGGAGTTATATGAAAGGAGTATATGAAAAAGAGGATAATAAAATTTAAGAAAAAAAATTCCAGTTACAGTTGTAGAGGAAGAATTGAAACTTATAGAAAAGTAAATAAATAAAAAAATAGAAAAGGTCAATAGAAAAATAAAAATAGAGATAACAATAAGAATAAAATGTGAATATTAATAAAGGAATAAATAATATATAATAAGTGGATATAAAAAATAAAATGGAATGGTTGTAGTGATATATTAAAAAATAAATGTGGAATGAAAGATAAGATAGAATAAAATAAAAAATATGTTTAAAATAGAAGTAAAAATAAATAAAAAAATAATAAAAAAATGTAAGTAAGAAATAAGAGAAGCAAAGCTATAGAGTTAAAGTTAAATATGATTATGAATGATAATATAAAATATGTATATTAATATTCATATAAAATAATGGTTATATGATTATATGTTTAAATGTTGTAGCTCTGATGAGGATTGCAAGACAGTTGAAACTGAAAGCAAAATAAAGAAAATATAAAAAAGATTGCATTGAATTGTATAAGAGGAGATGATAAAAAAGATTAATATATTAATATTCTATAATTTGAAACAGATTTTAGATAAATATAATGTTTTCATAAAAAATTTTAAACATGGTCTTTTGTTAATGTGTTTATTAAGATTAATAATAAACTTTTTTTTAATTATTATACACACTTGCAACTAGTATATTAAAACTTTTTATATCAGATATACTAGGGAAGTGTGTAATGATGAAAATATATTATGAATGAGATTTTTGTCTATCTGGATTTTATTTGGATTATTTTAATGTACAAACATACAGTATTTGAAAGGAAAACTTATTGATAATCCATAACAAAGATATAGTAGTCTTGCATTGGTGGTCGAGAGGTCAGTGCGACTGCCTTGCACTTGCAGGCAGTTGCCCGGGTTGCGGGTTCGCGTCCCGGCTGATGCTATGACACTTAAAAAAAAAAAAAGATATTGTATTTTTATTTTGATAAAAAATTAACATTCTTCTGTATGGTGTATCATATTAATTTGAAATTTAGCTGGAGTTGAAACTCAAGAATCTGAAGATCTAAAATGGTGATTGAATATCATCAATTATTTATATCAGCATTTGTTCACAATTTAAATTGAAAGCTACAATTTTAATATTTATTTTTACAGTCAAATATCAGCCTTTCACGCTAATTGTGCATACGCTTTGCAAGTGTTAATAATAAATGAATACTTTCTCACCAATGCAAGATATAGTATTTATGCAGGAATAAAAGGAATCCTCTTATTCCTATGACTCAAATGCTTATATATGAGAAAATCTGAAGTGACTTCCATCGTCACGCTTTCTTTGCCAGTACTTCAGATTTGCTCATATATAAGCATTTGAGTAGTAGAAATAAGAGGATTACTTTTATTCCTGCATAAATACTATATCTTGTATTGGTGAGAATTCATTTATTATTAACACTCGCAAAGCATATGCACAATTAGCGTGAAATGCTGATATTTGACTGTAATACAATTGTTTACATATGCTATATAAAATAAATGCTTATTTAAATATTTATTTTTATAAATTTTCTCACATATGTCAAAGATGTCATCAATGTGAGGATATATGATAAATGTATTAATCCAAAACATTTTAATCCACTATTTTTTTATTATGTAAACTATACAGAAAAGAAATTAATAACAACTCCATAATCATCAAAAATAAAAATAAATGGTCGTTAATATATAGTAGCAGATGTTTATACCTAAAAAAAATAATAATAATATGAATGAAAAAAACAATAAAAATGATATTAAAATTTTATTTTGTTACAAATTTACAATATTTCTTTTTAATATAGTTAACTACAAAATTTAGACTAATGTATGTGACCCAAAAGATGCTTAATAAAACAGTTAAATCACACAAGATATTGTAGTTAAATATAAAAAAGCCTGCTCAATGACCTTTCCAAAATTAATAAATTTTGGAGAAAAGTATTTAATGCTTGCATGATATTAAATGTTTAGATTATGAGTAAAATTAATTATATTGAATTTTTTATATCTGACTCAGATATAAAACAGAAACATTAGAATCACAAAATTGCTTAGTACAGTATGTATTTTTTTAATATTCAGTTATTTATTTTGAAAGATTATCATACAATCAGTTACTGAGAAAGTAAAATCTATCATTACAAAACTGCTTTGCAAAATCACTTCATTCCTTTTTTAAAAATTGCATTTTCTCATATTTTCCAGTATACATATATCCTGCTTTTAATTAAAACATTTTTCAAACAAAATTATACTATATGCAAAAATAATGGCTATGCATATAAAAAAAAAAAAAAACTAATTATATCAAATGAACAAATATTGCATAATGTATATCAACAGTATGTCAATTGCTACAAGTAAAGGGACTCTGCTTTAAATGTAATAGAGAATGGTCTCGTTAATATTAAATGAAAATTGATAAATGTTTATGCTGTCTTTGCTTTGATAAAGAAGAGTATTCATGATTAACATGTGATCAGTGTGAACACTGAGTACAAACTATAGAAAAAAAAAATACAAATTTAAAATTATGAATTAATACAATACAAAAAAAGCAAATATTTTTTTTCTAAATCTTGATTTTTAAGTAGAATATGAAATAAAAACAAATATTTGCAAATAGTATTTCTAAAAATATAAAGTAATTGAAAGTGATTCCTGTTATAATGAAGAAAATATAATTTATATTAATATCAAAATTCAAATGATGAGAATATTTCATTTATAAGAATAATTAGTGACACAATTTAAAAAAGCATCTGGATGAGAATTACTCAGAAGCTGAAGCTAAGAAGTTGTAACAATCCTTGAGCCTAAATTGATATAAAACATTTATTTAGGAAGATAACATCAATAAATAGCAGAAAAGCTAATACTGAATCCCCAATTATCCAATGCTTCAATTTAACATAGTTATTATTAATTATATACAAATAATAATCAGTGTGATACTTAATGGACTAAAATGGAACTGGAATGGACATTTTATAGAAAAGATGACAAGATGGATAATTGATTTTTATAGAGGAATTTCAAGTAATTATAATAGAACTAAAAGCATACTACATATAATGTGAATGGATGTGATAAATAAGTTTTCTGGAATGATAAGAGAAAGAAAATGTGTTGATTGAAGAAACTATATTATACTCATAATAATGTTATTCCTGTACTATAAATATTTTTAAATATTTTAATGTTAAAAATTAATAAAAACAAAAATATATACAAAAGCCCAAAATAAAATTTATAACAGGGTCTTAATTACTGATGCAATTTATTTTCATAAATAAACCTAATAACAGACTCAACCAAGAGTATTCTTTTATTGGAATTTTAAATCTATTATTATTAACATTCAAATATAATTACAAAAAATTATATTGTATCACCTTTAGATTTCCAATCTCTGTATGTTATATTAAATATAAAGATATATCTCCTAATATGGATTCAATACAACTAAATATATTACAACTGTGAATTGTGACTCTAGCAAGTTATTTCAATTATTCTTTTGATATTTTATTACCAGAACTTCTTATAGAAGTACAGTACAAAAATCTTATTTCTATTCACTTCAGTATTATATTCTTTTTGTGTGTGTGTGTGTCATAGCATCGTCCGGGATGTGAACCCACAACCCGGGCAACTGCCTGCAAGAGCAAGGCAGTCACGCTGACCTCTCGACCACCAATGCAAGACCAGTATTATATTCTTCTTAAACATAATTGCTACTTTGTTTTTATCAGTTGAATGTTTAGATAAATATATGGCAAGTTATAAACCCTGTACTCAAACTTCATTTAAAAAACAATACCAAGCTACATTATATAATTTTGTGAACAAAATGCAAATTATTTATTGCAATCAATTATTTAAACATCGGTATTAGAGGGCATTATCTGAAAAAAAAATAATGAATGCAATAGAAGTTAAAGTCTAATTATTCTTACACCAAGTAAAACAAAGGTTCTTAAAAATAATAAAAAAACTTTCTTAAAAAAAAATAAAAAAACTTTAGAATCAAACATTATAAATTATGCCTTTAATTAAAAACCTTATTGTGTAACAGTAACATGTCTTTGGGTCATGCCCACAACCTGGGTTTTAAGTCATGGATAGGTTCCTATCAACATAGACGTTTTAGATAGTCTAACAAAAGCTAACTTATCCAAGCAATAAATATTAACCATTAAATAGAAATCTAGCTGTTCTAAAGCTGAAATATAAATCAGAAATGAAAACTACATTTCCTCATCATTAGGAAACAAGAAATCTAATGAGTAACACTTTCTTTTTTTTATCAGAGACAGTTGAAGAATCTTTATCCTGCAATAGGATATTTAAAGAGTATTTTATCACCTGTTTCTTTATAAATTAGTAAATGTAGAAACATGCATGAGATCAGTTTTTTTTAATGATTTACTATTTTTTTTCTTATTTTAATCTGCAGATAAGATTTATTTTCCAATTTGGATATGGGCAGACTAACATTATCCCGGGGAGGGGGTCTTTATTATATAATATCTATAGATAGGTGTTCTTGTAATTTGTTTTTTTTTTTTCAAAAATTAAAACTAAACTACTAGAGGGAGCCTGGTACTCCAGTTCACGCTGTTACAGGCTCCCAGTTTTATTCACCAAAGTTATAGTCTAGTTTTGAATTCATAGAAGAAAAGTTTACTAAGATGTAAGTGAATACTTGTTTTATTGCCTTTTTATCTTTACAAGAAATTTTAAAGAAGTTTTCATTCAAGAATAATTAAAATTACATATTGTTTCCGTTTTATGCAAACAGCTGTCATTGGAAATAGGCAAACGCTAGGTTAAGTAATTCTGAGAATCATTAGAATAACATAAATCTTTGAAAAATAGTTTTAAATAAAACTAAATGATTCTAAAAAGAATAGAGACACTAGAAATCTTAATTTTTTTGATAGAATAAAAAGAGAAAACATTTGGATATTAAATTTCATTGAAAATGCTGAAAATAAAAACGTTAACAAAAATAGTTTTAAAAACTTTATCTCTGCATGAGATATTAATATTGTTAAACAAGTTTCTATAGCTGAAAACCAGTCAGGGAAAACAGAAAACAACCTAAGGAACATTATGGATACAAAGATTAATCATAAAATTAAGAAAGAAAGAAATCCTAGTGTTAAGTTGTTCATAGGAATAAAGTTATGATATCGTTGTGTTGAACAGGTCGAATAAATTATTTTGAATTTTAATTCGATCTCAATTTTAGAATTGAACATTATAGATTATGACTTAAGCTATCTTCCTGCACAAAAATCAAGTTTCACCAATGATCACAACAGAAATTATTAGCCCATTTCCGGTGTGATTGGGGGCATCACAAAAATAAAAATTTTCAAATCAACACAGAATTACAACGAAATGATTCCTCAGCAAAAAACAAACAAACAATGATTTAAAGGCAAAATTAGTACAAATGATGTTTTAGACATAAGCAGAGACATTGAAGCTACAAATGATTCATCCTCTTTTAGTTATTTCAAGCTTTAACAATAAACTTTCAAATTATACAACTGAATCCTTGATTCCTAATCAAGACCTAGAATTCAATCCAAAGAAGCAGAATCCAATTAGTATCAACAAATAATAACCATAATGAACCCTGGGGGACTTTATAGTTGGGTAGACTGAACAGGTATTGTGAACATTTGCAGACACAGGAGGTTGATAATGATTACAAACAGACTTTCAGCTCCATTGACCTCAATGTGCTAGGTGATATGGACAAATGGTGTGTATTCATGGTGTGCAAGTAAATCTGGCTTGATTCCAGACTACATTAAATCCAACTATTGCATTGGTGGGCACAGGACTGCATTCGTCATTTCTTTCACAGGGATTGATGATGGCAGTCATTGGGGATCTGGTTTGTGGGTGCGGGCTATTGACAATTATTGCCGCTTCCAGAAAACCTGCTGGGAGGGTACAGGGTCAAAGTTTTCAGTACCTTTACTGCTCTGATGGGCTGCTGCGCTCCCTTGATGGATTGTTCTTGGGCAGTGCAGATCTGTGCTCGTCCATATATAGATACATATTGAGTAAGGTTATTCAACCCTTTTGTGGATATGTTTTTTTATCGAGCGTATGTTACTTTGTTTTTACCTTGTAACATTGAACACTGTAATATCATGTAGCTGGTGATCAGTCACCTGTGTTTTTTTTTTACCTTAATAAAAAAAAAAAAAAAAACTACAGTTCAGTTTAAATTTATCAAAATTTATTAATTTTTAAATGATAATCATGTCATTTTTAATAAGAAATTTTCATTCCTAAACCAATATTTTATTAAAACCATTGTACATTTATGTCGTTGATTTGCATTGAACTTCTTTTAACGCTGTAAATCATCGACAATTACTTGTTGTTGTTTGAAGTGTGTACGCATTATCATATTAAGTGCAATCTCAATTTAGTTTTTAATTAATTAACGTGAATAGATTTTTTTCCTCTTCCTTTTTTGGCTAATTAAATTTAACAACAGCCTTTGAGGGGAAAACAAGTATATATTATAATAAATTTATTTTTAATGAGTATATATCATTAACTTATTATTATGCAAAATATATGAAATTTATTTTTTATTAGGTAATTACATATTCTTAATAAAAAGCAATATGAAATTATAATTATAGGCACCACTTCAATGTATAAAATATTAGTTATCTGTTTACGTGTATATACTTCAGAAAAATCACATATAAAACAAAATGAAACCACTTTAAATCCACATTTACGTTCACATAGTCCATTATTTGATAAAGTTAGAATGAAAAAAAAGGTTAAATACTGGAAACTTAAAAAAATGTATGAAAAAGGAATTCTCGATAAATTAACATTAATCCTAAATATTGCATTACTAGAAAAAACAGAATTCTTAATTCTCACACACAAACAGAAAAGAAAATTGAAAATAACACTATCAGCACTGGAAATAAGTAAGATGAAAGTGAATCAAAAAAATAATCCAAGCTGTAGTCATATATGAAACACAGACAATCGCCATAAAAAATTAAAATGCTTAAAGTGGAAGAGAGTGGGCATTTTGCAAAAACAAAGAAAAAACTATATAAAAAATAGCTTCTCTGCTAATAAATGGATACTATTATCTGGATAAAAACGGCTGAAAGTAAAGGTAATGAGGAATTAACATCAAATATGACACTTCAGCTCAACAGTATGAAACATAGAGCAAAGGTTGGCATAAGTTATATATATATAATTTAAATAAGCTTTTTTAAATAACCTATTTTATAATAAAGATGGGAAGCAATAAAAGAGAAGAAAATACTCAAATTATTCACCATACTTGTCAATCGCAAGTAGTAAGTGTTTAAGTAATTCTTTTTATTTTGCTAAGAATATGAGTATTATGAAAAGGTAAAAGTTAAAATTTAAGACTTTTATAATACGCTAATCATGCTTTCAACAGACTACTACCAAAATCATAGTGCTCCATTAATTTATCAGTTGAAAATTATGCCCATATATAGACATAATTAAAACAGTGCTATGATTCTAGCAATGGTATGCCAAAAGCATGCTTAGTTCACTATAAACGTCTTGAATTTCAACTTTTACCTTTTTATAATATATTAAACAACCTCCATACTTCAGTTCTTTTTAAATTCATATAAATAAAGATACAATAAAAGATAAATGCCCCCCAAGATGCATTTCATGCTAAACAAGCACTCATCAGCTGATCCAGGTCACTATCTCTCATATATAATTATATTATATGAAGAGTATTTATCTATAGTAAATTGATACATTTATATTTACCACTGTCAAACTCACTCCACTCACAACATTGACTCCATGCACCTCAGATAAATATAATAATGATTATCATTAATCATTTTCTAAACTAGAGATTATCTCTAGCACATATATAAAATTTAAACTTCAGTTAAAGATTAATATATCTGATATTTTTTTTAATTTTAAACATACACACACATGGAGTTATTCACCTTTCTCTTTCCCATGTATAATATCTTTATAGATATATTGAACAAACTTCATATATTTTCATTCTTCTTAAATTCAAATAAATAAAGATGCAATAAAAGACAAATGATCCCCAAGATGCATTTCATGTTGAACCAGCACTCATCAGTTGGCCCAGGTCATTATCCCCCATATATAACTCTATTAAATGAAGAGTATGAAGTTTAAAGTTTCTATCTATGCTAGAGATAATCTCTAGTTTAAAAAAGGATTACTAATAACCATTACTGTATTTATCTGATGTGGATAGTGTCTAAGTTGTGAGTGGAGTGTTTGACAATGGAAAATAAATATGTATTAGTTTATTATAGATAAATACTATTCATATAACAGAGTTTCTATGAAAGATAGTGGCCTGGGCTAACTGATGAGTGCTGGTTCAGCACAAAATGCATCTTTGTAATCATTTATCTTTTATTGTAGCTTGATTTATATGAATTTTAAAAAAATGGGAACTATGGAGGTTGTTTTATATACCTATAAAGATATTATACAGGGGAAAGAGAAAGGTGGATAATTCCATGTATATGTATGTTCAAAATTTAAAAATAAGTTATATCAATTTTTAACTGAAGTTTAAAGTTTATATCTGTGGAAACTCTAGTTTAGAAAATGAGTAGTAATAATCATTATTGTATTTATCTGAGGGGGATATTGCCAAAGTTATGAGTGGAGAGAGTTTGACAATGATAAATAAAATAATACTTGAGTACAATGAGTTTATAAGAGTTACATGAATTATAAAAAGATAATTAAATATTCAGAATTACTAAGAATAACTAATTACTCGTTTATTAATTGATATTGTTTGCTCAGCTAAGTTGACTGTGGACTAGCTATCTGGAAAAAAGATCAAGTAAGACTATCTTTTTTTTTAAATTTACTCTGTTTATATTTGAAATTAGATAGTAGATAATAGGCTTAGTAAGTTAGTAGATAGTAGGCTTAGTAAGTTTATCCATTATTTATGAATATATACATATGTATTAGTAATAAATTAAAGTAAAAACATTATTACAATTTATTAATCTAGTCGCATCTTATATAACATTTACCATGTCAAAAATGTTTTGTTTCTTTTGTTTTATAAAATTAATAGTTTATTTTTATTTTTTAAGATTTAAAAAAAAAAGATATTCTTAATATGTTTTAGACTTTTATTGTAATCTTTTATATCAAATTTGGCCCAATGTATTTGTGTGTTTTCAGTTATAATTTTTTATTAGTGATTCAATTTATCTATTTTGTTGGAAAAAATAAAAACCAAAATAAATGAATAATTAATTACAATCACAGAGAATAAGATAGTTTCCTTTTTAAATATCAGAGACTTTAAAATGATGAAACAGTACCATTAAGTCTACTGTGATGTGGAAAAAAGATCAGTTTCATGCTATTTTATTATTAAGTGATTATATTTCTTTTCAAAATTAACTTTATTGCCTATGAATACAAAAAACAAATAGTAGAGTAAATAATACAAATTAAAAATTTAAACAAATTGTCTTGAATTATGATGAGCATTCGGACAGTTGAGCAACATGCACAGGGAAAGCGTGCACATTTTCCAGCCTTCCAACAATTATGGTAAGGCTAATGCTTTGGCTATCAATTGCCCAAAACAGGACCACCTAACCATAATCAGAGGTGTCTTAGTGGCTTATGTATTGTGACTTTAGGACACATGAAGGAAGCCTCCCTTTGCTGAAGCAAAAACTATTCTGGTAACAAAATTCTGTTGTGTAAATTACCATTACTTTTCCCAAATAAGAGATGACATCTCATTGTCCAGATTCTATATTTCATCACGACTGACAGTCTACTTATTCCAAAGATTCCAGTTTTTAGGCATTTGTTTAGGTTTAAAATCCTTTGCGTATAGGTTGTGATCCAACCATTGAGTATTGTTCTGCATTCATTTAATACCACACAATAAAAAATAGATGTTGCATTGATTCATTTTCTTGATTGCACATTTAGCAAACCAAATTTATTTTGGCAAAGCCTCTCCTCCAGACTAGAAATTCACTGGTGAGGAGTGCAGTCAAATTTAGTTTTAGGATAAAATCCAGATATCTTCCCTCCAACATCCAGAATTTAAATTTCCTAATTAACAGCTAATTCAAAAGTCCCAAGAGGCCCTGAAGAGCAGCTGTGGTAGGGTTAAACAATTGGTGTATATCCGAATATTTCAATTTAGCCAACAAGTTGCTTTCAATTCCTATCCCCTTAATCAATGCAACAAGCCTCTCCAGCCATGCCAGTGGTTTTACAGGAAGGGGGCTATCTATAAGATGGTGGCAAGTCAGTGAGGAGGGATTAAAAAATAAATAACAGCTGATGTAAACCACTCTTTTAGCCCAATCAAAAAGATTATGGGCCCTCTGATACAGAAATGTTTGAATAAAGTGAAGGGCAAGCCCATCAACCATTCTGGGTTACCACATGTTTTTGTGGCTTTTTATGACAACTTTCTTCTTCCAGAGCAGCAAAAAGCAAAGAGAGTTAACCTTTGCCTGGACTCATTTAGTTGGCACTATTACTGGCATAAAAATAATTTTTATCTTTGGGAAGACTAGCATATTAAGTAATGCCACTTTTCCCAATAATGACAAATAAATCCCTGAAATTGATTTGACTGTGCTTTTGACTGCCTCCAGTAGTTTTCTTTGAACTAAATTCTCTTATCTCTTGTAAAAAGCATAAGGGAAAACCAAAAAATTGTGCAGCATGGCCAAAAAATTAGGTGAAATTTTCCCAGTCAATAACCACCAAGCCACAGATTTCTGATTAAAGCTGAGGCCATAGTTCTCAGAATACCAGTCCATGATTTTCTTTAGACCAGGAATATATTTTTTCCATCAACCATTGACATATGCAAGACACTTGATCACTTTTCCCAGGTTTGGAATATGAATATTTGGCAGGTCCCCCTCAAGTCTAACCAGTAATGGGATGATGAATGCTGTGAACAAAAGAATACTGAAAAGCAAACCCTGCAGGATAGAGAGATTTAGATGAAATCCAGATGCCACCTTTCCATCCAAAGTGATGAGAATTTCTCTGTTACTAAGAAGATTTTCAATTATGGAAAGATGAGCTTCAGAGACCATATAACATCTAAGTATCTTGATGATCAGATCAATTCTTACCAAGTCAAATGCTGCCCTGATGTCTAGTTGGACAGTGTTTGGCCTGACACCCCTACAATGCCTCACATGCTTAAGTATAATCTTGAACAAACATACAGATTGGTTGTAGATAGTTTTTCAAGCTGCCCAGCAGACAAGTTTTGATAAATTGTATTTTGAATGTGGTCCTCAAGAAGTGACTCAACAACCTTGATGACCAGAGGTGTCATAGAAATTGGTTGAAGACTAGAGAGCTCAGAGGGAAAACCATGTTTTTTTAAAAAAAAATACTAGTGAAACCAGATACAGACCCTCAACTGACCTACACCATGTATCTAGCTCATTGCTAAATCCCAAGATGATTGGCACAATGAAATAACTCATGTATAGTAGGAGAAACTTATGAATCACATGTGAACCAGGGTGGCCCCCTTTGGGAATGATCTTAGATTTTCAAGGATATCTTGATTAGTGATTCTATGATCCAATGAGTAATTTACCCAGCACTCTGCTTTACTAATATCCATCCCTTGATTCTGCAACTTGGAGATAAAGTAATTGCAGATAACCAGAATCATAGCATCCCCAATATCTGACTACCCTCTAGGAACAATTGATGAGGGGGTAATCTTCCTCCCAGCACCCACCTCAAATAACTTCTGGTCCAACAGTGCCAGTTCCCAATGAACCTATGGGAACATGGTGATGTCTTCTGCAAAGGCATTTTGACTGTTTGGTAATGATCCTTCAGTCATACAATTATGTCAACACTGTGACTGCTGCCAGAGAGTAAGTCAAGTTTATTTTCAAAGTCATTTAGCTCAAGTAATAAATTTGTTGTGTTAGAAAAGTTCCAAGTCAATTGTTTTATAATATCCTGCACCACTTCAAGGAAGGTAGTCCAGGCCTGAAAGGGACCTAAATTCAAAATATTGATTTTAAACCCAAGTACATTTTCACCAGCCTCATGTTACTCCTCAACCCATATACAGGCAGAGGTCCATCATCCACCTGAAGGTCAATGTGTAGTGACAAGTGATCAGAAAAACTGATCAACTTTACCACCACATTCAGCTGAAAGTGTAAGTCTGGTATATAGTATAGGAAGTCTATAAGGGTCCTCCATCTTTGGACATAATAAGAGAATGCTTCTGGAGGAAAGAAACCTTACCACATATGAGGACCTTATTGAGCAAATGGATGTATTTATGATTAAATTTGCTTATAACTCATATGAAAATCCCTTAAAATCTACAGTGAATAGGAGTTTGAAGTCATGATTATGTTAATAGTGTCTGTGATTTTCCTGATTAATGGCTCACTGCTTTGTAAGGATAGGTAGACCAAATTAAAATAAAGTTTGCCACAATGCCTATCAATGATAGTACAATTAAAATCAATAAAAATGACTTTGAACTCCAAAGGAGCTCTGCATCTATTTATCAATATTGAAATACCTTCAGCCTCAATGAGAAGGTTTTAATATTTAAAGTAACCAATGAAAGAAAAAACAATTTGATTCTGTAACTATACCATTAATTATTTTTTTATTTTCGCCATGCAGATGACGTTTGATGGCTCTGACATTGATCCCAATGATTGAAATTAACATTTTAGAAGATTAATAAAGGGAAGAGTGAGTTCAAAAAATCTAGGAAGACAACTCTGACTGACAGAACTTAATGATTATTGTGGCCAGCCTAAGAGGGTCAGAAGCATTAATCAAGATCTAATGGCCTGACATTTAATCTGTTGTATGACAAACCTGAAAGTTAATGTCTTTAAAGAAGATCCATGAAGTACCAAGTCGAGGCATACTAAAAGGAACTGTCATCAGGCCACCTAAATTACCAGGGAAAATGTCAACACTGAGAGCAGTTTCATCTGCCGAACCCTGACACAGCTCCAGACAATCATCATGAGCTACTACTTTTTTCACTGTGTTATTTGCTCCCTCTTCTCATAAGTTGTTAGTGTAAGAATCAGCATTAGAGTCTCTTCTTAACAATTATCTGACCTTTTTTTCTTTTTTAGTTGCATCCTCAGAGGCAATCCATTATTATCATTATTCCTTTACTCTGAAAACATATAATCTCCATAACTAGATCTGCCACTCCACTTTAGCTTCTTTGGGTTATTCTTTTTCTTCTGAGCCTGTCAATTTGACTTATTGTGAGATTCAGTTGGCATTTCATCTTGAGTATCTATCGCCATATTGCTATTATTATCAGTCTTCCAATTCCTCTTCCTTTTTCTGTTCCTTATTTTTTTTATTTTGAGTTGAAGCTAAGCAGGTTGCTATGCTTTGTTCTTCATTTGAGGTAAAACCATCTGACCTGAAAGATAATTCTTGATTCTTGACCCACTCCCCTTGCTCATGATCTTTCTGCATTGTAGTCACATCCTGAGTCTGAATTTTTTTCATCACAAATGTGGCCTTTCACATGACTGACCACTTTATACCAATTTTTTTAATCATGGTATCAGCTTCTTCGTCACTCCAGGAATCTGTTTGAGGAATTTTAGCTTCCTGAGGGGCCTTTTGAACTTTCATCTTCAATCAAGTTAATACCTTCCATACATGTTTCAATCTCTATAAGCCTGGTGCTTCCAGTTGAAGGCTTCTCCCTGGATACATTATTGGGATTAGTCAGCTTTAGGGCATTTTTTAACTTTCATCTTCAATTAAGTTAATACCTTCCATACATGTTTCAATCTCTATAAGCCTGGTGCTTCCTGTTGAAGGATTCTCCCTGGATACATCATTAGGATTAGTCAGCTTTGTTTCAATATTAATATGAGATCCTATAACTCACTCCAACATATTTGCACCCTCGGATGTCCTGCCAGATTTATGAATTCTGTTTCTCATAATGCCACATAAGCCACAAATCTTACCTTTAAAGTCCTTAATTAAATGAGTTTTTCTAGACAATAAAAGCATTGGGGGTGGATACCAAACAAGGACAAAAACTATTGGTGTGCCATGTAGTGAAATGATGGTCAGAATATCAGTCAGACTGACACCACATTTAATGGTTATACTAAATACAGTAGTATTTAAGAGAAACTGACCCCCCACACTTTCTCTCTATTAAGTAGCAGAGGTTTGAGACTGTCCCATATTTTCTCAACATTTCTTGCAGATCTTTCTCTTTAAAGTCAATTAAAGTTTTTAATTTTTTTGCCAAGACAACTGGTGTATTGGTATTAATGCAACATAAAATCACCAAATACTCAATGATGTTGTTTTTGAAATTATTATTGTTTCTCCATGATTTGAATTTCACTGCTAAATAGTGGCATTTGGAAGTGCCAAGTTCTTGTGCACTTTTCCTGAGAAGTTTTTTTCTTTAATCAAGCTGTAAAACTGTTCTGCTGGAAATTTGAATAGGGGAACATCTATTGTTAGCGACAGCAAAGATGAGTGTTCTTTCATTTGAATAGTGCAAAAAATGATTTATACAGTAGATCAGGTATATATTTATTAAAGTTCAAGGAATTGATCTTCTGTGAACTTTTCAACACTCTTAGAAAAGTTTTTATGGGCCTCATATCCAAAATCATTCAGAAACACCACGGTTCATAAGATTGATCAAGGAGTTCTGGATGTCTTCTGCTTGTAAATGATTTTCTTTTTGTCAATTATTATTATTATTAACAATCCTAGCATAAGTGACAATATTGAAGTTAGTGGGTTGATGAATAGTCTTGTTTTGTTGGTGGAAAGAAGTAATAAAAACTTCTGTTGTCATAGAATCACTAGAAATATTTTTATATTACATTTGTCATTAGATTCTCTTAGAGAAGATGTGGACAAAAATAATAATGAAACTGTGGACAAAGTATGAATCAGAAACTTAATGAAACTTGTAAAAGTGTAGAAGATTTTAAAGTGGAACGCAAGATAAGTTTAATAATTTGGATTTGAGGTTTGATAGCAATGAAAAAGTTATTGATTATTTAAAGAATGAAAGAAAGAAAGCATATAGAGTATAAGAAGCATGAATTATTAGAGAAAATAAATTTTCTGAATTCTCTGATAATACAATTAAGGGTTTGAGAAAACAGATCGAAGACTCTATTAAGTCAGTGTCAGATAAACAATAGCAACTTAACCCAGAATCTAGATACTAACAGATCAGCTATTGATCATGAAATTGGTGAAATAAAAGATCATATGGATCGTATAAATGAAAGTATCAAATTTGTTAAGGAAGAGGTAGTGCAGACCAGATTAAATGTAGAAGATGAATTGGAAAAAGAATTAGTAGAAAAGTTCAAAGATTTGAAAGTACAAACTAAGATAGATGTAAAGGAGAAAATAGAACAAGATTTGGTTGAGAGATTAAAGGATCTTGATATTCAGAAAGTTGATGAACACAAATATAGATCTAAAGTTGGTGAGAGTATGAAACATTTACAGAAATATATAAAAGAGCAGGCATGGCAGTTAGAAAAGAATAATAGTGAGTGTAGACAAATAGTGGATCAAAATTTGGATAAGTTTAAAAGTGAACAGAAGATATATGTGGAACAAGTGCTCAGACAGATAAATGTTGTGGAAAAGTTACAGCAAGTACATGAGCAAATGGAGGAAATTAAGTTTATAAGTAATAAAACTTTAGAACCAGAGAAAGAGAAAATGTCACATAGAAAGTATGAAGACTGTATAAATCCATCACCAATTGATAAGATAGAATATCTAAGGAAAGGTGAGGATAACCCCTTAGATCATACTAGTGTTAAAAAAATAGACAGTAGACCAGTTAAGGAAAGTATTAGTTGTGATGGAGGCCCAAATAGCTCTATGGCCTTACATTTTATGAGAATAAAACCGTTTAGAGGAGATTATACAGAGAACCCAGCAAGAGTTTTTGAATAGTTTAGATGAGCTATTTTTGAAATGTTTATTGACAGAAAGAGAAAAATTAGTCATTTGTAGCAATCATTTAGGTGGTATTGCCAAAGACTGGTGGCAGTCACTTTTTGAAAGGCCAAGTACTTATGGCAACTTTAAGTGTTTAATTATAGAGAGTTAATGAAACACAGATAAGCAAGATAGTATTTTGTTCCAGATAATTCAAGAAAAAATATCACACTAATAAGGGCAGCTATACTAGTTTCTTTCGGAGCCGAGCTGTTTGATTGAAAATGCTTACTGCATGTCTATTATCTGAAGGGCAGATAATCAGGATAGTACGCCATAATTTGCCCAGAAACGTGGAACAATTGTTAATAGCAGCGGATTGTTATTCAATAGAAGATGTATCAGAGGTATTAGAAACCCTTGAAATTACTGAGACACCTTTAGACAGTAGGTTTAAGGCAAATAGAGAAAGAAATATTTATCCATTGTCAAATTTTAATATTAGCAATAATAATCAGAGGTCTCCAGTAGGTTTGAAGAGGAGATATAATTTTAAAGAGAGAGATAAGGCATCTCCTTATGCAAAGAAAGTGTTAAGATTTGATATATCTAGAAGTAGGGAGGAAGTACAGAATAGTCAACCATCTGCGAGTGGTATTACTACAATTTTAAAAAATACCAAATGTTAAAACAAGTGAGAAAAAGTTAAACTAAAAACATCTTTGTGTATTAGTTTTTCTTTGCAAGGACCTGGTGCTAACAAAATGAAGAACAATCAGATGTAGATGTTAAATACTTTAGATTTAGGCATTGATTTCTTAGAGCCCTTTACTATAGGTGAACCGCCTATAATGTATCAATGTCCGGTTGTAATTTTAAATATTGAAAATATAAAAGTTGAAGCATTGATTGACTTTGGAAGCCAAGCTTCCATATTATTAGAGTCAACTTATCAAAATCTGGTATGCATAAAAGGTGATATACCTTCATTGGAATAAAACAAATACAAGTAACTCTAGCAAATGAAAAGAGAACGAAGTTAACAAATAAACAAGTGTGGATTACCTTCAAAATTAATAACACAGAGTTTGGGTATGTTTTTCTTATTATGCCTGGATTAATACATGAAGCCATAATAGGTTCAAAATTAATAACACAGAGTTTGGGTATGTTTTTCTTATTATGCCTGGATTAATACATGAAGTCATAATAGGTGCTGATTTCATGATTTTGAATGATTGTCAAATAGACTTTTATAATAAAATTTTTACATGTAAGAAGGAAAAGCTTAATTTTGAATATGGTGTATATAACCTTTCCAATCAATTACTATGCATCCATAATACATTGATTGGTGCTAGCATAAAGGCAAAATTTGAACATATTTATGCAGTCAATTCTAAATTAAGTGAAAAATTATATCAATTAATGTATAGCTTTAAAAGCATTTTTTTCTAAAATCTTTGGTATAATAGATGGATATACCCATCGGATTAAATTGAAGTGTAATTATCCTTTCCATCAAAAGATGTACCCGATCCCTTACCAACATAAGGATGAGGTACAGAGTCAAGTAGACATGATGCTAGAGTGGGATATAATAAAAAAGTGCCCTTCTGCTTATGTAAACCCATTGCTCATTGTAAAGAAGGATAGCAATATTAGGGTATGTCTGGATGCTCACATGTTAAATAATATAACTGTGCCAGAGTGTGACATTTCTCCACCCATACATGAGCTCCTAACTAAGTTTCATAAGAGGTCAATTTTCTCTACATTTGATTTAACAGCTAGTTATTGGCAAATACCATTTACATGAGAATGATCAGCAATACACAGCATTTAGATTTCAAGGCCAGTCATATGTTTTCAGGCGGATACCTTTTGGTCTTATTAATAGTAGTGCTGGCTTAATCAGATGTTTGGACATGATTTTTTTCAAAGCAATTAAAGGAAAATATCGTCATGTATGTGGACAATATCGTCATTGCTTCTGACAGTTTAGAAGAACATATCCAACACTTAGAAAGGTTTTTTAATGAATGCACTATGGAAAATGTCAAAATTAATTTGGAGAAGTATTCAATAACAGCTAAAAAAATTACTTTTCTGGGTCATTTAATAAATGAGCATGGTATCCAGCCCCATCCAGAAAAGATTTCCACTATTCAACACTTCCCCACACCAAAAACTGTAAAGCAACTGAAATCATTTTTTGGGTTGTGTAATTACTATAACCACTTTTACCAAAATTTTGCTGAGGACACTGTACATTTATCCAAATTGCTAAAGAAGGCAGAGAGGTGGAAGTGGGCCACTTATCATGATAGTGAATTTAATTTGATTAAAAATAAATTTTTAAAACATAATTTTAAGTTATCCTGACTTCAATAAAACATTTTATGTGTAAACAGATAGTAGTTACTATGATCTGGGTGTAGTGTTATTTCAACTCAATGAGGATTAGGTACCTCATGTATTGTATTTCTTGAGCAGACATATGAGAGGTGCTGAGTTGAACTATACAATTACTGAGAAGGAAACCCTAGCTGTTGTCTGGGCTTTTCAGAAATTACGGCAATTTTTGTTAGGTTCTAGTGTGATTGTATTGACTGACCATAGAAGCTTAGAGTTTTTAAATAAAAGCTACCTCAGTAATGAGAGACTTATTAGGTGGAGCTTGTATCTCCAACAGTTCAATTATAGAGTACTCTATATTGAAGGGAGACAGAATATCCCTGTTGACATTCTTAGCCACCACCCTATCTGTTTAATGTCACAAAATCCTGATAATCAGAACATCATTGTAAGTAACATAGATTTGGTCAGGGATGAATCTATAGCTGATGATTACAATAATCTCACTATGATCCAGAGTCAGTATCAGAGATTAAATAGGATCATGACTATCTTAAATAATCATGATAATATAAACAGTAAAAATAAACGTGTTAAAATGATTTTTAGAAAGTATAAAATTTATCAAAATTTGCTTATGTATAATATAAATTCTAATCAGGGGGAATCATGAAGGATAGTTGTCCCTAACTCCATGATTGATAAACTGATCATGTATGTTCATAGTGGCTATGGGCACTATGGAGCACCAAAAATTATGTATGTTTGAAAGTTGATATTTTATTGGAATAAAATGTATAAACGTGTAATTAAAAAGATTAAAACGTAATATTTGTCTAAAATCTAAACATTGCAGTAAATCTTATGTAGGAATCATACAGCCCATTATTTCAGATCATCCTAATGAATTATTAGTGATCAATTTCTATGGGCCCCTTCCACCATTCAATCGTCAAAAATTTATACTTGTAACATATGATGTTTTTAGTAAGCTAGTCTCAGCCTATCCTGTATCTAAAACCAGTGCTCATTATGTAATCAAATACATGCTTGATTATCAATTCTCCTTAGTTAGAAAGCCAAAAATAATTCTTACTGATCATGCAACCGCTTTTATATCTGGTAGATGGAATGAGTGGATTCGAACTCAACACCTCAAACATATTATGAGCTCCATTAGAAACCGGCAGTCTAATCCCTGTGAATGTATTATGTGGAAGATCGGTAGATTATTGAGAGTTTATGTAGCCGATGATCATAAACAATGTGTTCATAAACTCTCTGAGGTTGTTAATTATATCAACAGCACCTGCAATGAATCCACAGGTTTTACACCTTTCCGTCTACACTATGGCAAACATAAAAATTTACTAATTCAAACACCTATACCTATAATGAGAGATCCAATAAATTTAAATCAAGATATAAATCAAGCTAAAGTAAAGCTGAATATTATGGGTGCTAAGAGAGTAAAAAATCCCATAAAAAATCCCATAATAGACAACATCTGTTTAAAGTTGATGATCTAGTTCTTGTTAGAACACCCCATGTTAGCAACCTTTAAAGAAATCAATTTAAGAAATTCCATGAGTTATATGAGGGGCCATATAAGATCTTTAGCAAAGTTGGAAAAAATGCTTTCATGTTGACTACACCAGATGGTGAGAAAGAGACATACAATGCTAGAAGTTTAATCCCATACCCATCAGAAGTGTAAAAAAAATTTTTTTTTAGTATTTTTAGTTGAAATTCTGAGTATGATGTCCAAATATTTTATGATTCCTTATGTCAAAATAGTATATTAGTTATGTTTCAATAGTATAGAATAAATTTTAGTTAGAGCAAATTATAAAAAAAATAGTAAATATCATTGAATAGAACAAATATTATGATAGATGTTTAATTTAAATTTTTTATTCAAAGGAGGAAGTTATGTGCCCTTTTCTATAGGTCAGAAATAGCTCATTACGGTAAATTAATAAAAAATTTAAATTTTGGAATATGTTCTCTTTTGTTGATTATATTGTATTAATATTATCTTAAAGATACAATTTGAGGCTAAATAAAATATGTAATGCATAGAATTATGATAAATCACTTAAAAACAGTGAAGTAAAGTTAAAAATATTGTTACATATGGTTGCAAAAGCTGCATAATAAATAACTCAGCTATAAATATTTAAAAGTATGTTTAAAAAGTTCAATTTTAATAGACTTAAACTTATAGTTAAATAAATGTTGTATTTATTTTTATAAATTATATTTAATAATCATAATTAATATCAGATATTTTAAAAAGTAACTTTATGATAGTGAAAGTTGTATTTAATTCTATATTTTGTAAATTATTCTTTCAAATTTTATATAATTGTATTATTTTATTTAATACAATAAGTGTAGCAATTTATTTATTCCCAGACAGAAAATCGAATCCAGTCTGTCTTGGTTATATTAGTCATGTGACCTGTATAATAGTTACACACACTTGCGGATTAGTCAAGTTCAAAATATTTTAAAATTGCATTATAGAAAAAGCAAATATTAAATATTAAGTTAACTATCGTACAAAATATTTTAAATAAAGTAATAAAGATGAATACAGTTAATAAAAAAGTGAAATATTTTGTTAAAATAAAAATAGATAAATTAAATATTAAAAGTGGGATAATTTATTAAATATTATTTTTAAAAGTCATTTAAAGGTATTAACGTAGTTTAGTAAAGTAATAATTGATTTAAAAGTAATATTTTTAAATAACATTTTAAAGTTTTAATACGTCATATTTTTTATTTTGAAATTTAATTGTGTAAGTTTCTAACATTATGCAAATTTGGTATCAAACCAAAAGTAAGAATCAACCAATAGAAGGATGTATTTTTTTAGGATATAAATACAGATTGCATGGTGGTAATCAAGCGGTGATTAAAAAATGTATTAAAGATAGAAGAATCATATCAGAAGCTATCAAGGTGATAGTAATTTTAAATTTTATTATTTAGTCAATTTTAGTGCCCTCGTATAATTTTATTTGCAAAAGATAATATGTTATTATTATTTTTAAAAAGTATTTTGCAAAGAGAGAGTGTAAAATAAAAATATTAGTAATAACTTCATTTAATATGCCTTGCTAATTTTAAAAGTCCGTTATCAGTAGTATTCATCAAAATCTAAATTATAACTTTGCAATAATAAAATGGATATACCAATAAGGAAAACATATTCAACTTATAATATTTTAAAAATGAGTATAATATTTATTAATGCAGTTTCAATAATATTGAACAAGAGAACTATTCAAATGAATAAATTATTGTGGACATTGTATAGGAAACTTATTAGAAAAACTGTTTGCCGATTTAAAGTAAAGATGCATTATTTTATATAGCAAGATTGCCTTATTCAGTATTAATAAACAATAGAACAAGCATACTTTATAATAAAAATATGGAAATATCATGTTATAAAAGTAAATGTTGTATCCTTTTGAAGGAAACATTAAAAATATCTACAAGAAATTATTTTAAGAAAAGACTCATGGAAAATATTTTAGAAAAGCATATGTTTTAAAAACCTGAGATATATAGGGTTAATATGTGTATATAAAATTGTTTTAAAAGCTAATAATTTAAGACAAGAAAAACCTCTGAATATGTAATAAAAAATAATAAATTTCTTTGAAGAAGAAACCTATAAAGAAAATGAACATGTTAATAAGTAAAATATTGAATTATGGAAATAAGTATTGTGCAAAAGTTTATCTGGATAATTCAAGCTAAGTCAAAGAAGATAGAATGAATTGCCCAGCTAATAAGGAATATTCCAAAGTAGGAGCTTCAACTTATTATTTTAATAATTATAATTTTATTATGATTTCAATAATCATCATTCTGGACTATAGAAGTTATAAACTATTATTCTATTAACTCTTCCAGGATGGATTGATTATTATTTTATTTAATTTTTCAAGATTTTAAGATGTCATAATATTTTTTTATTATTTTTTTTAAACCTGAGATTTTTGTACCGGAAGTTTGGGCAACACTTCTGCAGGAAACGTATTGTCTTGTTCATCATCATAGCAATGGGGGAGGTTGTAGAATTATACTTGAATGAACATTTTAAAAAAAAACTTTTGAAAAAGAAAATGGAAATTTTTGGACTTATAAAGAACATTCGTTTTCAGCTGATGTTATGTAAATATGATTTTCATTTATTACTATTTATTTTAAATGTAAATTTTCTAGTTATAAGATTAGGAACATGAACATTAATCTATTGATAATATTAAAATCCTATAATATAATAATTTAATAATTTAAATAAGAACATTTTAAATAAAGGTATGGATGTATTTTTTTTCATGTATGCAATGTATCTAATTGATAGAAAACCGAAGACTGCATAGGTGATAACAAGCTAATATCACTTGGTAATAGTTAATGAATATTGTTATTTTATGATGTTTATTTTGTTTTGTTTTTAGATTGCCTATGAATAATAATGAATGGAAGTATAAATGTTTTAATTATATGTAAACACATTTTGTACAACACTTTAAACATTATGAAATTAAGATTTATTTTGGGAATATGCATACTATAATGTTATACTAGTAATATAACCCAACATGATAATAAATATTTATGTGATTCTTTTAAAAAACTTTTATATTATTGTATGTTCAAAGTATTATCTGATTAGTTTATATATGTTTTAGAATATAGATTAAGGAAGTAAGCAAACTTTTCTTGTGGATCAATGAGGTTTCTCTAATTATAAATGAATTTTATTTATTGTTTTGAATATGCAAGATAGTTATTTTGTCGATGTAAAATGTGATAAATCTTTAGTAAATAAGAATAAGATAGTGACCTGGTAGTAATATGGTGAATATGAGCCCAGGAGATGATGTTATAATAGGATATGCTGAAGGAATATGAATAATATTTTATAATATTTGTGGATATTCAGTACAGTTAACAGTGTCCTGTAACTATATATTTATTTTGGACAGTGTCTATTTTCTTTAAATATTGATGGTTTAATAAAGCTGAAGGAATAGCTTTAACATCATTGATGTATTGGAGGCCATTAGACAGGAAGGGTCATGCCTCTTTTTCTTATTGATACACTATGCCATGATATTTTTGATAGGTGCTATGAGTTATCCTCTAATTTTCTTCTTTAAATCCTACACATCTATTCACTTTCTAGATTTCCAATGTAACTAGATCATTCAGTATGAAATATTTGAAAAGAAACAATAGATAATTTAGAGTTTAAGATATGCTATCATTTGAATGAGATAATTTCATTTACTTAGAAGAAGTAGAATTTGTAAAAATTGGAATTGAAAATCCAATGAATCCTAAAAGAAAAAAAAAGAATTATAAAATATATTTTCAGATTTATTTTGGAAATAAAATAAAATTTCAAGTATAAAGTATATAAAACAAAGTTGTTCTTTAAAATGTTAAATAACTTTTAAATGCTTTATTTTGTCTTTAAAATAAGTATTGCATATTTTAAAAAAATATATAATGTTATAAAGTAAAACGATATAAATAATAAGCATAGGTATAATTTTGAAATTATTAAATAATAGGGAATATATCGGTAATTACAACTATATAGTATTAAAGTAATGTTAAGTGGGAATATGTTATATTTAATAAACATAGTGTAGTAAACAACAGTATCCACAAAATCAGGTAATAAATTACTAGATAGATATTTTATGTAACATCTTTGACATTGCAAGATAAAAATTGTTTAATTTTTAAGAAAATCCATACTCACAATAATGTTATTTTTATATTTTTTCGTAGTATGTTTCCATGGATGTTTTTTAGAAAGAAAGGTATAATTAAATATTACTTAAGGACAGAATGTATTTTTAATAAAAATAAATAAATGTAATTTATCATAAGTTTAATTAAAAGGAGATAAATAAAATGGTATTATTTTATTATTATTGTCTTAAGTCAGAATGAAGACATAAAATAATTCTAAATTGTTTTTTAATAACTAAGTAATAAAAAATGTAAAACAGTGTAAAGTGAGGATATCCATTGTAAATATTGTAAATAAATTGTTTATTTTATTTTATGGTTAATAATAAACTTTGTTAATTTTGTTTTCAAAAATTTGTGTGTCTAGATTGTTTATTTCTCCCACTACACTGCATGAGACCACACAATACACCCAGAATAATAGAAATGGACATATAATTTTGCACAAAGATAAATAAAGAATTATTTTAAGAATTCAAATATTTTATTGAGTTTCATTTAATTAAGTAATCATAATTTTACATTATCTTATGGTCATAAATTAGTTATCATAATAGTATATCGAATCATATGCTATCTGTTGCCACACACCTTTGTTTGTGAGATTATCAAATGCTACCATTTATTTATTATATTATTACATGAAGATAAAAGATTATATTATATTATTTTATTATGGTAATAAAAATATAGTGAAAAGAAAAGATATACAGAATTAGTTAATACAATGAAGAATATTATTATTATTTGTTATTATTAGTTTAAGTATAGTAGAGTATGATATAAAATCCTTTCTCATATTTTACTACCATAATTTTTATTAACTTAGAATAAATTTATGAACATGAGATTTTATTGAGATAAATTATTATAGATAAAAAAATTAAGATTTAATTATTAGTTTAATCTTAATGAGTAGGAGTTATTAAAGTCGTAAGAATACTATAAGTTTATTATTTGAGATAATAATAGGGGGGATAGTGTTCTTATGTCATTGAGGTAGTATCCTATAGGATATTGGCTCAATGTAATCTTTCTTGTCACCTGTATTTTCACTTCCAAGTCTCATAAAATATTAAATATTTAATTATTTATTTTATAAACTGTGTCTTATTCTTATTTTAAATTTGAGCTAGTGGAACATTTAATATTAATGTAGATATTTTATTTATTAATTATTTGCGTTATAATAAACGTAATCTGTAACTGAGCTAACCCATTTCATATAATAATATATTGCCTGGAAGTGAATCTGCAAACGGATAAGTTAGAATATATATATATATATATATATATATATATATATATATATATATACTTATGCTTGTAATGTTTATATATATATATATATATATATATATATAAACATTACAAGCATAAAGGTAAACTAGTCAATATAAAATCAAAACTACCCCAAATCCAAAATTAAATGAGACCAACATAAAAGTAATATTAAAACACAACCTAAGGTTTCACTGCTACAAGCAGACTTCTCAAGTGTAAAGAACTACAAAAACTACACAATATATATAATATTAAAAACTATCCACAAATCCATTCACTTCCCATCCACTCTTAATATTAAAAGAACTCTTAAATAAGTTAATTGCTTCAGAATAACAAATTTTCAATAATAAAGTCTCTTTAATTCTTCTTTTGATTTCATTTCTCTCAAAAAAGACAACCTTAGCTTCATCAAAATCAATAGTGTGGCCTGTATCATTTTCATGGACATACAAAGCAGAACTAAGATATCTATTTTTAGCTCTACTTTTATGAACATTTATTCTTTCATTTAAACTTAAACTACTCTGACCTATGTAAACCTTCTTACAAAATAAACAAGGGATAAAATATACTACACCAGGGATAGTCTTTCTATCACAAACTTCTTTTGTATTATTTAATAAATTATTCAATGTAACACCCCTTTTCCAAGCAATTTTTTTATTTCCAAATAATTTACTATTTCTACCCACAATTTTATAAGAAGACAATTTAAATGGCAAAGAAATAAAATCATATTTTTCTTTAACCTTTACATCCTTACAAATATTACTATTAAATACAATACTTTTAACAAATTTATCAGAGTATCCAACACTCAAGTAATCTTTATAAAATTAATATTTCTGAAACAAAGCTACCCCACTAGAATTATTTAATTTAATATTCCTATGACAATAATTAATTCCTTAAAGCAGCTACTTTATGAGAGGAATATTAAATTAAATAATTCTAGTGGGGTAGCTTTGTTTCAGAAATATCAATTTTATAAAGATTACTTGAGTGTTGGATACTCTGATAAATTTGTTAAAAGTATTGTATTTAATAGTAATATTTGTAAGGATGTATAGGTTAAAGAAAAATATGATTTTATTTCTTTGCCATTTAAATTGTCTTCTTATAAAATTGTGCGTAGAAATAGTAAATTGTTTGGAAATAAGAAAATTGCTTGGAAAAGGGGTGTTGCATTGAATAATTTATTAAATAATACAAAAGAAGTTTGTGATAAGACTATTCCTGGTGTAGTATATTTTATCCCTTGTTTATTTTGTAAGAAGGTTTACATATGTCAGAGTAGTTTGAGTTTAAATGAAAGAATAAAGGTTCATAAAAGTAAAGTTAAAAATAGATATCTTAGTTCTGCTTTGTATGTCCATGAAAAAGATACAGGCCACACTATTGATTTTGATGAAGCTAAGGTTGTCTTCTTTGAGAGAAATTAAATCAAAAGAAGAATTAAGGAGTCTTTATTATTGAAAATTTATTATTCTGAAGCAATTAACTTATTTAAGAGTTTTTTTTAATATTAAGGGTGGATGGGAAGTGAATGGATTTGTGGGTAGTTTTTAATATTATATATGTTGTGTAGTTTTTGAAGTTCTTTACACTTGAGAAGTCTGCTTGTAGCAGTGAAACCTTAGGTTGTGTTTTAATATTATTTTTATGCTGGTCTCATTTAATTTTGGATTTGGGGTAGTTTTGATATATATATATATATATATATATATATATATATATATATATCATACATATATATATATATATATATATATATATATGTATGTATAAAGAGCCTGCTACTAGCTCTAAACAAGCTTAATTTTTTTATGATAAATGCTACAAGAGAAAATACATTAAGCTTTTATCTATGATGGTCCCCATCCCAGACCGGTTTTGAGCTATGGCTCTCATCAATGAGGAGCTAGGACATAAGATTCAAAATATTAACTCAATCCAAGCATTTATCTAATTCTTAAATATAGTTTCTTTAGATAAAGAGCTGAGTTTGAAGACATGTAGGTTGCTGAAGATTTGGATCTTTTTCTTAATATTTAAGAATTAGATAAATGCTTGGCTTGAGTTAATATTTTGAATCTTATGTCCTAGTTCCTCACTGATGAGAGCCATAGCTTGAAACCTGTCTGGGGATGGGGACCATCATAGATAAAAGCTTCATGTATTTTCTCTTGTAGCATTTATCATTAAAAAAAAAAGCTTGTTTAGAGCTAGTAGCAGGCTCTTTATATCTTACATATTGGCAATACAAGCTATATAGGTCATGTGATGTATGACTTATTTTTAATATATATATATATATATATTGTATATATATATATATATATATATGTAAACCACCATGTAATAACTTGAATTTTGTATTAATCACATATATGTAAATCACTAAGTGATAATATGTTATTATTGTAAACTAATCAAAATCAGAAGGCTTAATTGATTTGCAGAACTTATTTTAGACATTAATATCATTTTTTTATTATTGATAAACTTGTGTTCAATTATGAAGACTATTCCAGTGGTTGTAGATATTTATAGAATATCTGTTTCCATCATCTCTTGATGACATACAGTAATAAAGCTTGCATTCTTCTGAGATAGATTTATGTGTAATGGCTAATATAGCAATAGGGATGTATATTACAGCTTTTGGGCATCCAGAGATTATCATTCATCATCCTGGTGGGCACAAAAGAGAATACTCATTAAAGCCCATGCACCACATTTTATTTTAGTTTAGTCTTATTAGAAGTTAAGTTTATAGTTGTCCAGTACAAGTGGCCAGAGCATTGATGATGATCAGCATGTTTTATTATCCAGCAATATTATTTTCTGATTTTTTATTATTATGTATTTTGATGGATGAGCACTTAGTTTGTGCCTCCAAATCAATGGTTAAATAATTGCCCCAAGTGGCAATGGCTCAATAGTCAGCCTGGTTTACAGCAGACCCATTTCCAATCCAGTCGCCAAATTATCTGTTGATTTATATTTTTATTGTTCAAATATAGTTCCAAGATGGACTGTTGATTTCATTCTGATATATTGTGTTGATGTAGTTTGATTGATGGATCATTTATGATGATGAATGGTTTCTTATTACATGAGTATTACTTTTATTTATTATAATGCTGATTGATTTATAATTATACTTATAGTTGCTCTGAAGAGTTAACTGATCTATTCTGATCTCTAGCTGGCTGATCTCACAGAAATCTTCTGATCTCTCATACTCATGAATATATAAAATTACTTATATATATTTTGGGATATTAAAAATTTCTTTAATATCATTTAGTTTAATATCACTTATTTAATTTACTTGGGAGTGATGATGATTTGTCGATCACCCCAGATTTTCCACCTTCACCATCTTACAATATATATATATATATATATATATATATATATATATATATATATATATATATATATATATATATATAATCACAGATGGAGCTTTACCAATAGCTCACTCAAAATTGTTTACAAAAAATGCCAAGAGATAATCGAAAATTCAATATCTCTTTCAAATTGTCTCCAAACTTTAAACCATGGTTTCAAGCTAATGGTCTTTCATCAATAATGGGTAGGAGAACTAGAAACTAGATCTAAATCCCAACTCTACTGAACAGCATTTATGTAAATTGTTCCTATCAGCTTGAAAGCACAATTTTTTCAGATATGTAAATATCTTAAAATCCAGCTAAACAAACTAGATAGTTATATGGGTCTTAAATCAGTTCAGTTTCACCACACAGTAAGAAGGTTCTGACATCTATATCTTTGCTAAAACCTTCAAAGGTACATTTATGATAAACAAAAACAAGATAAAAAATTTTTAACCTGCTTATAGCTTGCATTTTATGATCACAGATGAAGCTTTACCAATAGCTCACTCAAGCTTGTTTAGAAAAAATGCCAAGAGAGAATAAATGCTGTTCAGTAGAGTTGGGATTTAGATCTAATTTTGAGTCTGCCTACTCTTTACTGATGAGAGGCAATTAACTTGAAACCATGGTTTAAAGGTTGGATACAATTTGAAAGAGATATTGAATTTTTGATTCTCTCTTGGCATTTTTTGTAAACAAGCTTGAGTAAGCTATTGGTAAAGCTCATCTGTGATCATAAAATGCAAGCTATAGGCAGGTTAAAAAATTTTTAACTTGTTTTTGTTTATCATATATATATATATATGTCCACAGATGGCGTTCTACCAAAAAAGCTCATCAAGCGTATGTTTTGTTTACATAAACGTCAGAGTAGTTAGTATTCACTATCTCTAACTATAATTCCACTTTCAGATCATGATTTCAAGCTATTTGCTATCGTCAGTGAAAGACAGTAATTCCTGTCTTTCACTGACGATAGCAAATAGCTTGAAATCATGATCTGAAAGTGGAATTATAGTTAGAGATAGTGAATACTAACTACTCTGACGTTTATGTAAACAAAACATATGCTTGATGGGCGTTTTTGGTAGAACGCCATCTGTGGACATAAATACAAGCGTTAGCAAGTTTTTTAACTTGCATTTTTGTTTATCATATATATATATATTCCACCTTTATTCTTAAAAGTAGTTTGCCTTGACAATAGTTTGAAGTTGTTGATTCTTATTAATATTGGAATTGTCTAAATGATAACAGGCTTTTAATGATATACAGATAGAAAATTGCTTCACTTTAATTGAATCATTTAATAAAAGTACATTAACAATTTTAATTAGTCATTCATTAAACTAGAGATTATTTACTTAATGAATAATATAATCTCTAATGTGATTTTCATTATGCCATTCCTATGCAATGTAAATATTGTTTTATCCACAATTAGCACCTTGTGGAGGAGTGTAATCACAAGCATATTACTAAAGACATGTGAAAAAGTATGATGTCCAAAATGCATATTTCATACTGAACTGGCACTCATCAGTTGGTTCACATCATAATCTTTTATACATATTTTTATCATTGTTTATTATATAGATATATAGATAGCCAATTACTATTGTTTAATTGACAAATGTTAAATTTTCTGCTCTTGGAACTTTGTCACAAACCGCATAATGGATGTTTATTCAAAATTTCAATTAGTTCTTCAAAGTGGATAGAAACTAGTTCTTACCTTGTGTGAAAGTGATATAGTGAAAATCATACTATATAAATATTATTCATTAAGTGGAAAATCTCTAGTCTAATGAATGACTACTTATAATTATTAATATTTTTTAAATGTGTCAAAATTTTGAGGGCAGTAAATTTGACCTATCAATTATATGGTAATAATTGGCTATCTATATATGCTGAACCACTATAAAGATAAGTGTAAAAAATGTGATATTGGCCAATTGATGGCATGCTGATGCAGTATAAAATGTGAAACTTGGAGATCATACATCTTTTTTTACATATCTGTGGTCATATTATTATTATTAAATTTCCCACAAAGTGTTAAAAGTGAATAAAAAACAGTCCTCACATTGCATAAAAGTGGTGTAGTGAAAATTGCACTACATAAATATTATTTATTAAGTGGATAATCTCTAGTCTAATCAATAACTAATTAAAATTATTTATATGACTTTATTATGATCTGAAAAGAAACAAAATATTAATTTTAATTGTATGTAATTGAAAGAAAGCTAAAAAAGATCAATCAAAGGTGAGAAATTTTTGTAAATAATAAAATATTTACCCGAGAGTTTAAAAAAATATATATTTTGAAAGCAAAAAAAAATTATATCCATATATAAATGAATTCTAATTACAATTTAATTCTTACTCAAAGATTATACTACTATAGAAATGTACTTTTTATTCAGTGTACAATATGAGTAAGTCATATGTTTCAAAAACGGAATCAATTAATGCCATGAGGTAATTATCTTATTTAAAATATAAAAAAACAATATTTTATAATATTTTTATGCATATTTAGGGCATTCTTTTTAATTAATAAATATTTCAACTCTTTTATCAAGTTAAAATATTTTATAAAAGTTAGAATTACATTCATATATCAGCCTTTCAAGTTAATTGTGCATGTGCTTTTGCGAGTGTTAATAATAAATGAATACTTTCCTTTCCAATACAAGATGTAGTATTTATGCAGGAATAAAATGAATTATAAAAGCCACATACATAAGTTTAACTTTCCTTTCTTACTCCAAAAATACCATTGTTTAAGGTTGTGATTTGTAAGCAGACCATATCATTTCATCTAGGTATTTATGTACCTATTTATATATGGTAACTGATAAAATATATTAAAAATGACAAATTCCTCCCATCTGGTTATGTTTAACCTTTTAAATATTTGGATGGACACTTTATAAAACTCTTTATAGTAAACAAATACTTATTTTAAGAATAGACATTACAATGTGCATTTAAAACTAATCATAATAATATCTCAGGGTTCTATAACAAAATCTAATTGTGGATTTACACAACATTCATATATTTGGGCTAGAAAAATTGTTATAAGCTTTTTTATTACATATATTCCATTTAAAATTACCTCAGAGTTATAAGATTAAAGTATAGTAAATAATCTTAAAATTTAAAATCTTTAAAATTATAAATTATTATTACTGATATGATAAAAAAATATTTTGATTACTTAATTCATATCTCAAGCAACAGAATATTAAGATAGAAATGGTGTAAGTGTATAAAAATAATGAACATTTTTTTATAAAGCAGTATGCCTTTTAAATATTATATGATAATTAGAAAATTGTGTTACCATATTTATTATAAAATTACTAGTTGATGAGTATTAACAAATTAATCATAAAAACCAGATAACTAACTTTAACAATAAGTAATATAAAAAATATTTAAGGAAATAAAATAAAAAATAATAAGTTGTCTACATTGATTAAAAATATTCTAGTGATTTCTTTAATTAGGAAAATAATTCCTACTTTATTAATACCTAATTGTATAATGTATTTTGACTTGATACAAAATAAAACACTTTATTGAAAAGAGTTGTTAAGATCTACTCAAAATACTTAATTCTAAATAATAAACAAAACAAAAAAAAATGTTTTGATGTGTCTTTAATTAAATAATAAAACCCGTTTTGTTCTACATATCTGATTATAAACTTAGTTATTTCATACAAGAGAAAAACATTAACCCAACTTATAATATTATTCCTAAAGTATTACGTTAATTAATCTGATTCTAATAAAAACTACTGGCATTTCATAAGAAGCGTATTAAACTCATATTATGAATAAAACAAGAATACAATATCGTCAGAACTTAACTGAACAATAATATTTATACAAATATCAGTACTACAAGTATAACTGAATATTCAATATATACTTTATAAAATCTTGAGATGACCTAAGTGGATAAATAAGAAAGGTAATATTTATAAATATTTAATCTAAATATTTTAGATAACTTTAATTATAGAAACATAGGATTAAATCGATTGATCAAATAACTTTTTAATTAAATTTAAATATTAATAATTGGTCTCCATAGTACAATTAATAACTTACTTCTACTGAAAGATAATTATAAATTTAATACACTATCTGTATATTTTTTTTCATTATATCTTTCATCTGGTCAGAACTTTCATTGAACGACTTAACACTGGATATTAATTAAACAAATTTGAAAAATATAATATATACTTATAATTTAAAATTAATTCAAAATTTTTTAAAAGTTCAAAATATTTATTCCAACACAATCTTTCAAAATACTTGAAAATGATTAAACCCTTCAGCACTTTAGGTTGCAAATTTTAATGGATAGGTGAAGCAAGATTTAATCCTTATTATAGAGCAATTAGTAATGAAATCTAAGCTTTAAAGTGCAATCCAATAACAGTGAGTTTAAAATCTTCCAAAATCACAATATGTTGTTTTATTTCATAAATGTGACATAAAATAAATAATCCTTTGAATCTACTAATAGTGAATTAAAATTATTCCAGAGAATCACAATAAGATGTTCTATTTTCTAGATACGGAACATAGTTATTAACCTCTTAATAGATGGCATTCATAAATTATAACTTTTCTTGAAAGATTTATAAAGATAAAATTTATTAGTTACAAATTTATTTTAACAATAATTATCCAAGATAGAAGTATTTTTCATCATGAAGATAACATTCATTAATTAAAATTCATTTTTTGATAATTATTCAATACATAGATGTTTTTCCAGAAAACTTTAGATTGCTTAATAACATCAAGAAAGCATTTGGAGATTAGACAAGTCAATAACATGGCTTAAACAAAAGTGGCATTCCTGAAATAGTTTCAAATTTCATATTTAAATACAAATTTATAATTTCATTCCATTTAAAGTACTTTGCAAGATGATGTCATGGTTAGATATTTAGTTTTCCATTAAGAACTGTTTTGGGGTACATTTTGTAAATATTTATCTGATTCTCTATTACATACTGGAAGATGCCAAGATGGCTAACTTTAAATTGAAATCCACTACATCTCACTTGCAATCAGTTAATAAAAAAGGTTAAACAATTCTGAACAGAGGTGTATTTATAAAATTGTATCACATAATATATGAATTTTTTTTTTAATTCTTCACTCTTTTGGCTTTTTACAGAAAAATTGTATCATTGTTGCCAGGATACAATATAAAACAAGTGATTTTTGGAAGTTTTAAAAATTTGTAGTGCTAAATTTGTAAGTAAATAAATCATCATAAAAATTACAAAAATAATATTTTAAATACAATATTAAGTAGTGGCATTATATATATATTGTACCCTTTTGTTTAGGTAAGGATGGATTATTTATATCAATTTACTGGAAAATTGTAAATTTCAAAGATAAGATAAGGAATGATGTATGTTATGTGTGGATGATCTTTTAATAATTTATTTAGGACAAGTAAAATAATTTCTGTATAATACTAGGTTATTATTTGAAAGAAAACAGTTAACTAAAAAATAATTATAAGATTGTATGGTTGGAAAAGCTGGCCACAATAAATTCTGATTTAATAAGTCTTATAAACAAATGATTAAAGTAAACTTTAAAAGTAGTAATTTAAAGTTAAATGAATAGACTATATAATAATAATAATAATAATAATAATAATAATAATAATAATAATAATAATAATAATAATAATAATAATAATAATAATTATTATTATTATTATTATTATTATTATTATTATTATTATTATTATTATTATATTTGATAATTTTATTAAAAAATATTTTAATTAGAAGTAATGATATAGGAGAAAAGTGTATATTTGATTTTATAATATTGGAATAATTATTTTAAATTTTGCTATAATATTATTTTTATGTAATATTTCATAAATTAAATTATTTATTTTGTTTTCATTTAAATTATTAGCATCTCATGAATTTTCGTAAATCATGTGGTGTGTAGATATTCACACGTGTGCTTGAGAAGTTTTTAGTAAAGTTCAAAACTATGTTAAATTTCATATAAGATTTAAAAATAGTAGTTTTGTGTATTCAAGAATAAAATAATATCTGTTATAAATATTAAATTGGGTCTTTAAAATGAATGTAATAAATAAAATCAGATTTTTTATTTTGTTTTGAAAATAAATATGTTTTATTTAAAAAGAAGGATAGAAATAGTAATAAATATTATAATGTGATTTTTTAAAATTATTTTAGAGTATTTATAAATTGTAAATAAAATATGAAAATTAATTAAAAATTAAATAATATAATAAAAAATAAATATTAGTAAATTATTATTTGTTTTAACTTTAATCTAGCATTGTTTTCCCAGGGTAGTTGGAAGTAAGCATTGTTTAATTTGACCAATCAAATGTGTAGTAGGCTTGAGTATAAAAGAGCTGCACAGATTTTGCAGATTGCTATTATTTTAATTCTTACTATCGTTGTTATTGTTACTAAAACTTTAGTTAATTACATATATTAGTAATAGTCAATTTATTATTTTAAATTCTAAAAAAAAAAAAGATATTAATTCATTATTATAAAATTGTGTGATATAGAAATGTGTGGCTAAAAAATTAAGTAATTCATTGCCTGCTAATTTATTACATCTAATTTAACATCAACTTAAACATGGAGAAGTCATCACTGAATTTAAATTTATTTACGAAAATATTGAATTATTATTTTTCTACTAGGTACATAATTTTGCCTATGTTGAGAGGTCATGCTAATTTAATAGTAAATTTAATAGGTAGAACTTCACAGAGAAGATTCAAAAAAGCTCATCAAAGATGGAAGAAAAAAATGGGAAATCTTTTATTTTAAAATATAATAGTTTTTTTTTTTAAAAAAAAAAACTGTAAACGTAAAAGTAATAATTATTTAAGACGCTGAAATATTTCTTTATGAAGAATTATTGAAAATTGATTTTAAAAGTTAAAAAATGAAGATTACTGGTAAAGTAATTTATATTACATTAGAAAAATCTTCAAAATAAGTTAGTTGTTGTATGCTGGACATACAGAAGATATTCAGAAAATTACTGAAAAAAATATTTAAAACAATATGATAAAAATTCAGAAAATTACTGAAAGCAGTAAAATTTTAGAAGATATATGTCATAATAAAGAATTAAAAAATGCATTTAACTATTACTGTTGGAAATAAAAAAAGAACTGTGAACTATTTGTATTGCAATGGGAATATTTTACAAGTCGACTTATTTTTGTTTTATTTTCATTATTCTTCAAAGAATTGTCAGACATGTCATGAAAGTGGAACTATTGGAGCATGCATAGTTTTTGTTGGCATCAAAAAAAGATGTTTTTGTCAATAAATGCTGTACAGGAGGAAAAGGACATTTTCTATAATGAACTTTGTTGGAGTTTCTTTTCGTAAATATGATTTTAAATTTTATTGTACTAACTTTCATAATAATGCTTATAGATTAGAAGTAAAGTAGGAACATAGAACATTAAATTATTTACTAACCTAGTGATTAATTATTTAAAAAAATCATTAATATTTTTTTTTTAAAAAAATTAATATTTTAAAGTATGATGATGTGGAATAAAAGATATTTAAATAATGTTTTATTTAGTTCATGATCCAAAAATATTAATGGAACAATCGACAATGAAGATGTATTATTGATGGTAACAATTATAAAAGTATTGATCATTTTATTCTGTATTTTATTATTGTATATTTTAGTGTGGGTGTATGAAATGAGTATAAAACACAATGCACACATATAGCTTATAGTTTTTTATTCATGTTAAAAATATGCATACTTGTAGTAATATTATAAGTACATTTTAATATAAGGGAAATATAAGTATATTATTCTATTATAACTGAATTTAATGTTTATTTTAAATGATCAAAATAACAAACTGGGATATCGATACTGATTGTTTGTATTTATGTTTAAAGTTACTAAGGGATAGAATCATCTTTTCTTATCGATTGGTTAGATTGTTATTTTAGACATGAATTTATTTATTGTTATAAGAATATAGCAATAGATTTGGTGATGTAAGGTTGGTATTAAGTTAAATAGGACCAAGATAATATTTTAGGTAGGACCTGTTTATATGGGAATAAATGTAGATAATAGTGGTTATTGTGCAAGTATAGATAACTTAGTCCTATAGCTTGTATATGTCCATGGTAGTGTTATTTTCTGTAGGTTAAAGTTGTAATGTTCCATAGAGCTGAATAAATAGCTTGGATATTCGGTTTATTAGTAGAGGTGATGAACTAAAAAAGTCAGACCTTATTTATGATATGCTGTTACCATGATGGTTATTTAATAGAAGTGCTATTGAATTAAAATCTTATTTATTCCATATACCTACTTTTGTATCTACTATCGATATTGTTCAGATTGCATTGTAAAGGATAATATTTCAAAATATGAAATGACGAATAAGTTTAAAATGCAGAATTATTATTGAAGAGGATAATATGGATTATATTGTTTTAAAGTAAGGATACAAATAAGTGTAAAGAGTACAAAATTATAACTTGTTAATAAGGAATCATAAACTTTTTTTATATTTTGGATTCATTATTGTTTATTATAAGTAAATAAATGATGAATAAAGTGTGTTTTCTAAAGATATTATTTAGTCACTAAGTTTTAAAAGATTTAATTTTAATGCATATTTTTTTACAAGTAAAAGAGATATAACTAAATCACATTTGAAGAATATAAGTGATCATAATTTTATATAAAAAATTATTCTATAATAATAACACATTAATACTTACATTTTATTTAACATTACATTAATGATTAATAAGCAGTCTAGATTAATGGATATGTTATTAATGAAGATTATTTATATTATTAATAGGTTAGAAATAATTATATGAGATAATAAAAGTATTTTAAAAACTAAATAATAAATGATAAATGTATATTGAATTAATAATTTAAATGATATTTTTATAATGTACTGATTTAAAGAAACTTAATAGAGGCCATAAAAATATTTTGGTAATGTTTTAATGATAAGTATTTTATAAAGCAATGTTTTTGTATCCGATATTTATTTTATTTAATCTGTTTTGCGAGATTATCTAAATGGGAGTAAAACAAAATTCATTCATATTGTATATACTGTATATAATTTATTGTTCAAGCTTATTAATAAATTTAAGTTTTGTTTATAAATCTTGGTGTTGATTCAATTTCTTCACATTACAATTATATAATCACAGATAATTAGAATTAAGACATAATATTTGCACAACATACATAAAGTCGTTATTTAAGAGTTATACTGTTTTATTGATATAATTTTATTTAAGAAATTTTATTTATTATATCATTATTTTGGTCATAGAATAACCACAAAAAATTTACACAGAATTATATTATTAGTGATTGCCACATATTTTCAGATTATAAGATCATACCATATATGTTTGTTTAAGATGTCATATGGATAATAGAATATTACATTATATTATTATTTGTTATACATGGTTAATATTACAAGTAGAAAAGATATGAGATTAAATTATAAATTGAAGATTAATATTATTATTTTATTATTAGTAGTATTAGTTAAATGTAGTTGGGAAATGATATTAAATCCCTTATCATACTTAATTACAAAAGTTATAATTATTTTAGAATTATTTTAAAAGAACCTGAGATAATTTGAGCTAAATCATTTTGATCTATTATTAAGAGTCGTTTACTTAATTAATTTTGATTAAAGACGTAGGAGTACTATAGATTTATTGTTTAAGTAATAAGAGTAAGGATAGTATTATTATGCCATTGAGGTGATATCCTGTAGGATATTGGCTTAATGTATTCGTTTTGCCACTTGTAAACTCACTTCATAATCACATGATTTTTATTAGATATTTATTTATTTAATTTAAGAAACAAAACCATATTATTATTTATTAATTTTAACTAATTAATAATAGATAGTATTAAAGAATATATTTATTATTTATTAGATACATTTTAGATGAACATAATTATTTATCTGAGCTAGATCAATTTATTGTTATTACATATTTTCTGGAAGTGAGGGTACAATATATATATATATATATATATATATATATATATATATATATATATATATATATATATATATATATATATATATATATATATATATATATATATATATAACACCAAAACTGTCTAACACTATACTAGCAAAAATAAAAATGCAAAACCATAAAACAATACAATACTAGATTAAATTTTAAAAATTTTACCAAAATCCTTACACAATCATGGTTTCATCTACTACAAATAGACCTTCTCAAGTGAATTTTGGTTGTGTAAGGATATTGGTAAAATTTTTAAAATTTAATCTAGTACTGTATTGTTTTATGGTTTTGCATATATATATATATATATATATATATGGATTTTGCATATATATATATATATATATATATATGGATTAAAATAAATGATTTGACTTTATTTTGAAATTCTCATTACAATTAATATTATTATCAATACTAATAAATTTACTTAAATATTTTGTTATCATACCCTTTTAAATTTATATACTTTTAAGAAATAGATTTATACATGTATGCACACACACACACATATTTTTAAATATTATGTTAAAACTTTCTATCAATATTCAGAGTAAGTTTAAGTGTGTATTTAGAATAATAAAGTTATTACTATGATGATACTATTTTTAAGTAATTTATTTCTTATTATTGTTAGTGTTATGGCATTTTTATTCTATATGTTATTGTTTTAAAATTAAATTTATGTGTGTGAATGTTTTGTAGCTAAATATAAATTGTGATAAAAAAAATGTAGATACACTTATTCGAAAACTCTGTATTTATTAAATATATAGATAGGACAATGTTTCCCAAAGTAGGGTATGCATAGCCTTGGAGATACTCGAAGGGCTTAGTGGGGGCACATGTCTTACCAAACTTTGACTGCATCTGATGCAACAAGCAGTTTACTGTTTTTCATTACAAGCATATAAAAATAATAATAATAACTTTTTTTACTTCTTAGTATTGGGTATGTATAGTTTTGTATGTATGGCTATGACATTGACAAACACTTTGATTCTGCATATTCTTCCAGTCTATGTCTCAGATAACATATTACATATAATACTCATTCACATACACATTGAACTGTTACCGTGCGTGTGTGCATATTTTCTGTTTTCATATGATTTTGCTACCAGAAAGGTTTAGTATGTTTTTTTAGTAAGTCTCATTGATTTTAATTAGTTTTACAAAATATAATTTTTTCCTAACATTTAAAATTATGGATTACTTGTCAAAATTTGGATCTTCTAAACTGAATAATAGTAACAATCAACAAGCAGAAAGTAATGAAATTAACAACGGTGAACCACTTACAATTTTGAAAAAACCTATTAAGAAAAAAGCAAGGAAAACTTGCAAATACAATTAAGAATATCTTAAATTTGGATTCTCATGGACTGGATATAAAAAAGAGACTATTCCACATTGCATAGTTTGCTTTGAAAATCTAACAAATGAAAGCATAAAACCATCCAACTTAAAGTGCCATTTTGAGACAAACCACAATCAGTACAAAGATTAACCTATTGATTTTTTTTTTAAAAAAAAACACAAATTTAAAGATTTAAATCTGTCTCAAAAAGTAATGTGCAATTTGACAGGAAGTGACAATCAAAAAATCCTAACAGCTTCATATCATGCCACTTTTAATTGTGAGATGTAGGGCAGTGGAGATGATTGGTGAAAATTTAATCAAACCTGCAACTAAGATAATGGCAGAACTAATAATAGGAGATAGAGCTAAACAAATTTTGAACAAATTTCTCTCTCAAATAATTCAGTTCAATAAATCATTGACCTGTGTAATAATGTAAAACAGATGTTATTGTCTGATATTTCTCAAAGTCATTATTATGCATTAAAATTGATGAATCTACTGATATTGCAAATTTTGCAAATCTTATGGTTTTTGTTAGATACAAAAAGGATCAACAAATTCATGATGACTTTTTATTTTGCCAGCCTTTATTAGGTGATATAACAGGAGATGATATTTTTATGTTATTAATAAATTTATGAAAGAGAACAAAATTGATTGGAATAGATGTGTAAAAATAAGCACAGATGAAAAAAAAAGTATGGTCAGAAGTAATAAAGGACTTGTTGCAAGAATTCAGAATGTTGCCCCAAATGTCAGATCCACACATTATTGCTACACAGAGAGGCTTTGGCAATACATAAGATGCCCACTGAACTACAGAAAGTTCTGTATGAAAGCATAAAATTATTAACTGCATTAAAGGCCATCCTCTGAATGCATGACTTTTTTTGCAAATGTGTGAAAAAATGAGAAGTAATCATACTCAGATTCTTTTTCATACTGATGTTCATTGGCTATCTTGAGGTAAAATTTTAACCCAATTATTTGAACTTAGACATGAAGTTCAGATTTTATTAATGATAGATTTGAGCTAAGAAACTGTTTATATGACTGGCAATGGTTTTGTAAATTAGCATACTTAGCAAATATATTTCTCTGTTTTAAAGTGGCTCAACTTATCATTGCAAAGAAATTTCATTGTTTCAAATTCAAAATAAAATGACTGCTACCATGGCAAAACTAAATTTATGGCAAAAGAGAGTTGCCAATAGATAAGTGGACTCATTTTCTTCTTTTTTTGAAGTTATAACAAATTTTGAATATTAAAATAGATGCTGATACTATGAAATGTATAACACAGCACTCAAGTGGGCTTGAAAAACTATTTTCCTGATTTAAATAAAAATATTGAATGGATAAGATTTCCATTTAACATTAGTACAGCATCCATGCCAGAAGGTTTATCACATGCAGAAGAAGAGCAATTGTTGGAATTAGCTTCAGGTGGATTCTTGAAAAATAAACACAGGCAGTGTACTTTAACACCATTCTGTTTGCAAATGCAACATGCATCTGTGGTTTCATGCAAAAAGTCTTGAAATACATTTTACCTTTTCCAACTTCATATCTATGTGGCATGGATTTTTCAGCATTTGTAGACATTATGTTGAAAAAAAGAACAGACTTTTGGATATAGAACCCCATCTTAGATTAAAATTAACAACTAGAAAACAAAATTATGATAATCTGTCGTCTCAACATAAACAATTTCATCCTTCTCATTGATCTTAATAAATTTTATTTATAGTATAACTTTTATTTATATTTTATTATAAATATTTTTTTCATTTATTATTATTTTTTATATACTAAAAAGAAAATAATTAAAATATATGCTATTTTTTTGATTAGGGGTATTTAGCATTACGAAAATTATTAAAGAGGTACACAGATTTTGGAAGTTTGGGAAAAACTGATATAGAAGAAGATATTTTGGATCAATTTAATGATTCTCCTTATAAGATAATATTGTCAATAATATTAATATAATTTTAATATTATTTGCAGCAATGATAATAATGATATTAACAAGAAATAATATTTACAATATTAATAAACCAATAAAAAATTAGAGCTACATTTTTTTTTCAAAAATTAGAAAGGCTAAGATATATAAATGCAAATGCTTTGTCTGAGATACAACTTTTATGAATAATCAGAAAGACTCCGACTAATAAAGTCAAGCAATTATCATTGTTGCCAATTTTTATATTAAATTTCTTTACAATATATATATATATATATATATATATATATATATTGTAAAGAAATTTATATATATAAATATATATATATATATATTGTAATGTATGTTTGATCTGTCTAAAATACAATAACAAATATAATTTAAAATTTTTATTGGCTTATTATAAAGATAATATTGTTGTTTTAATTTTATAACTTATGGAGCAAGTTTTACGATTCCCAGATGTTATTTTTATGTGTTATAACTTTTAAGATTGTTTTTGTATCAATTTTAAAATCGTGATAAAATGATATATTATTAAATTTTATTGTACACACATGCACTAAGTAAATTTTAAATAGACAGTAGAATATAAAAACACATAAAATTTTTAATATGTAGAAGAATAATTTAATGTAAAGTTAATAAAACAGTTATATTAATTTATATGCCGTATTAAAACGTTTAATAGTATTAACGTAGCTTTAATATAATGTTTGAATCTGTATATGTGTATGTACTATGTTTATTGCATGCTTATTTTATCTGTCTAAAATTTAAAAAAACACTATTTTAGAAGAATTAAATAATAAGTTATCTTTTAATTTTAAAATAAAAAATCATTTATTATGGGGAGTGAAAATAAAAAAGTAAAAAAAAAGATTTATTTTAATATTTGTAAATTAAATATTTATTTTAATATCTGTAATTGTATATTTAATTTTGTGGAAATATGTAATATTTTTATTTTAAATGTTTGTTGAAATCTTATCTGTGTTATTTCAAATAAATTATTCGATGGAATGCTGGAGTTTTTTTCAAGTTCTTGTATACAAATATATTTGTCTTTAAGAAAACATGGAGATCATAATATCAAAAACAAAAATATGTCATATTTGAATGATGATGATCTAATCAATCGTGTGTATAGAAACTTATAAATAAATATACATTATATAAAATTGTCATGTTAAATTGTTATTTCATTATACAGTGGTAGGAGATTTTACCAGGCAGGAACAAATGGTCTTTCTTAAGATTGGCTAAGAATAACAACAATTAAGGAATGTCATAATAAATAAAAATGCACAACTAAATGGAATTGTAATGTTTCTTAGAATCAAAAAATTTGTTGAGTTATTTAAAGGAACATGGCATCTTCACAATCAGCTCATGATAGAAAACATTTTTTTCTGTGTACTGGATATATTGTTTTAACAAAATTTATTACCATTTTATATATTATGTATTTTCTAAAAAATGTCAATATCAGTGAATATATCTTAAGAAAAATTCTAATTGTGTACTATAATATTTTGTTAAATAAAAAATAATAATTTATTTGGATATTAATTATTGTGTTAATTACTGCACTAATGAATTTAGTTTTAAACGGGTAAATTATAACAATATTTTGGTGTATTAAAAGAATAATTTATTATTGCATCTTTTGGGATTTTGAAAAGTACAAGTGCTGAAGGATTAAAATAAATTTTCACATTATCATAATATTTCTGGATAATTGAAAACATCCATAGGTTATTTTTATAAAATTTAAAGATTTTTAAAAGATCTTTAATAATTAAATATTTTTAGTTATTTATTATATATATGTGGTTATCAAAAAACAAAGTCTTTTATGATAGAAGGACAGAATCTACTTGGACATAGAGGTAGTTTATATTTAAGTTTTATTAATATATTTAATTTTCATATAGTATTTATGTGTATATGTTGATTGAAGCAAGATTATCTTTTAAATTTTATAGTTAAGCTTAATATTTAAATATGTCTGTTTATATATGTTATGTTTTATAGATCTTTATAATTTTAGTCTCTATATTATGTTAATATGTTATTAAGTATTTTAGTGATATAAAATAAAAAGTTAAGCTTCACGCTATTGCCCTATATTATTTAAAAGCAGTGGCATAATGCAAGTTGCACTATGCTTTATAATTATATATATTGTAAATATATATAAGTATAAAGCATAGTATATATATATATATATATATGGTTAAAATTTTATGAAGTATTATTCTTAGAATTATTTTAATTTCCATGGTGATGACTTCTTAGAAATAATGCTGTATTGTTGTTTAGAAGAGAAATAAGTTCCTGACAACTTACATTGTAATTTATTTATATATAATATTGTTACCATGCAATAGAAGAAGCCTCCTGGTAATTCATATTTTAGCCTCTGATAGGCAGCTGCTTTGTGACACCATATGTATTCTTTGAGTTTGCATAAATAAAGTAAATATTTTACTTTTTTGCAATAAAATGATTAGTGCATTGTATGAAAGAAATGTATATTTTAAGAGACTGATGATGTAAAATAGATAAAGATTATATGAAACATTTTATATTATTTGCTTAATAATTATATAATTTTAAAGCTTATTTTAATGCTAGAGTAAACAATCTTCTTCAAAAAATATTTGTTTAACAACTCTTAAAGCTACATTTACATTATTATATTGACATGATTAAATTTAAATATTTAAGTTTATTTATGCACAAAGTCTGTGAAATCTCTGATTACATATTTTTATTGATAACTTAATTTATTATCATTATTACTTCCAATTTTTTAAATAAATTTATTTTATATTTATTAAATTTTTTTGAATTTGGTATTTTTTATATTCAGGTTATCATCTAGTTGGTAATGTAGAGTCACATGATATTATTATATTGTTTATTTAAATGTACACCAATTTACTAAAGTAATGTTATTGATATTAGTTGCAACTACTATTAGCATTTATATTTAAATATTAAGATTTAATTATTATAAGATATAGTTTGGGTATAATAAAATTTCCTTTGTTACCCAACTACATTAATTATATCTAAGATCATATTAGATTTTATTTACTTACATTTGAAAACTTAGAAAAAGACTGCTAACCATATTATTCTTAGATTTTTTCATTATCCTATCTATGTATTTGTTTATCTTATAACCCTGAGATACTATCAATATACATGTGCATTATTAATGACATTTAAAGCATATAAATATTTTGATTATAATAATACATTATTTGCTTATTAAATAAAACCCAAGGTTTGGTTGGTTATTCATATTTTATACTGTCACAATATATATGATAAAAAATAAAAATTAAATGATTATATCCAAAATAAACGGAGATAAATTTATTTTTTGATGTTGCCAGGAAACTGTCAGTAATGTATTGACATCCCTGAATTTAAACCAATTTTCTCAATTAACCTATACTAGCCCTGTTTGTTTGGGATTTAGGGAGTGAAAAGTGATTCTCTTTCACTTCAAACCCAGATTTGTATGAATATTTAGATCCAGGAAGCTATATTTAAAAGTGTATCTTCTATGTCAAGTTGCAAATAATAATTAATCTTTTCTGGAGATTTGCATGTGTTGAATAACATATTTTTAAGTATTTTTAATTTGATAAAAAAATGGAAATTAGGAGATTATATCCATGTAAACAGAGATATATTTACCTTTCAACATTGGCAGAAAAACACCAATTATTAATTTTGTGTCTAAATAAGTTCTCTCCATTAACCTATAACAGTACTTTTGTTTTGGGTTTAGTGAACTAAGAGGGGTTCTTTAAATCTGGAAAGATATTTTATAGTTGTGAGAAGCTATTACATTCTTGCACCTATAAAAATAGTTTTCTGGGTTAAATTCTTATAACAACTAGAGTTTGAAGTGGAAGATAACTCTCTTTTATTTCATTAAGTCCAAAACAAAAAAGAGCTTTTATAGGCTAGTGGCAAAGTCTTATTAATATTTTTTGAATTATCTGATTTTTTTCTTTCATTTATCAATAATGATGAGTTTGATTTTATTTTACTCATGTTTATGGCAATCATATGTGGATTATTACTATTTTTGCATCCTGACTTTTCAGATAACCCTTTGCTTACATTACAACTATTTTCTTTTGGCAAATGAATTTTATTACTTTGTTACCTATACTTCTTCTTTATTAGTAATAACAAGCATTATCTTCACTTGAAAAAAGTAATTGGGTTCTTATTATGTAGTGATTTTCTCATAATAGATCAACTGTTAGCAATTTCAGTCTGTTCACTTGTTTTTTTGAAAAAAAAAGTGAGTGTGCCTCTTCAGAACTGTTTTATTAATACGTGATTTTGATATGCATTTGATAGAATTTAATCCAATAGCAATTTAGGATAAGTTCTTGAAATGTCTATTAGTCTACAAAACAAGTTTCTCCAAGTCTGGTATGTCCTTTAAAAATAATTATATGCAATTACTAATTTATTTCTTCCACAATTGGGCTTAAAATAAAGTATCTATTTCTTTATATATTTGATGGGAATGTGTACAACACTTTTCATATTTAAAACTGGATAACAGTGCTAGATTTGTGGTTGTAATTGATGGCCTTTGAAGTAATCATCTCTTTTTCCTATTTCACCTATGTGTAACTTTACTTCATTAGGAATTTGCAGGTAGACATCTTATATTCTCATTTTCTTTTAGATGAGGCTCAACATTATTTTGGCTATCATTTTTTTCTTGAACTTCTTTTATATTTTTCATTATTAGTAACAGATTTCTTAGCCCCTTTTTTAAGATCAACTTATAAGATATAATTTTCCCAAAATATTGAATGATAACTTTACTTCCTCCTGCTCTTTACTTGTGATATGTTGACTTTTGTCTTTGATATTTTTGACAGCTTTCTGAATCTGTATATCAAGATTTTTCATTTTTCTTTTTTATTTGTTAAAAATTAAAACAAAATTTTTTGAATTATTTCTTCATTTTTTTGCTTAAATCTTTTAACACATATTTTTTGCATTCTTTTATTTTCAGCAACATTTTTGCTTTTTTTTTTACTTCTTTAAACATGTTAAACTATATCTCTTTTATTCTGATTCTTTCATCTTCCTTTTTACTTTCATTTTCATAATTTCTTCTAACTTTTGTCTTTTAATGGTTTTGACTAATTTATGAATCTATACTCAAAGGTTTCTCATTTTTGTTCTTTACTTATTAAAAATTAAAACAAAACATTCTAACTTACTTCTTCAATTTTTTGCTTAAGCCTTCTCTTTTTTAAAAAAAAAGTCTTATATTTTCATCAATCTTTTTTGCTTTTTTTATTTCTTTAGACATGTTAACGTATATCCTTTTCATTCTGATTCTTTTTTTTTTCCATTTTCTTAATTTTTTGGATTGGTTATGACTGCTCTGATTTTTCTTTTTTATTTTATATTTTAATTCTTTAAGCATATTTATTATCATGGCAGTAAATTTTTTAATTAATATTGGGCATCGAAAATTCTGACTTTCTTTTACTTGCATTGTAATGTGCTATTACCAGTTATTATTTGTTGACTATGAGGCTTTATGTTGTTTGTCCATTTTACTTCTTTCTGTTCCATTTCTTGAGGCTACATAATTGACTTGGCTCCAATAATTATACATTTTCTTATAATTTACTTTTACTTTTGATTTCTTTTATAGTATTTAATGATCAATCCCTATAATCTCCATCATTTAACATTAACTCTCTCTCTTTTTCTCCATACTTTTTAAATGATTATTAATCTTCTATCCTAATAGATTGTTTATTATTTGGTTTTCTCTCATTTAAGTTTAGTTTGCCCAAATGTAATTTTAATTTGGTTAACCTGTATAATTATCACTCACTCACTATTTTTACATTTCATATATATTCACAACTATTTATGCATTTTTTTCCTTATTCAATTATGATCTCTTTAATTTTAAAATTTATATGAGATCAATTCTTCATTTTGGTCATTTTTTAATCTTAAGAGCTTGATTCTGAATGAGCTCAAGTTTGTATGAAGTTTGTAACACATGTAAAGATAAATCATTGGGAGTGATTAATTGAGAACATCATGTTGAAGAGAAGAAGTGCTAGTGGTCGAACATAAAGGCAAAAATAAACAAATATAAATAAAAAGTGCCAAGTGATTCTCAGAAAAAATGTCACAAAAAACTGATTGTCACAAATAATATATTACATAGAGATATAATATTAAGATAATTATGGTTAAACAAGCATTCTATTAATAATTATATGTTTGACTATTTCCATCATTTAGTATTAAGTTTCAAAAGTTCCTTTAGAAAAATATAAACTTTTTAAAAACTTTTCAATTACATCTGCTAATAATAGTGCACAGGTTAGTGTATAACTTAAAGTTTAATGTAACTATAAATTTTATAACAGGATTTTAACAATTTAATATTAGATAATGAAAATAGTTTGCCATATAATTACAAATTGAATGCTGTCATCACAAAATCTCAGCTGACAAGCATTAAACTTTTTATATTATTTTAAAATTATTCCATTACAAATACTTTTCTGAATAATGTTTATCTTTCCGCATGCATCATCTAACTTTAAAGATATACTCTGGGAGTAACCATGAAACTTAAGCAACATCTTTTAATAAATATATATCCTGTTATCATGATCTTCATTTTTATTAATTCTTCTACCATGGCTTTGGGTTTTAGTTATCATAGTACATAGACACTGAATACCAATGATTACATGCATCGATTACTTTTCATTAATTAATCATAGAAAAATATAGATATATGATGAAAGTAAAGTTAACGAAGTAGCAAACATTCAATAACATAAATAAAACAAAGATTGAATATATATTTAATTTTTATTTTTATTTCTTTAATAATTACTAATATGCTAACACTAATTGTGTTACGGTGAAACTTTTAAGTTAATTAATTGGTAGGCTTTTTTATCTATTCTATCTTTTAGACTTAGTGCTTTCAGCACCCTTGCAGCTCCATAGTCATAGTCCTTTTCATATTGTTAACTATATGAAAATGCATGATCACAAATATTAATAAAATTATCTTTCATTAAATTGCTGACTTGCTAATATGTAACTATTCCTTTAGATTTATTCAACTCTCTACTTTTTTTTGTTGCTATCCAAATTTATAATTCTTTGTGGTTTCCATTTACAAATTAAACATTTATAATTAAAAAGTAGTGTTCTTAAATTATGACATGACAAAACTGAATTTTTAATAATTAGTTTCACTATCAGTTAAGTCGCAATTATATTTTTTGATTTATCAAATCTACTAATATAAGACTAAATGAAATATATTCCCTGAGATCATTCTCTCCATTCTATCCACTGCAATGAAAGGTGAGACTTGTTATAAGAATCTCTTTGAATATATACTGTAGAATTTATATATCTCAATTTTTAGCCTTAGATAATTTTGAATGTTATTTGTACAATTCTCTTTTCAATTTGTTTTCTGTGTATGTGTGTGTGAACAATTTGCTCCAAATAATTAAATGAGTAGCAGAAATATTTAACATTTTAATTTATATCTTACAATTACTCATTTGGAAATGACTATCTTACCATGTAATAAATGTCTTTATGTTTATTTTATTTGTATTTTGTTTGTATTTTGTGATTATGATATCACAGCTTCAGACATTTATTTTTATATTATTTTTAAATCAAAACTCTACATATTTTTATATTATTTATTTAAATGTATATTATATATAATAACAATAAAATGAAGTAATACAGTGATAATAAATCTTACAAATAATTGGAAATACTTCTGGATTTTATAATAATTATTTGTAAGATTTGTTATCACTCCTACACGTATTATTTTATTATTATTACAATAATTATGCTATAATGTACATTTTATTTGACATACATATAATAACAATAAAAATAATAAATATAGTGGTAATAAAACTATTATAAACAGTCTTTCAATTCACAGAAGTACTTTCAGTTAATTCCTTAACCTGCCTCAACTGCTGTTAAATTCAAATAACAAAGCAAACGTCATTGACACAAATTGCATGAATCCCGAACTTTAATGTTAGTAGCTTGTCTATTAATTAAATTTATTTTATTTCTATTTTATTCCTTGAGCAATTGAAATCTTCAACTCCTTTTAACCATTATAAATTTTTTTAAATTGACATAAAGTATTGTTAATTTGTTCCATCTTATAACCAGCTTCAAGTGATTTTTTGACAAATATCACTTTTAAAAAAAAAAAAAAAAAAAAAAACTGATCACACTGGTAATGACATAATTTTTTATTATGAAACAAAAAAGGTCTAAAACTTGTGATCTTATGCATAATTGGTGATTTTAATTTACAATTTATATACTTCCATTTTTGCAATGGTTTGATTATTAATTTATAATATAAGATACTACAATCTCTTGTAGTAATTAAATCCAAATACTTAATACTTTTGTCCTGTTTCTTTTCAATAGTTCATTTCAAGTCATTTAAATTATTTAACTTTTCTATAAGCAAATTTATAATTTGGTATTTCCACAAACAAACACATTATCCACATGCCTTTTGGAAATTTTAATATCTTTAAAAAAACACATATTTAAAATATTACTCTCATATGTAGTCAAACAAGATGGAAACTTGTGCAACAACAAGCAGACCTATAGGCCAACCTTTAGACATTTTATAATATCCACCTTCAAAAGAAGCAGCAATATTAACATGCATTAAAAAGTAAAGGTGTTTGTAAATATGTGCTAAAATTTATTATTGATTCTTAATAATTTTTTTCACATATTTACAAACACCTTTACTTTTTAATGCATGTTTAATCATTTTTATGAAATCCACTCTATCAATAGAACCATACCAAGTATATTTCAAATGCTCAAATGAAATTATATATATATATATATATATATATATATATATATATATAAGTGTTAAAATTTCCTTCTGTGTTCCAAATAATGTTAATAAAATAGTGAGTAATTCTAAAAATGTCATACCTGTCAAGCATAAAAGTAATGTAGTGTATCAAATTTTTTGAGGATATATGTCATCATATGTAGGTGAATTGAGATGCAGTATTAAAAAAGATTAAAGAAGCATGAATTGTTACATAAGCATGTGAAAAGTAAAAATAATTGTAATTTTATGACTGTTTCAGTTTTCATAGATCATGAAAGTACATGTAAATATAAATTTATGTTTGATATTGAAAGTGTAAAAATTATTCATGAAGAGAGAAACCATAATAAAAGAAAAATTAAGGAGGCAATTTTAATAAAAAGGAATAAAATGAATTTAATTAATAGACAAGCTGCTAACATTAAATTTGGGATTCATGGGATTTGAATTGATGATATTTGCTTCCATTTTCTTAATTGAATTTAATGGCAGTTGAGGCAGGTTAAGAATTAACCAAAAGTCCTTCTGCAGATTGAAATACTGTTTATAATAGTTTATTATCATTATATTTATTATTTCTATTGTTATTACAATAGTTTTTTAATGGACATTTTATTTGCATAATATATATATATATATATATATATTATGCAAATATTTTACATTTATATATATATATATATATATATATATATATATATATATTAAATGTAAAATACAATGCCCGTTATAAAATATTATATGCAGTATATAAAAAAAATTTTAATGGTAAATACAATATATAGTTTAAATTCTTTTGTAGTGCTTTCGATTATGTGGTAAGCCTTGTCAGTTTTAACTGAATTTCAAGCCATTTTTTCCTACTTTAGAATATATAAAATTTGCTAAACATTTCTAAACATTTACAGCAAAGAGCTTTCTTTCTTTCATTTTTTTGTTTTAGAAACTTTTTCTTTTTTTATAAATTCTAATAATTGTTGTCTTTCATACATTTTTATCATATTTATGTTTATTATTTCCATTATTTAGGATTTTTATATATTTGTCTGTTCTTTATAGTTAGTTATTCACCTTAATCACAGATCAAAATGCATTTTTCAAAATAAATAAGTGTTATGCTTCAACGTTTATCCTTTTTTTATTTTTTGGTTTTTATTTTGCCTTACCTATTATGGATAATTTTAAACTTTTTGTTTAATTTTTTAGTGTAATAATATTTTTTTATTATTTGGTATAATTTCTTTTATAGACATATTAAAAAATTTCAAAATCTTAGAAGTAAATAAAATAAATTTTTAAATATACTTTTGTAAATAATGCAGTTGTAAACCATAATTACAAAAACAAATTTAGCAAAAAATATCTTGATATCTCAAAAAAGTAAAATAGAGAAATTACGTCTGGGTATCATACTAAAACAGAATTTAAACAAAATTATAGTTGGTAAAAACACAAACAAAAATAATCAATAAGTATTAAAGATTAAAAGAAGGTGAACTGATCAAGAGTCAAAATGTTTTGAAATACATAACATATTTAAAAATATGAAAGTTAGTTTAATGCTATCATGGAATTGTAAAAGTTATTAACATGTTCTGAAATGGTTAGTGAGCTGATAATTGTGAAGACAAATAGAAAAGTGTTTAGCTATATGTAGTCAAAAATGAAATAAATGTTTGTATATTTATATACATTTACTACCCCAATAGTGCAAAACAATTTGAAATATCTTTGTTATATTGTTATTAAAAATAAAACACTATAAGAATAGTAGACTTGGGTGTACTAATATATTCAATATTTTGGCATTATCAAAATATCTTGTAATTTTTTTCATACAAATCTAAGCCAAAAAAAATAATAATATATTTTATATGAAATCATATACGAAATAAATATATTATAATTATACAAACTCACCTAGTTATAAATACTTTCTTAAACATAAAGATATTATTGTAGTTTAAAGTTATGGTTAAGAAATTTTAATAATTACTACTAAATATTAAAAGTTAATGATTAAATAAAATGCTAGGAAAGTAAAATTATATCAAAGTTATCGGAATACTTTAGTTATTACTATAATATCTTGATTAGTTATAATTATCATTGTTACATAAGAAAAAAACTAATCCAAATAGAATGATTTTAAAATATAATGTTGTATATATTTATGGATCTCACAAGGTTATTTTCAAGTAAGAATTTTTTAAACTCACTATGTTTAAGTGTATCCATTGTAATGTGTAAAAATCATTTTGTGTTAAACACAATGTGAATAATATCTTTTTGAAGGTAATTTTTTATAAATTTATGTACAAGTCAAATCTAAATAAGTAAATAGTCATAATACTGTATGTGAAAAGTAAACTCAATATACGTGGTTATTATATTTTCATATCCTAAATGAATCCTGTTTTGGCTTATTTTTAATTTTTTTTTTTTTTAAGTGTCATAGCATCGGCCGGGATGCGAACCCGCAACCCAGGCAATGCAAGTGCAAGTCTGTCGCGCTGATCTCTCGACCACCAATGCAAGACTATTTTTAATTTTTTAACATTCAAAAGTGATGTAAATGAAAATTTTATATCTTTCTGCAGATAAAAAAAAAAGATAAAATTAAATATAGGAAAATTAAATATAAATATAGAAAATAAAAAAAATTAAAAGCAAGTTTAGTAAAGTTGGTATAGAACTGCTTCAGTGAAATTATAAAATAATTTATTTTGAAAAAGTCATTTTATATATAATTAAGTAAAACAAAAGATAATAAATCCCAATCAAAACACAATTAACTATTGTAATATATATTTAGAATTTATATAACAAAATAAATTTTCTATTTTCATTATTTGTATTGTTTAGATAGAATTCTGGTTTGGTAGAGTCTAGCAAAATAGCTTTCAATAATAAAAAAAAACTTAATATTTTAGCCACCTATCTTCGTTGTTTGCTGATTAGTTTATTTTTATTAAATAACTGATATTTCAATGAACGATATATAAATTATATCTAAATAAATGAATGGCTTATAATTTTACATTTATACTTGCTTTTAATTAAAGGTTGTTTGGTTAAAATTTAATGGACATTGATATAACAATTATTATTCAGTTTCTTCAAATTCATTGTATCTCCATTTACAGATATTATTATGTATTCAGTGAAAATTTGTTTCTAGATTTCTTTTAATTATTTATATTTAATTAGATAAAGTCATTTGTTAAATTAAATATAATTATTTTGTCTATGCAATGCATGTACACACTCATTTATGAACATGTAACAAATTACATTTCAATTAAAAAAACATGTATCAATATAATGATTAATTAATAACTGTATTATTGCAAATATGTAAAATTATTTTATGAGAAATTATTACAAAAATAATATCTGACAAATATTTTTAAAAAATACTTAAAATTTTAAATTATTATTATTAAAGAATATAAAATTTTGATTTTTTTCTCAGCCAATGTTATTTTACGTATTATTCTGTATACTCTATCATATTTAGTAAAATTTACTTTTTATTATACGTAACAAATCTAGACATCTCATATTTTCAGTCCGGATCTTCTAAATCCATATATATATGTATATATAGTAATTAATAATATCAGCATAGAACGAATCAAAAAGAGGATGAAGATACATGTATACTTTATTATAACAAGTGATTATTGCATTGCAATGAAATATTTTTTATTTTTTATATAATTAACAGACTGCAGTAAAATAATTCATGCAAATTAATTATTTTTTCTCTTAAATATGTATATCATAAAGAAAGAGTGATGGGAACTAATGAATAAATATTAATTTTTTTACGCATTACGAGATAATAGCATGTTTATATATATTAAAAAATTGCAAATTTTTTTATATTTATTTTATAGCATTCAATTAATTATTAAAGAAAATATATTACACTATAGTGCAATAATTGTTGTTTTACGTGGTAATATAAAGTATATAGGTTTTTTTTTCTCATCGTAAGTAATAGCAGTTTAAAAGAGGGAAGAGCATATAGTTTTCCTCTGGTTCATTCTTTTCTTCTATAATGCCATCATTAATTTTACATATTGTAATGGATGTTTAAGACACCATTACAAAAATTATAGTTTTATAGAGTTGAAGAAAATAAAATAAATTTTTATATAAGATTTCATTTGTAAAACTTGATTAAAAGTTTTTTTTTAATGCTTGTACAAATATATATGTATGTGCGTGGGAATTATATTTTAATACCACAGTTATATTTGGTTTTTGATTTTGATTTAAAAAAAAAAAAAGAAGACTAAGATTACTTTTTTGTTAAATTTATGTAAAAGTAAAGTGTACAAATAGATTGCTTTACAGATTTGGGATTTATATTGATAAGAATAATTAAAAAAGAAAGAAAGCAAAAAGAAAAGAATTTTTCATTAGTTGGTTCCTAGATCTGTAAAGGGCAATTTATTTCGTTAATTAGATAACTATTGTTATCTAGATAGAGAATTTTTAAATTTTAATTAAAAAGAAAAAGTTTGGTAATTGGTTTAAGAGATATGATTCAGATATAACAGGCTGAATCAGGCCATTGGATTATCTTTGACTAGCTTTCAATACTTGCATCAGCTAGAATACTTGCACCAGCGCAAAGAGACAGACACCAACTTTGACAGGAGAATTTCACAAACTCTGAGACACTTCCACCAACTCTGAGAGATACTTGCACAAACTATTCCTGCATATTTTGAAAGCTGATCCGGTAATTATTCTACCTAGAATGAACATTAAACCTACAGCAAGAATATTTTCTTTACCATGATGTGCTAAGACTCTCGCCAGGATAGGTTTGGATGTCCTGTGTCTCCATTAACTGCCTACAATGCCATAGGAACCGGCTCCAAAGAAACCACTAATCAACTCACCCAAGCCTACCATCAGTGAATCCAGAGCTATGGACTAACCTAAGAAGTCTAGTGCACTAGCATTGAAATAAAGTATTAAGGTACCTTACATTTTTGTGATTTAAATAATGTTGTCTTAGATTTGTTTTCTTTTTTAAATATAAATGTTTTTTAAGTTGTATCTCATGTAATTCGATTTCTTTGTGTTTGATATTTTTTTTCATTTTTTTTAATGAGTGCTAGTTTCAAACCTATTACTGTCCGTCCTATTTATGTCTTAGTAAGTAAGATAGTAGTTTATTTATAATCCCACATTCCTTTTTTTATAGAAAGCAGTCTGGATATTACAGACTATTTTAACTGACTTCTGGCTCATGACCCATTTTATTATTAATTCTACTTATGTCATGAAACTTTATTTATAATAGTCTATTATGAAATATAATAGTTCTTAGTTTTATTTCTTCAAGCTTCCAATTCATTTATTAGGGGCACGTACGATCGTTTTAACCCTCTCAATAGGTAGATCATGAGCTCCTAGCCTGTCTCACTCAGAGGGAGGTCAATCTATTGAAAGTAATAACTTTCAACACTCTTTTTATTATTATTAATGTTTTGGAAGCTACCTTAGCATTTCTTCGGTTTTGACATAAGCTTACATAAATCTCAAATACGGAGATTCAGCCTTTTCCTAACTATGGGTTATAAGCAGGAAGCTAACCTCCCTTTTCTTACATGAGGTCACTGAATACTTACTAATACTTCTGTTACTGTCAGTATTTTGCAATCTTTCATGCACAGAAAATTGCTCTCAAAGCCATATAAAATATTTAAATTTAATTTTGACGAATGTACATGTAGTACATAATTTAGGTGTGTATTTTAAAGATTATTATTTAGATTTATGTTTATTTAACCATGCTACTAATAAAATTATTTATTCATTTACTTAGTTGATTTTGTTTTCTGTTGCTACCTTTCCAACTCACTGAACAAAACATAAATCTCATTTGCTTGATTGAGCTAGTCCGGCGCATTTGGTTCGCATATCCTGTAACCCCTTAAAAATAAATGTCTAGTTCCAAATTTCAGACTAGTGCGCCCTGGCAGTCAATATATGTGAGTCTAAAGCTTTTGTCTTGTATATAGGATAGTAATTTTTGGCGCAACCAAACGTGGGAGCCGATATTAAAACTCTACATGAGATGTTTTGTTCGGGTGGTTGGGAAAAATAAACAGAAACGGTAGGCGAAAATAGGTGAAATAAAGTTAGTGGTAGAATAGAAGTTGATGGAAAGATGCAGGTAGTTTCGGATCTGTCCGTATTTAATGTTTTGATATTCAAAAAGAGTTTATTAATTAGTTCATCATCCGTAAAGTTTTTTAAAAAAGTAAAGAGGTTAAGTTTGCTTTGTAAAAATAAAATAAAGTTAGCTATTGAAGATTAAATAAATAAAAAAAAAACGTTAATAAACAGATTTAAAAGAAAAGTTCAGTTGGTAATTTGGAATAAAAAAATTAGATTTAACGGAGCTAAGTTTATTTTGAAAATGGAAGCTAAAGAAGAAAGCGATAGAGAGACAGGTTGGGAAGAGAACCCAGTTTCATTTAAACATTTCTAAATAGTAGAAAAAGAAGAGAGCAAGACACAGATGATGATGAAGATGATGATGAAGTTGATAATAGAAATAAAATAAAATCAGCAAGCTGAGATGAAGGAAAGACGACAAGAGTTGTTGGAAATGAAACAAACTCAGCAAGCCGAGATGAAAGAAATATGACAGGAGTTTCTGGAAATGAAACAAAATATAACAAAACAAAATATAGAAATAAAACAGATTCAACAAACAATACTGGAGGAGCTGAGAGCAGAAATGAAAGGAATGAGACAGAAAATATTAAAGAAAGTCGACAAAAATCAGGCAGCTATAGAAGTCATAGAAAAAGATAGGAATAAGGAGGTTCAGGAAGTTGAAATAGTAAAAGAAGAGATGAAAGAAGTAAAAGATGAGGTACAGCAAGATAGTGTTAGGACAGGTAGTTTAGAAATAAAGATGGGGCATATAGAAGGGATGTGCAAGGAATGGATAGACATACATAAAACAACACAAGTAGAATTGGAGATGTTAAAGGAAGGAGGAATCCAGAGAGAAATAGATCTGAGGGTAGATGGTGTTGTCAGAAAATTAGAAAAGATGTTTCAAGGCATAGAGGAAAGTAAGGATAATTTGAAAACAGAAGTGCAACAAACGTGTAATGATATGATAAAAGGACTCGAATATAGGCTAGCTGAGATAGAGAATAAACATAGGGTGTTCTATACTGAAGACAAACAGTATGAAACAGAAAATGAATATAGAGAGTCAGGAGGTAAAAGACAGGAGAGGCCATCCAGTAGATTCTTGGAAAAACAATTCCTAATAGAAACGTTCAAGGCTGAGGTGAGAGAAAGTCCATTAAAACATTTAGAAACTTTAGCTAACATGTTTCGTGCCCAAGACTGGCCAGAAAGGGATAAAGTTACAATCACCAGTAACTACCTTCAAGAAACAGTCTCTGACTGATAGCACACTTTATTCACCAAACCAAGAACATTTGAGGAATATAGGCATGCCCTTTTAAGAACATTTTGGAGTGAAGCCAGACAGTATGGAATACTCTATAAAATATCCCATAAAAGATATCCCAGCTTCCGCGGTGAAACATACACACAATTTTTTTATAGACAAGTAGTGAGACTCAAGGCATTTCTGTTGTCCACCGATCAAGTCACAAGGACTATCCGGCATAATATGCCACCAGACATACAACAAATGATGTTAAGTAATAATGGGTGGTCGATAGAATGGCAGAATTTTTAACAGCTGTAGATTTTGGCAATGTTACATGAGAACCTGTAAACAGGTTCAGAAAATTAGACCATACTGACCAAACTCTCCATAAGAAGTAACCGCCTGACTGAGTGTAAGTGATATTGATCAGATGTGATGCTAAAAAAACCACACAAAGGATTTGTAATTGGACTATGAGTTGAGAATAGAAATTTATTTCGACCTAGGTGATAAGCCTGAATGAATTTTGTAAATAATATTATATAATTACAACTATATATGTGTGTGATAAACAATATTACATTTTGATATTTTGAATTAAGTTCGTTTTTATTGAATAAAATGTATAGTGGCTGTCGTAACTGTATTACTTTGTTGTAAATAGTTATTTTAATAGATCGCCAGTATATTCCTGAAAATTTATGCTACTTACAAATGATTTAAAATAGTATTCATGAGGGTAGTCGGATGGATTTGATTTTTTTTTAAAGTGAGATCAAACTTAGAGAAAACTGGTTAGTGGTAGGCAGAGCAAAGTCAGCTAAGTTTTCTTTTTTTTTGTGATGATGGAGAGGCAGTTGTAAAGGATGTTTAAGACACCATTACAAAAATTATAGTTTTATAGAGGTGAAGAAAATAAAATAAATTTTTATATAAGATTTCGTTTATAAAACTTGATTAAAAGTTTTTTTTAATGCTTGTACAAATATATATGTATGTGCGTGGGAATTATATTTTAATACCACAGTTATATTTGGTTTTTGATTTTGATTTTAAAAAAAAAGAAGACTAAGATTACTTTTTTTGTTAAATTTATGTAAAAGTAAAGTGTAAAAATAGATTGCCTATAAAAATTCCAAATATCATTATCATGAAAATTGAAAACAGCATTGGAGCTAGAGCACATCCTTATTTGGCCCAGTTTTTATTTCAAATGCCACATATTTTTCACCTGTAGTAATAACATTTCATGTTATTCTATCACATAAAACTTGTATATTATGAATAAGTTATAAATGATATCCAACTAATTTCAAACAACAATGCTATAGACCTGTTTTATTAGTTAAATCAAATGACTTGGTAATTCAATAAAAGCAATACATAAATCACTTCTTTGTTCCTAACATTTTTCTTGCATTTGACTGACAACAAAAACCATGGTTATAGCACTTCTTGATTGTCTATAATCATACTGAATTTTTTGTAAGTATATTCTTCTATCCACAAGCTTTGGAATTTTTTGCTTGTTGATTTTGATTTGATTTTTTTTTACTTTCAGTGATCATGTTAATTAAAACATCAAATAGTTTTTTTATAAAAAAAAAATATTGAGTGAAATTTTTTTGTAAAAAACAATTTATAAAATTATTTATATGTATAAAAGAAATAATTATTTCAAAAAGGCATCCACACTGTAATGTCAGTTTTTTTTTTACTATATTCGTTGCATATTGTTGATGTGCAGCCTAATGTATGCTGATCATTGACTCATATTTAAATTCAAGCATGATTAGAAATGTAGGAACATATATGTGTTTATTGCTAAATGGAGTTTGTTATTGAAGTAAAATAAATTTTGATAATATTCCTCATCTAAAACAATGTTTATAATTATTTATAAAAAATAATTATATCTTTTATGCTTACCACCAAAATTTTGTTACATTATAAAAAATAATATCTTTTATGCTTACCACCAAAATTTTGTTACATGCTTTCTTTGGCATATACCCATGGATTCACCATTCCAGAATGTAAATGGAGTGGGCAATTTAAAAAAAAATTAGCACGTGCAATTAACTCTAAAAAGTGTTTGCTATTATTATCATATTTCACCCTAAATCTTCAAGAGCCATTGACATAAAATTTACAGTTAGCAGTAATCCAATATGAATAGATAAATGGAACTGTTGGTTTTATCCACGTCTATAGAGAAGTCCCACTAGCTAAATTCAAGGCCAGCAATTACTCAAGATGTGATATGTTGGACTATTTCCATCAATTATGAGTGAATGTTGAATGTACAGAAAATTTTAAACTTTATTTAAACTTTCCAAATACAAACAACTTGTTAGTAATAACACACAAATAGACAATACAGGTTTCGAGTAGTATTATTCTCCACTCTTCTTCAGGTGTTGCTGGCCTATATGCACAGTGACAATATTCGCTTAGAAGTTGAACTCGCACCTTTAGATTCTTGAATATCGAATTTAAGGTAAACGCTCTACCAACAATTTGGCAAAGAAAGCTATATACTTACAAAATGAACGTTTATTATAGAAAATATTTAAAATGTACAAAGAAATAAAATACTTTGATATTATTATATATAAAAATTTATAAATGTCATGATGAACAATGAGTTTGAAACTGCATGACAAATTGAAGCACCATACTAAAAAATGGGAAAAAATCTGAACCGGCAATAAAATATAAAAGCTAACAAAAACAATCGAGAATTTTCCATCGTCGGATCTTTAAAATCCAGACCGAAAAATGTTATTTATATTCTTTTTTTATTATATTAAAATTTTTGTTTCAAAATTGTTTTCATTTAATTGTTCTCTGGAGAAAATACACTCAGAATAATGCTCTTTATAAAAAATAAAAAAAAAATTTTGCGTGTTGATTTACTTTGTGCAAATATCTAATAATAATAATAATAATAAAGTACATTTAATAATCCATGGCAAAGAAAAAAAGAAAGTTTAATAAATTAATAGTAAAACGCATGTAAATTTAAAGTAATGGAATTTGGATCTACTTGATTAAAAAATTTATTGTATGTAATTAATTATGTAAATATGGAAAGGTTATATGATTTATTCTACAATGAATCGAAAGAGTTGGAAAACAAACAAAAAATTCAAATTATTTATAATCATTAACGAAACAAATCATTAATCTTAATATAATTGTTCATTTAGAAATTTATTAAGTAATATATACATATATATATATTATGGGTTCACATATTTTTAATATATTAGGTTAGATTATCTACATTTATATAGGCATATATGTGTGTGTAAATATGTTGCTTTAAATGTATAAATAGCATACCTAGAAATTTATGACCGTTTTATAATTTTGAGATAATCCGATACTTGAAATATACCTTGCACAAAATATGTTTGCACGAGTTATTACAACTTAAGAGTGGATTCAGCGAATTATATATACTGTATACGCAAATGAAAGTGTTGAAGAGCAGTCACGTAGATTCAAATGAGATAGATGATCACAGAATAATATTCCAGAATTGTAGTAACAAGTTATTAAATGATATTTATATCAGGAAAGAACGACAGCAATACATTATTTGATCCAAGACATTAATTTTTTTATTGATATAAAGAGCTTTTACTTCCTGAACATATTTATGGAAGAAATGTATAATTTAAAAAACTTAAATGAAAAAATGTTAGCATATTATACTGGATTACTGATGATTTGACAATAAATGCAATTTTTTTAAATAGTATATATGTAGAACAGAATTTGGCAGGTAATTAGTTCTTATATAGATCATCTGTCTCAGAGTGAATCAATCATTTGAATATTAATTAGAAGAATAAAAGTAGTAATAATCTTTTGAATAGATTATAGAGCTGTTAGAATCAGAATTCCAGATTCTAGACATTGTTGTATTGTAGCAATTTTATTTGCTTGTATAAATGAATTTAATAAAGCATAATGATTGATCTTAAGTAGATGTAGCAAAATATGTTGCATATATTAGATGAAGATCATAATTAAAGAATTTGAGTGACTATTAGCAATAATGAATAATGATACTATGAATGTGAGAATGTTGCATGTGAGTACTTAGGAATAACTAAGATAAAAAATGCTGGCATATCAAATAGTGAGAAAGGCTGAATAAAAAAATCAATTTGAAAGAGGTAAGCAAAATAAACAAAATGGGAGCTATTCTGAACTTCAAGTATATTGACATTGAATAACAAAATGGTGAAAATGAGCAATTGAGAGAGTTATAGAATGAAATATTTGTGACTATATCTTTGTCTTGGCTGCAGTAAAGATTTTTCTATTCACTGAATAGAGAACTTTTGATTTCTCCTTGGGGCATTTAAGGGACTGAGCAGCCCAAATTAATACCTAATGTCTACTCCATACATCTTTATCATTGCAAAATTTTATTATATGATTATTCCTGAGATATCATCAAGGATTTACTGCTAACCAAGAGGCATCAGTTAGCATGATAAGTTTAGTTGCCTGATAGCTTTTAACTAAAATATCAGTTAAGTTTTTTTAAAAGCATAATGAAAGTATATGTGAATGAACATTATTTAAATAGATAATTACAATCATGATAGGCCAAACTAAATCATGACCATTTCTAAAAGGGTGTAAAGTCACCAGTGAAAGCAGCAGTTGAGAATTGAGTATGGAGGGAGCTTAAAAACCTAATTGCAGACTACACTGCCATTTGATGATTATACTTTTATTTAAGTATGCACAACTTCAAATTCATTTTCATATTAAGGAAAATTACAAGAATTTGAAAAATTTTCTAATATTGAATAGATCATTGTGGGACTTTCTAAAGTTAGAAGCAAAGATGAAGAGACAATTGGTTTAATAAATGGAGTAGTATAAATTATAAATAAAAAGCAACAGAGTTACATTGTGAAGATTTATGGTGTATCAGACAGTGTGGCAAGGTTGCTTGTTCAACTTAATAGATGATAGTAAATGCAGATAATTCAGGTTTATGCCCCAACAAATTTTCATCATGATGTAGAAGTAAAGGATATATTTATAGATATAAAACAATCTTTTGATCAGACCAAACAGTATTTTACAATTGTCAAGGAAGATTTTAAGGCTATGATTGGTAAATTGGAAGCCAAAAGTATTGTGAGAAAATTTGATTATGGTGATAAAAATTACAAAGAACATAGATTTGCGGACATGGCAGAATTTTTTTTATATATTTTGAATTCTTTCTTTGAGAAAAATGTTAAATAGAAATGGACATGAAATCATCCAAATGAAAGTTCAGGAGAATTAAATTATATTTTGACTAACAGGAAATGTGGATTTTGAGATTGTAATGTTTTTAATAAATTCAATACAGAAAGAAATCATAGGTTTTAGAGACAGAAGAAATGTGTTAATGTAAAATTAAAGAGACAAACTTTATTAAGGAAAACAGTATTTACAGTTGATATTTATAACTTTCAGTAGCAAGCAATGACTTTAAATTTGAATTGTCAAATTATTTTAATGTATTTAAACAGATTTTCAAAATTGTTCAAATTTGAATGAAATTAATAAGAAGATAACTGACACACTATTAAAAACTTCAACAAAAATAGTTCATACAAAAAAAAAGCAGCAATTGGCCAATAAATTTTTACTGATACAAAACAATTAATAAAAAAAGATAAATGTGGAATTATTTTAAAACGATCTATTAAGTGGATTGAATATGTAGAATTTTGGAAAATGGCATTAAATAGACTTAATAATGATATATGAAAATATAATTGAGAATTAGCAAGGAAAGCTACAGAAGAGAATAAAATTATAAACAAGTGTAAAACAATATCTGGATATTGATAAGAAACAATTTCTGTATTAAGAAAAAAATCTTACTATTACTAAAGCAGAAATGATATCATGAAATGTGTGGAAGAGTTCTATAAAAAAGTATATACTAATGAAAAACAATATTTAAGACTACATATTAAATGTGTAAGAGAAAAAGATGTTTCTTTCTAACTATATATATTATATGCTGAGCATGCTTTTGACATTATCTGTCAGGTTTATAGTGCTCAAATGAACTAATTTAAATATTCAATTTTTTGATAAGGAAGGCCCGTTTGTTTTTTTATTTATCAAATAATGGTCTCTAGCAATTGCTTATGCCTCTTTAAATTTTTTCTCCCTATCATCTCTCTCTAAATAAACTGTTTTTATTTTGGTTATGTCAAACTTATGATACATATTGTGCTTCTGTTCAAAAAATATTGAGTTATATTGAGAGTTCTTTTTTGCTTTGCTGTAGAGATATTGCTTCTGGATGAGTTCCACACCTATGTTGGCTTCCGTCTCACCATAACACACTGCACTGCACATAAAAGCACTGCTGCAACTTTACAAACAACCTGAGGGACCAGCTCAGGCAGTATTTTATGTTTCATGTTTTTAAAAATTTATTTAATGAAGGGAAGGGAATACTAAACATAACATTATGTGTGTTAGCATATATGTTTTTGTTTGGAGATATGTGGAAAACTTATCCATGATTTAAATTCATTTTTGAGGCAGGTTGTTTATTTTATTTTCCTAAAGCTTGTCAGTTGTTTAAGTTGTATCATAACATTGATAAATCAATGACATAAGCATCAATGCTATTTTTGCAATCTGCTTCATATTTACACAAGTTCAGATTTCTGTGCAAGAAGCTTTTTAAGCTCATTGTTTTATGTTTAAAAAAAGTCTCAGATTTTGGATGGATAGCTCCTCATACTTCAATTGGTTTTAATATCATTTTGTAATTGATGCTTTTGTGATTTTTCTGTATGCACAAGACGAGAAAATTAATATCTTTTGAATTATCCTTTATTTCTCTAGTCCAGCATAAAGTTGTACTTTGTACCAATTTGTGGTGTATATTTTTAATCATCAACATATCATAAATAAACATGATTCATTGATAAGTATCAAGTATTTCAAAATAACAATAGCCTCAAAATTTTCTAGTATGATGCTGTGGATAATTCCACTGATTGGTAGTCTTGTAGGCCAACTTTTTCACTTATTATTTATTGTTATTTATTGCTATTATATCTTTATCAATCACAAATGCCTTGATTACAAAATGACATTAAACCTGTTTTAAGTAAGAGGGGCTATGTATCCTAAACCTAAGACCCCTATTAAATAACATTAATTCTTATGTCAATGAGTTATTAATGTTAAGATACAACCAGAACAAGTTAATTAGAACAACAAGTTTTTCTAAACTATGGATAAATCTTCCACAGATCCCCCAATCTCTCAGAAAAATTAAAAAACATATCTGCTAACACATATATGTTAGCTGTAGAATCCCCCTTTCACTAAACAAACATGAACAGAATGCCTCCCAAGCTGGCTCTCAGGTTATTTATAAAATTGCATGCAATGCCCTCATATGCAATGTAGTGTATTATGATGTGATGAGAGACAACATAGCTATAAAAATTAGACAGAATGAATATTCTACAGCAGAACAAAAAAGAATTCTCAATATAATTCAATATTTCTTATATATGTCCTTGATATGAGTTATATGTGTGATCTGTTTAAAATAAAAACAATTTATGCTGAGACACTTGACAGGAAGCAAAAATTTAAGAAACATAGGCAATTTCTAGAGACCCCATTCAATAAATAAATAAAAAATAAGCATTCCATTATCAAAAAATTGAATATTTAAATGAGTTCGTTTGAATAATACATGAATTGTAATATACAAATTAATTGAGTGCAAGCAGATGATGTAATAATAACGTGAAAGGCTAAAACCTTTCACAAATGTGTCTTAAAAAATAAATTTAATATATTTACATTTGTTACTATCATTCAATAGATTTGAAAATTGCTTCATAGTGAATCAAAAGATTTCACATTGTTTATTTATATATAATATTTAGTGAATTAAATATGGTGTTTTAAGCTTCATGCTCTTAGTTTGAAATGCTCGAGTCTGGCTTATTTATATATAAATCTAAGTAGAGAAGAAGGTGGGTTCTATGTTTTTCTCATAGTTCTGGCTTGTGTTTTTGAATTGAGAGTTCCACATGCAGTCATTATTACAGCTGATTGGCTGTAACATAAACATTTTTAAAGCACATCTATTGAAGGTTTTAGCCTTTCACATTATTTTTTAAAAAAACTGGAAATAAAAGTACATTAGTTCAAGGAATTTTAGTACAAATACTTTTAATACAATCAATCATCTTTTCCCATGCTTACCTATTCCCAAACCTGAAGAGTATTTTGCATTAAAACTGTAAACCTTTTTAACTATTAAAAAGACAATCTTACTTAATTCATTTAATTCTCTATGCAGCACCTTTTATTTTATCCAGAGATCATTAATCTGCATTATTCATGTTAATAATTAAATTACTATTTTTACAATTTCTTTATTTAAGGCTAGTGGAAATGGCCATTTTCTGGTTGTAAATACTAAATAAATTTTTAAGAAAATGTCAAGAGTTTGCAATAAGAAACTATTTTTTTCTTTTAAGTTTTATGCTGACTGAACTATGGCATGACTAATAAAAATAGCAATCCATTGACATTCAAATTTATAAACAGATTAATTTTTACACAAATCAATCATAAATAAGTTATATAAAATTTTTAATGTGAATTAAATGTAGAAGATAAAAGATCTACCATTCATAATATAGGCATAATAATGTATAATCAAAGTTCTTACATATTAACCTTTTCATCACTAAGTGTTCAAGTTCTGAATTCAGCTATCAATAGTCTTTTTGCAGAATCATTCTGTATAAACATAGCTACACCTGATGATCTTCTGTGAAACTTCTATTACATAGCTCTTGATGGTCAATGGTCTTCATTAGTACACATTTATGTTTTTATTTAATGGACAGCATCTGACTATGTTTCTCTCATTGAATGATGAATGGTTTCTCCTCAAAGCAATAAACACTTTTAAGGTTAGATGGCTTCATATATTACTGGACACAATCCTTCTTGAGATGGTTTTACATGATCTATACCTTCTACTCAACAATTCATGATGGTCTTTTGGCTTGCATTCAGAATCTTGGCTAGAGTGGAACAGATGATGTCTTTTTTACTCTTCCATGATCTTCTTATGAACTGATCAAAACAAGTAACCAAAGCGCAATCAGCATAATAAGAATAATTTCTATTTATAGTTCTTTGAGATGTCTTACCAGTTTCCATCGTAGTTCATTTTCATATATCCATTCATTGATTATAGATAACTCCTATACAGTATGACCGACAGCTTATTTATTCAATTACAACATTTACAAAATTTTAATTTTGAAAAGGGATTGTACCAAAATAACAGTCAATATTTTGACTAAACCGCATAATATTTTTTATCTTCTAATTAGCAAATCTGTTTATCGAGAATTTAATTACATTTTATATAATAAAGTCATTTCCACCCACCTAATTATAAAATAAATACCCTTACAATTGTTAATAAAAAAAATATGTTTTTAAATTACTTTAAAATAAATTTAAAATTAATAATGTTGTATATCTTTATCTGTGCACATATATAGATAACTTATGCTTAGTAAAAATATTATAAACCTTTATTTTAAAAATTTCTATCGAATTTCCAAATTATATACATGAAGCTTATATATATATATATATGCGCACACACACACATCTAATATGCAAAATTATAGCTATAAAAAATATTAAATATTAATTCATTAAAAAAATATTTTTTAAAATGTTCTATTTCTATTACATATTTTTTTAAAAATGTAATGAAAACGTTTTATAGCTTATCATAAAAAAAAATCCAATTTTTGTTTTTAATTTTCTTCGTTTTAGAAGATTCAATGATAGAGAAGAAAGCTGTTATCCCTTTCAGACACAATTCAAATAATAATGAACGATAAAGAAAATTTATCAAAGCTCAAAGTAGCAGAAGCTCTTTTAATGGGTTCACAGTAACTACTTAAAGCAATTTCCAAACAGAATCAATAATCTTTCATGGCATAGAAATCAACATTGAAAATGGGAAAACACTAACTTTTTTTTTTCAAAGTTATAACAGCTTCTGGGTATTATTATTACTATGTATATGTTTAACATATTTTTAATCTTTATTTTAAATGCTTAAAAACTGAAAGGTAAAACAAACTTATTTAAAATTCATATATAACAGCATTTTCTATGTAATTAAGATGATGATGATGATGAGAATATTACTTATGAGTTACCTTCTTCAGTTAAAAAATAGAAAAAAGTAACATGTTCAATTTATTCATTATGCAATCTTATTTTTTTTATTTCTATCATTTGCATGTTCTCTTTGTCATCCCAGTTGTTCTATTGCATTTGAAACATTGTAGTATTAGTAGGCTAAAGTTTTATTATTTGTACAATAATTTTCTATTTCTCTATCATTTTCATTATTGTTTTATATATATTAAGATAAATATCTTTCCAGGAAAAGATGTAAACATAGTTTTTTATGTTTTCTGAGTGTTTGTGGATTTAATCTTATTTAGATTATTTTGTCATAAAGATCACTAAGAAACTGTTGTCAAAAATGCTAGAACAACAATAAACTGATCCCCAGTCATTTGTTTAGTTTTCGAATATTATATTCAAAGTATTTGTTTGTACAAATCTGATTTTAAAATGGGATAGTGTTAGTAAAGTAACTTGTCAATTTTTGTTTTTGTTCAATATGCATAACAAGAAATACTGATCATGAAGTAACAGTGCCAAATTGTTATATACCACTATCCTTTTTTAGTTTGTCTTGTAAATAGATATATATTGATGAAATATCTATTAGTTAAATCATATGATTGTAATTTTATAATCTACTTTCTGTTATTAGATATTTATCCACCTTTATAATCCAAATGATGGCAGATGAGATACAGTTGAAATGTTTGCACTATTATAATAATAGCAAACAACCACACACATGCCTATGCATATCAGATCTTTTAGTCCGTTTATTATAGCTTTATAAAAACATATGGACTGTATTTTTTATATTATGCAAGTACATACTATGATGATATGTTTAAAACCTTTCAAGAATACTACTACTAAATTTTAATTAATTATTCTCATAAATGTTGAATAAAAGTTTTAAATTATTTTAATCATTATTAGATGAAACCAGTAATATTACTAAGACCTATTTCTAATATAAAAAAAAAAAAAAGAATTTAATAATTGGTTTGTCGAAAAAAAATAATGTCTATAAAATATTGATTAAAAACATGTTTATCAATATATATTTAAATATTGATAATTTTAATAAGTTTTCAATATATATTTTTAGATAAATTTCAGCTGGGATAAATCCACGCTGAGTAGTGATTAAAAAATGGCATTTCCACCCAAAGTCACTTAATCTAGCAATAGCATTTGTCTATACATCTCTAAATCAAAAATGGAACTATTTATTATTAATTATCCTAGGATAGATCATATATTAATGAGTTATAGGTGTTAAAACTGAAAATATTTTAACATAAAATATTTATCACATGATCAGAATGTGATGTGATGTGATGTCCTGTAGATTCTCCTTAAAGGGAGTCAAAAATCTCTCAACAATTATGCCAAGAGAAACTTGTTAGCCACTTTATTTTCCATTCTCCCAAAACTCTCCATACAGTAATACCACTCAGTGTCAACTAGTGGCACTACTGTGTGGAGAGTTTTGCCTGATTTTATAAAGTATTTATGTTTTATCTACTCCCCATTTCAATTTTTGGTTTATAGGTCGGTCAGACAAATGTTATTACTAAATAGTGTGATTTAAATATGCAATGCTAGTTTTAATCAAAATTTTATCTTTAAAAAAATACTTGAGAAATCTCATTAAATTCATCAATATTTATTTCTAAAACTTGTGAAACTCTTCTAATTATTATATTTATAAATGTTTATACAATGAAATAATATATTATAAATTTTATTACTATGATCAGGCATTCAAACAATCTTAGAAAAATTTTTTTGATTAAAAAAAAACAAGTAATAAAATCAGAGGGTAAACAACATGATCAAACAATATTTGTTAAAAAAGATTTATTCATCTATTATTTAGTATTATAAATATTATTTAGAATAAAAATCAAGATTATGAAGGATAGAAATAATATATTTGAAAAAGATAAAAAGGAGATCAGAAAAGAAATGGGTAAATGAATGCCTATTTTTTAAATATAAGATGAATAAAAATTAGAAAAACTGTTGAAGTTGAATATCCTACTTTAATACTTTTTTGAAGATTTATGGGAGACATCATTATCTTGTGCAATTCTGTGTACATTACTAATTATATATATATATAATGATCCGGATAATATGTGACTTTACATAATCTGCACTACAGGGCGCCACTAGGCATTTGAACCTAGAAAATTTATATAGTAGGCAGATATGTAAGTCAAAAAAAAAATTATTTTATATATTTTGATTCCAGTCATTAGCCCATTGTCACTAGCTCAGTGTAATAGCAGAGATTTAAATTTATAAATAATTCTTATCTAAGAATATATAAAAAAGAATAAAATAAGCCACTGCCAGTAATTATACACACAAACATTTATTACGCACATATATATATATATTAGATTTAGCATTATTATTTTAGTATGGTTACTTTAGCATTTAACTACATTTTTAAATTTTATTTTAGATTTTAATTTTTATAAGTTCGCACAGATGTATTTATAAAAGTTTGCTTTATAATGTTGAGTATAGATCGGCTGCATAGATTCCACGGTTAAAAACATTTCAAAATAAACATAACCGATCAAAATACAAAGTCATTGATAACGTCAATTGCAGAGGGAATACAAGAAAGCCAATGACATTCATCATAAGATGCCACATTGACATTGATGACTTATATATTCTAACCGAATATGAAAACCACAACATAATTAACCGCTAATGAATTCATGCAATGTCCATACCCAACTTAAATTTAATGCATTTTTATTTAGAGTGTTGAGTATGAATAGACTGCATAGATTTGCATTTGAAAAGAAAATATTTTATCCTTATTTAACCTTAGGCCAAAAGTTCGCAGTTAAACCAATGTCAATCCATCTGATATATCGATGCATTCAATGTAACATGAATACGGCAGCACAAAAGGTTAAGAGAAGAAATTGCCACTTGTCAGATAGGAATACTACATCTATCTAATGAGAAAAGCAATAAACAAACTCCATAGGAAAGGACTGTGGTCATTTTGCAGACTTATGATTGCATTCCATAGGCAAATAGGAAGTGTGCGGTGTATAAAGCAATTCTACCCGTAGCAAATCTCGTACTACATCTACTAATTACACCAATATATCCAATCCATTGACCTAATTTAACTATGAAACAAATAACCTAAGATTATCCTCCCCTAATATAACTTTACAAATCTATATAGCCATTCATGCCCAACTTAAGTTTAACATTTATATAATATTAAATTAGCGAAAAACAAAAATCATAAATAAAACTTAAAAGAACCAAAAAAATATATAAATAAATGGAAATGATTAAAAAAAAAGAAATGCATCAATAAAAGGAATTAATAAAGAATTTAGTTTGGTCAGATAGGATTCTATTTCTATTTTTTTTTAAATACTGGGAAAGTTTACATTTTAAAGTTCTTAGTGTTTTCAAATTAATATTCATTTAAGTTCATAACATACTTATGTTTTTAGAAATGCTCATTAGTTATCTGTTGCTTGCCGTTTGGAATCCAGCATTAAAATCCCTCGTTGATCCTGTGGTCCTCAATATAGGAAAAGTGATGTTTCATTTTTTTTTTATAACAACTGAAGGAATTGAAAGTGCGTCTTTCAATCCCTTCATCTCCGACTCTCCGACTTAACACATCTCAGTCCTCTCTTAAATTTTCTTCACTCACTAACAATTTTATTATCAAACTTTTTTTTATATGTAACTTTAGGATCCAATGGACATTACATCATCGATGATGATGATCCTTCTGTTGAGGTCCGATTCCCTGATGGATCTCTTTCATTTGCCATTAGTTTCTATTGTTTTCCTATCTGACCGTTGCTTATACATTAAATACCCAAGGGCTATTTCACTTGGACTAATTAAAATAATCATTTCCATTTTTTCAATAACATTAATTAATTTGTTTTGTACAAACTTAGATATATTTTTATCTTTAAATCTTTTTATGTTTTTGCTTTTAAAATACTTTTTCTATTTTTAATAAAGTTTCTTTTTTTAATAATTTTTTTTATCTGTGTGATTTTATTATATATATATATATGAGTTTAGTATAAAATTTTAATTTTCAATTTTTAATTCTTAAAAAAGAAGTTTTATTTGCGAACTTTTATTTTTTTTATGTTTACTAATAAAAAAAAATAATGTAACGTCATATGTGCCCGTTACAATATATATATATATATATATATATATATATATATATAAGTAATAAAAAATGATAGAATGAAAAGTGAATGTTACAAACCATTTATTTTAACTTATTTAAATAATTTTAAATGAAAAGTGAAAACAATTGAATCTATGAAAAAGGGAAAGAAGCAAGTGAAGAAATAAAAAAAATGTCAAGCATTGGTGGTCGAGAGGTCAGTGACAGCTGCTTTACAAGTTAGTGGATTCACTTCCCAACTGATGCTATGACACATGAGAAGAAAAAAAAGAAATAGAAAAATTGGTAGCAATGTTATATACCAAATGTCTAGGTGATAAAAATGTACCAGATGACTAAAAAAATGTAGTAGTAATATTAATATTTAAAAAAGTGATAAAAAAGATATCAGTAATAACAGACATGTTAATCGTTTATTATTTCTATACAATTCATTTGATTAATATAATTACAATTCATGTACAAAAAATTTTGGATTTCAATTAACCAAAAGAATAATATGGATTTAAAAATAGGTTTCGACAGTGGAAAGTACCAATGAATATAAGTTGTCACTAAGCTTCATATTAGTAGATTATTAAAAAGCATTTGTACAGCAATTAAAGCATTGGTTTATCAATATACAGGCCAAGGATATTGTCATATTCTGAAAAAAAATTATCCCAATGCATTGGCTATAATTATATTATATGGTAATACTGAGTAGATTAACATTGAGAAAAGCATATAACATGATGACTGTATATCTCCAAAATATATTACAGCTATTTTATAATATTTTGTGCATTAAAATAGGAAGCTAAGAGAGTAAAAGTAAATGAAGATTATTTAAATCATCTAGATTTTGTTATTATGTGATTGTTTTTGCAAATAATGCTTTAGAGCTTTGGAAAATGTTGCAAGAGTTATCAGTTAAAAATAAGAAAGTAGAAATAAAGATAAATGTTAAAAAGATTAAAGTTTATTGGATTTTCTAAAAAAATAAATAAAGATTGATAATAATATATTACAAAAAGTTAACAACTTCAAATACTCAGATTATTTTTACAGATGAAAACGTAATGGATAAAATTAATCATAAAATGTAATTTGGATGGAGTGTTTTTGATATAAATATGCCTTTGTGTTTAAAAAGGCACCAGTTCTTAACTTATGGATATCAGACTTAGATTCTTAATACAATAACAATACATAAACTTCAGATCACTCAACAAAATATGAGTATATACATAATCAAACTTTTGATTATTTATTGACTAGTTTAACTTTGTGCTTTTAATGAATATATACATATATGTTAGGAACAACAAGACTAGATTACAAATGATGGGTAAAAGAACAAACATGTGTTGTTGATATTATCGAAAGAATTAAGAGACTGAAGTAGAGCTGAATCAGATGTATTGCTAGAAAAGATAATAGATAGTTGAAATTTTAACCAGGATCCTAAATCATCATTAAAACATCTAGAAAGAGGCTGCATGTGAAATAGATAGATGAAATAAGGAAGTTTGTTAGTATAATGTGAAAAAGAGATGCTAGAGATTATAAAAACTGTAGTATGCTTTCATAGACCTTCAACATACAGTGAATCAATAACAGACAAAAATGATGATGATGATGAATTCATTAAATAATAATTATTAACATCTTAATCAAATTTTCATCTTTTATATAACAATGAGATTTGATATATGTAAATTTAATCAAATCATATCATCATCTAAAATCATTGGTCAGTATTATAAATATATTATGCTTTTTTCATTAGCTCTCCTCAGTTTTGTCTATTCTTTTCAAAAATCCTGACCAAATAAAAATTACTTCTACATCATTCTTCACATAGAGTTTATTTATTTTGTTCACGTCTTGTATAATACTAAAAAATTAATATGTTTACATTTTACTCTATAATTATTCCATGTGCATGACTAAACATTGTAACTTTCTTTGAAAAGAATTCCCAATGAACTCTAATTAATTTTATTCTTACAATTCAACATTGAAAATTTTTGAATTTATCTATTTTCAATGATATTCTGTAGCTTGTTCTTTCAAGATCCAAGATTTATCTTTCTGAATGTTTTATTATCATGGTTTCACAATTATATAATGCATTGGGATATATATATATATATATATATATATATTAATGCATTATATATATATATATATATATATATATATATTGTAACGGAATAAGTATATACCGTTACATCACTTTTAAATAAAAGTGGGAAAAAAATATATAATCACTCTCAAGTATATATTGTAACATAATTTAATGAAGATCAAATAACTATTACCATATCTGAGTCCAAAATATATATATATATATATATATATAAGAATTATAAACAAATTATTAATAACAAGTATTATAACTCAGGTATATGAAATAACGTGAAGTGAGTACACTAGTAATTCAATAAAATATAACTCAGGTATACAGATAGTAATCTTATCCACTTTCATTTCTTGGTTTGATGTTAAGTGTATGTTTAAACAAATACTAAGTGAATATGGTCTAGCAGGGTGCCACTAGATTATCTGAATCTAGACACGGTTATATCTAATAACCTTTCACATGTACCGGGTTTTAATACCCTCTTTTGGTACTTTATTTCTAATAAAAATGAGAGATTTTGCTTTTTGAACCATATCACTATATGCACTAATATTTAGGTAAAAGTAAAACATCTATAAACCAAAGTGGAGTATACTAGACATAAATCATTTCTCAGATCTTAACATAACAAATGTGTTTCAATATTTTTATAAGTTTACTGGCTCAGATTATATATAACTAATTTAGGATGGCAATTCACTCATCCTTGCATGAAATAGATGATGGGATGTGGTTATAATAATACTAAGAAATCACTAAATATTATAAATTCAATATTTATTTATGGCCTTTAAACAGTTAAACAGCTCATTAATTAAAATGTTGATGACGATGATGATGATGATAATAATAATGATAATGACAAGGGTTTCAACTACAGCTCTAGGACTAAGCCTAAACATAAAACTAATTTTTATAAAGAAATTCATAATTATTGCTTAATTTTAGCATACTTACTTATATCTTAAATAACTAATATTCAACCATTGATGATGATGAATAATCACACTTAACAAAGACTACACTTAATGAAATATATACGCCTCGTTTAATAAAACAAACTAATATTTATTACTACATTTCTAACATATACATAAAAATTTCTAGATAAATATGAAAATTGACATGAATAATAATAATACTAATTGATTATATAACAATCCTCAGATTAATTTTAAGTTCTTCCCCCTTTCCCTTCAAATGTATTTTGTATTAAGTTGGACGTCACATTGACCATGATTTTCACTTCATGAGAAAAGTATTTCAAGAAAAAAAAATATTATCTGCTCATTAGCACACATACTATAAAAATCTAACATGTAAATAGAATGTAAAAAAAAAATGTTAGTAGAATTGAAAGAGCAAGTTTTAGAAACAAGTTTTAAATTATTTTCTCCCCGCTCTTCTACCTCTGAAATGCTATACTTAACTTGAAACAAAATAATCTAATATTCTAATACTACTCATTATTTCACATTCACTCGCAATTATACACATATAAAAATATTATTATGTATGTGCGTGTTTTATCCCATAATAACAAAATATTATTTAAAACCAAAATAATAATAATATATTAGTTAAAACTAAAATCGTAATACCATAAAAAAATTGTTTTACATATTCATATTTCATAACTGTAATATTAATAAACATATAATTTTGATACAGTCAAGATAATTTATGAAGCTCAAAGTTATTATTAGTAAGACATTCTTCTTTTTAATCGATCTGAATAGTCTTTAAAAGTTCTTTAAATAAAATATACCACTTTATTGCTAAAATGTTTATTAAGACTGATATCATAAAGAAAATAGATATAAAAGTCATATTACCGATCTTTTGTTTGTGGTGAATTTCCAAGGATTCAAACTTGTCTTGTATAATGTCTATATATCTGCAGCTACCATTTCCGTTTTACGTGGGAACAATCTCTTTCTTGAGGTGTATAACTATTTGATGATGATGACTCTATTGAGGTTATTTGCTTTAGTGGACAATTTGGAAATCATTATATTAATTTTTCTTCTCTTCCTGTCAAGCATGTGGATGAAATACAGCAGTTGTTTTCACATTTATAAATTTTCTTGAGTTTAAAATCAGTTGTTGTAACAATTAATTGGACTTGATGATTAATATTTATCAGTAGATTAATTCATCTTCTTTGAATGCAGGTGAATGTTTTCTTCCTTCTATTAAAAACAACATCTTCTTTCTCTGGTCAGTTGAAAGGTGTAGAATATTATTTTAGACACAACATCTTTTCTTTCCTCTATGATGTGCAGCTTCCTCCAGATGGTCAGCAAAAAATGGGACATACATATAATTTTTCTAGCCAGCCATTTCTTATATTTTCAACATTCAATTTAATAGTCTAAAAATCTGAATCATCCTCACCATAATAATAATAATTCCAGACAGCTTTTTATATCCAATTTTTAGCTAACTTAACCAATCAGAGATAGCATCACTTGCTATTTTTGGACAAATTTGTTTTAATTAGATCTCTAATTTATTTTCAACTAAATTATTTTTCAACTGAAAAGTTTAATCCTTTTTCCAGACACTTTTGTTTTTAAAAAAATATATAGACTTAATCCTTATTTCCTTTCTTTTTTTTTAGGTAACATTTCAAATTTTTGAGCTTCCTTCTTTAGATCTTAAGATAAGACAATTTCAAAATTAGAGCTCTCACCCATTATAAGCTCCCAAAGTGAAAAACAATTATTTACAAAAAAAAATTGCTACAAAGATCGATATCTGATTAAACAGATTTCCTCTTTTAACAAAAAATTGTACAAAAAAAATAATTTGACAGATTTAATCCTTCCTTTTCTTTCAATATTTAGTAAATGTAAATTTCTGTATGTAATATACACACATCCTTCATTCTTTCAAATCATTCATAAACTAACATTAAATAATATAATTGCTAGCTTAGTAATTATAACCCTATTATTTAATTAAATCTGTAACTTTTAAATCCCAATTACAATTAAAGAAAAGCAAAATAGAAGCATAGAACAAGACATTAAAATTGATCAAGCATAGGTTAGTTTTAAAGAAAGTTAAAATGTTGAATATTTGAAATATAAAACAATTAAATAGCTTACACATACATTGCCTATACGTATGCATTATAACTTTGCTTTTTAACAGAAAATTTAAATATTAAATAGTTTAAATGTGTGTATTACCTTTCTATCAACACACAAACAAATAAAGCATATAATTGTTGTCCCACTCTTTCTCTGTTTAAAGCTTTTAGAACTGGACCTTGTAGGGTTTAAACTTGGATGCCCTACAACTTCCTTTATGGTTATATAAAAATGTGATGATGATTTTGGTTTACCTTTTCTACATGCACATTACTATAAATTTATCTAGTGACTAAATTGTAATGGCACAATATATATATATATATATATATATATATATATAATTGTTCATTAAATTATATATATATATATATATATATATATATATATATAAAGAATTTAAACAATTTTATTTAAATTTATATATAATGCATAAATGGCAAACTAATTATATGATTATGTAAAGTTTAAAATCTAAAAACAAGATTGTTTTAATATAAAAGAATTGAAAAAAGTTGCTAATTATTTTAATTTTAGAATGGAAATGATTTTCTATATTGATGTAATAGCAAACAGGCTCTTGTGCATAAAGAAAGCTGACCAATAAGAATGGAAATAAACACATAGACCACAGAGAAAAGTCATCATCACCAATAAAACAGCATCAAGCCAGGCAAAATTGATCCTGGCATTTGATAATAAGAATTCACAAAGATATAAAAAGACAACTTTGAAGTTGAGATTTAGATTGGGATTGCTCATGTTAATTGTGCCTTATTTAAATATATTTATAAGTGTATTGTGGATCTCCAAAATATAGGTGTCACACAATAAATGTTTTCCACCTTTGCACCAGCTGAGGCAGCCTCCAGATTATGATGGTCCCTGGCCAGCAATGGACTTATCTCCACCTAGAACAATATTAAATGGAAAGAACTTTGAATTGTGTGATGCATAAAAGACTGCAAAAACAGACTTTCCCTACAGCATTGGAAAGTATAAACTTTTGTTTTAAATGTAATATGAACATTAATTATATAATACAAGCTCTTTCAAGTAGTAATTTTAAACATCACTTAATTTTTTAAAAAAATATTTATCTGACTAAAATTTTGAATTATTTATTATTTTTTATATATGTATTTAGTATCATTTTCATTTTTGTAAATTTCTTTTAAATTAATAATTTAAAAATATGTGTAAATGGCTGCATAGATTAGTAATATGTTAGTTTAAGGTGTGTTAATTTTTGGCTAATTATTTCATAGTTAAATCGATAATGGTAGATAGATGTACAGATGTTTTATCTCAATGTAATCTGAGTAAGTTATTGGATACTCATTCACTTGTACTGCATTAGCATACAGGGCATAATGCCCACCTGAACATATGGCCCAAAAGTATAGCCATCATGTTGTCAATGGTCGTAGACATATTTCCTACACCACTGATTTTCTTACTCTCTGGTTGGGACAGTAAGCTGCCAAAGACCACTATCCCCTTTTCAGACCTTGCTTATATATATATATATATATATATATATATATATATATATATATATATATATATATATATATATGATACAAAATGAAATATATATATATATATATATATATATATAATTTCATTTTGTATCACCAATTGGGCAGTGTATCATTCCTCTCTGTTGGTGAAATTTATTAATGATCATGGGAAGATGCTCATTCCTTCCCACCATGATTCGTTATTTTCTAATGATGTCATAACTACAAATGTAAATTCCTGTTAGCATAGTTGTGTTATGCTAATAATCTCAATTTGCATTGGTCACATCATTATATCAGTAAGCTAGTGTTGGTTTAAATGTGAGATTTTAGCCTATGCTTAAAAGGGATTGAGTTAGTTATACGCATAATCTATGTAGCATATTCATGCTGTGTAAAGTATTAAAATTGTATTAAATCTAATATATGTTTCCATTTTTGCATATAATTCAAATCAAATATATTCACTGGTTAATTTAATTTTCAGAATTTTCCTTTTAATGTGTGTGTAGATTATAATAAAATAATTTGTTGAATTAATTTAGCAGTAATTTATTTTATATATTTTATTAATATTTAAAATTAAGAATTAGAAATTTGAATATGCAGTGTGATACTTTATGCTCAGCTTCTCTCTGAGCTAGTGAATGAGGCTTTTGGTTTGATAAAAGAGTAACCTCTCCCAGATGTATCTGCCTACTATATAATCTTTCTAGGTTCCAATAGTCTAGTGGTGCCCTGTATAGCAGATTAGGTTAGGGAAGTTAGTGGATTTTATTTTTCTAGAATAGATTCATGGCAACCCATGATCACTGTGCTCACCTGCATCAAAAATAGAATTTATCAGTCAATAATCTATATAAATATGGGCAAACACAAACTATTAACCATTTACTTAATGACTTCTAAATCTATGATTATAGTAACAGAATTGAAGGGCTTAAAAAGCCACTACTGATTCTATTTTTTCAATGAAATCTCTACAGTTTTCTTTATGATGTTTTGTTAGTGGTTAAGCAATTAACAAAATCTATACTTCAAATAATAAATAACTTGAGGTATAAAATAATACATTTCGAGTTGTTATTGAAACAGTCACCCCCACACCTATCTCTATGCCAGGTTTAAACCCTCTCAGAGTACCCACTTAAACACCCTTAAATTACTATATATGCAAAATCATATATATATATATTATATATAGTAACTTACAGTTATTAATATAGGCTATATATATATATAATATATATGCAAATGGTAAGTCTGTAATTTAATAGTATACATATATATTACAGATATGCATTCATTTTATAAATATTTCTAGTTTAAGAAATATTTTAGTTTAAATTATTTAGCCAATTTTATTGTTGTTATTGAAATCGCATATGTATATAAGCCATTTCCACTGTTATTCTGCATATATGGTAATAAAATTAGTTTTCTACTAATTATCAAAGTAACTTTTCCAAAATAACTTTTGATTTTTGTAAACAATTTTTAAATTAGGTCATGCAATAGTTCTAAAATAGCGTGAACTTGATTTTTTAAATCTAAAATGTTAATAACAATTTCACAGAATTTTATAGCATTGTTGCAATAAACAGCAGGAGGGAAAAAGTAGAAAAACAAATATAAATTAGTTGGCATAATTAAAATTGTTTTTCTAAAATAAAATAATGGGTTTTTCTACTAGCTTTAGCAATTACATATATTTTTCTAAAATAAATAAATGCGGACAAGCTTGTAAAATTAAACAGGTGGCCAGAGTTAGAAAAATATAAATACTTAAAGTTTTGTTGCCAAGGATGGATAATATATATAATAAGTGTACTGTAAACAGAACCCATGTTTGTTTCATCTTCAAAATGGTGGGGTAGTAAGCCATAACTCACCACCTCTCTCCTTGCTGGGGATGGAAAAGAACTTTGGTCCGATAAAATATAATGCTGTACACCAGCAAAGCAGCCCATGGAAAAACCTCCATTAACTTTAAATCATCGCCAAAAGTGTACTATCCTCCCAAGTGCTCAGAAATAACTGCAATGAAGACAACAGACTGTTAAATTGATAAATGTTTACTCAGAACTCTGTTCATAAACTGTGACTTTCAATTCTTTCTTTTAAAAGCTAGCTACTTATTAAATCTGGCTTTACCAAACACCTTTCCTAAAATCTGCAAAGAAAACTCTTAAATACTAGTGTTTAAATCTTGTCTGAATGTAAAACTTGTGATATTGAATTCTCTGTTAAAATGTAAAACTCTAATAATCTATTTTAAACTAAATGTATAATTTTCTGCAGTCTTTTATGCCTATTTCTAATCTATCCAATTATTCTATAATTTTACCATTTTAGTATTATATGTATTTAATATGCCAAATAACTCGAAGCCACGAGTATTTATAAATATAATTTTAGCTTATTGATCTGCAAAGATAATTTCAAATCTTTGCTATAATAAGTATTAAATAATTGAATTATTATTTTTCTCACTTGCTGTTAAGAGATCATGTTATTATTTTTACTGATTAACTTTTGGGTATTAATATTATAATAATCAGTCATTCTCTAGTTAAAATTGTAGTTTGCTTAACTCTAGTTATAAATTATAACTATTTATATATGTAACTCATACATCATAGGAACTAGCCATGGAGATATTCTCAAAGCATATTTTAATGTTTTATTTGTAATTACCCCACAAATATGCTTTGTCCTCCTTAGATTTATATATGTTGAGACACGGGTGATAATCTTAAACTAGGTTACTAATTAATTTAGTCCCTAAATAGTATATTTGAAATACTAAATTTGAGAACTGGGTTGTATAGATATGCAAATAGACACTATCTATTTTTAAGGCACGATAATATAATTTTACGTATTTGCATTATATATGTATAAGTTGTGGATGTGTCCTTACTAAGTACACAATATACAATTATCTGCTTGCTGCATGATTCTTGATGGTTGCTGGTAGAGGTCACACTTATCCACTTAGTTTGGGTAAATCACACACTTTTAGAACTAGGGCACAAGGATCTAGATTATTCATAATTAATGCTTATCCAACTCCTTGAACAACTAATGTTCCTATTCATAGCCAGATGAGCAGTTGTAGGGTAACCGAACCCTTGGAGGCTGAAGCCTGTGAATAATGACCCATTCACACCTTCTAGCTTTATTAATATTTTAATATGTGCCATAGAGTATATAGGTAAACCTATCATAAACCAGTTTTCTCTCCCTTTATATTAAATGCTTATCTAGCATCAGTGTATACCTTAATCTAGGTTAACACACTAATCTGCATATCTCTGAGCTTGACTATATGCTCGACTTAACTAGCTGTAACTTTGGCTATAAAGTTCTATATGATTTAGCAGACTACAAAAGAGCTAGAAATTTGGCATATTAATATAGGCATAAACTTCAATACCGCACTACATTTTATTGAACACTTATAATGAGATAACACTAATATTAATCTCACTAGTTATGCAACACCTGCGTGCCTAATCTCTCACGTTCTAATTATATAATTGTGTATATTTTGATTTACTATTTATTGTTTTATTAAATTAATAATATTTAAAATTATAACTCGTTTTCATATTTTTATTATCCATGAATTCATTTTATCCAGCTTTAGATTTAATTGCACATACATTATTATATCTATATGTAGGTCATTTTATTAAATTTCATAATCAATCATTGATATATTAATTAATCACTTAGTCATATGTGTGTATATCTGACCAAATCAGTGTTAAATTGGTTAATTTATGAACTCTTGTTTTACCCTGGGTGACTGCCGGACCGAAGTTAAATTGAATGTCTGTGTAAGTTGAGAAATGTTATCTATAGGGTATTAGATCATTGAGCACAGGTGAAAGGATTGAATGTTGGTCGGATTCTGGATGCCGCATCCGGATTCAATCAGCTTTAGTGTATTTTGCCTGTGATCTACATTTTATAACGTGGAGGGATAATTCTTACCGTTACATTATATAAATACAGTAGTTGTCATTACTTGCTTCATTTTGTTTAAACGTCAATAGTAAAATATTATCACAGATGAACAATCTAAACAAAATACTGAAAAATAATAATAATTAGTCTAGCGAAAATAAAGACCGAATTTAATCTAAAATAATATTAATAAATGACATTATTTAAAAAATGTATTGCTAATGGATCTTTTTTAATATATATATTGTAGATATATATATATATATAGTATTCAATTATTAAAAAAAAAAAAATTTTTTTTATTCTTTTATACATACAGAGATTTATATGTATAGATTTATTATTATGAATAAGCAGTTCTTTTTTGTGATTTATTATATAATATTTTTTTTATTAAATAATATGTGTTAAATTTATTTAACTTTCATTTTGTTAAAATAGAGTAAATCAGAAAGGTGTGAAAAAAGGCAATTAAGATTGTTACATTAGGAGATAAAAAAATGTACACGTGTGAAACAATGAATACATCTGTACAAACACAAAGATGCTTTTACACTTATTCCTGATGGCTATAGATTCCAGGTTTGTTGTTATCTGTATCTTAAGATTATTTTTACAAAAGAGGTGCTTTGATGTAGATAACGATAGCGATCAATTATAAGTCTTTATTGATTGTGACCGACGTCAAACTTGTGAAGCTTTGATTTTTTTTTTAAGATAAAGATTTCCAGATGTTTTTTTTTCTTTGGTTGAAATTCGCGATATAAATGATTGAAACAATTTTTTTAATCAGTTAGTCTTAAATTTTTTTAAAGAGATGATCAGTTAGTCTTAAATTTCTTTAGAGAGATGATGAGTTTGTCATTAATTTTTTTAGAGAGAGAGTCCCTCAGATTATTATTTTGAGACTCAACTCAGTCGGTCCTTCCTTGTTATTCTTCTTAAGCAGAAATGTAAGCTCTGATTTTTTTTAAAAGAGAGTGAACGCTTTAATTTTTTTTCTCTCACTCCTTGAAAGTTGAAAAAAAGAGCAAATGAAATGTGCGTTGATATAAAGCAATTTCCAGCAATATTAAAGAAGAGGAGAGAAATGGAACAAGATTGAATTTATTAGAAGTTAGTAATAATTATATAAAAATGATATTAACATATTTGGTTATGCATAATACTATACCTCTGCATTGCTAAACCATTTTTTCTGCTTCCTGGTTAATACAGAATGAGTCAAAATCGCTGATCTGTCTATGAAGTCATGTATCCAGTAATAACCAACAAAATGATAGATTTTGAAGCCAACCACACAAGCTATATGGAATGCTTTGTTCCTAGTTCCTGGCTTAATAAAAGCTCATTACCTTCGAATGAATGGAGAAGAGGAAATAGGAGGAAAAGAAAATTTATAACAGCTATGTAGAACCAAGTTTGAAGCCATAAATCAAATTTTTGTTGATTTACCTCAATCATCTAAAGTGTCAACAGCAATTATTTTTTTAAAGGAGAGAGACAAGCAAATCCACCGGTACCTACTTATTCAAAGTACTTATAATAACTTTTTTTTAATGGTAGAAGGAAGCCAATCAACAGTGAATAATAATGGAATTGAAGAAACAAGCAAAGTCAATTGATTCAGCATTATCTTAAAAGTATCTGCAATAACTTTCTTTTTTTTTTGTTGTTGTTGTTGTTGGTGAGCAAAGAAAAGCAGTCTGAAAATTCAAACTCAGGACATTAATAAGAAGTAAAAAGTAGACGGGTAAATATGAACTTTCTTTAACCGATTTTATTCTTTTACTTATTAAAAGTAAACCTTAATTTACTGGTCAAAGCAATTTTCTTTTTTTGATACAGAAACATTAAAGACTTGTTTATCTATAGTTATTTGCAATATCTCACAACATAGCACAAACATAGTTTAAATCTTTAAACTTAAATTTTTCATTATTTTTTTTTATTATATATTGTAATGTTGAAATGTTTTTTTTTTTTAATTGTTCTTCAGTTGTTAATGATAATGAGCAACCTATAGATATATGCATTTATAATGTTTTTTATTTTTATTTTATCTTGTTGCATATTAAAAATTAATATATGTATTTTATTTTCTTTCGCTATAAGGTTGCAAAAGAAAAAAGATATTTTTATATATGTAATTTATGGGTATACATTTTAAACATATATGTTAACATTACCGAATGCGTGAATGTGTAACTGCTTATCCAAACACATTAAAGAATAGGTTATATATGATTAGTTTAAAATGGTAAATTGAAAAGTAGGGCATTACATTTGAATGGAAATGAAATGACATATACAAGTTACACCTGAAATTTATTTTATGATATGATAAGTAAGAAAATTCTTAAATAAGCATTTATAGAATATGTATTTTTTTTTAATATTGATTTAAGTCAGCTTATTTTGAGATATCAAGAAGTGACAAACCTATATATTAAGTTTATTTGCTTATACTTATATGAATTTTTATATTAATAAGCCATTTATTTAATTGTCGATTTGACTTTAAAGAAGGAAAGAAAGAGTAGTAGTGTTAATAAAATATAATTATATATCTTAATTGGTTTCCGAGTAATTATTAAGAATATTGTGTTTTTTGTTTTTTTTTTGTCTTAATTCTATCATTTTAATTCATCATCATTGCTCGCAGTTATTAAGTATTACCATTCGTATATATTGAGCAATCACTTGCAAATATTAAGCGTCCGCAAAATAATAGGTAAACTAGAATGTTGATATTTGAGTATTTAAGGATTATGCTTGAGAATAACCAAATTTTGATAATTATAGTTCAACATAGAAAGCTAAAATTGTGTTGTGTCCATGAATTTAGATCATCCTCATCAAAGATGGATATCATGTTATTAGTTAAAAAATGTTTCAAATAATACTATATAAAAGTTATGATCGCCATCAATCATCATTAATAAATTATAATCATTAAATTTAATGTTTAGCGTAATGAATATATTTTAGTAAATAGGGGTTTATAGAAAATTGAATATTATGCAAAGAGATTCATGATGATCAATCATCACCATTAGTATTATTAAATCCCAGTATGAAATAGGATAATTTTAATAGATGCCTATAAGTTTATAAAGATGAATTTATTGTTGTGAGTTTATTGATAAGCCATGGCTGGTATCATCATCACTATTATAATCATTATTATGACATCACTATTATAATCATTATTGTGATATCACTATTATTATCATTATTATGATATTATTATCATCATCATCATTATTACCTTTATTGTGATAAATAATCTAGTTAAATGGCCATCAATATCAATAATGGTCTTCACATGCTTGTTTGGAAGCCATTAATAGGATTATACATGTCTGTTCATCAATATACGCTAATGAGCTAGCAATGTCTATAAGAATCTTTGATCTATAGTATAAACTTTGGTAATATTGGGATCTTGTAATTTTATCAATATAGATAAAATGTAAGAATGTCATTTTTGTTCAATAGTCATCCAAGTCATGTGTAATAAATATGTACTGAATGAGTTTGAACTCAAGTACACTATAAATAGATACTTATCTAGATTGAAAACAATCTAGTGGCGCTCATGGGAAAACACATGTACTTAGCTAAACTGAATAAAGAGTGATATCATCCCTTTCCAACTTCATAATATTAGTTTTATAAAATATATTTTTTATAAGTTGTCATGAATAGCACCCGTGTGTGCATATGACCATGAATGGTCTTATATATTTGGAAAGAAGAATAGGAAGGATTCTTTGTTAGAAGAACCTAGTATTGGAGATAAGCATAAGGCACTCCAGGAATCTCACAGTGGGTACTTTTATTCAGTTGCTATATTTAATATTATTTTTATTAGATGACAATGGCCAGTATGTTTTATTGTTCAGATGACTGCCCCAATATATAAATAAATACCAAGAATCTTTAATGCTGATATTTTCAAGTGGCACAGTGATTCTATAATTTCTTTATCTATGCTATGATGAATTAATATAGTTACAAATGGTACAGATTGGATAGGCATATATCTAATAATTAATAATTTCCCTATCTAAATATTTATTATGGTTACAAATGTGACATATTAAAATAGCTACAAATTATAGTTACAAATACATATCTTTTATATTAATTTAATAATTACAATTACATATTTATATTAATTTATAAATATTGTTACAATATATAATTATTGTAAAATAAGTTTGTGATTTTAGAAATTAAAATTTAGCTAGATTTTTAGAAAAGTATATATATATAATTTAGGATAAGCCATTGCTTATTAACTTTTAATGCGTTTTGCACAAAAATGTGAATAAAAATTAAAATAATATTAAATGAACAAATTTTAATTTAAAAGATATTTTTAATTAATAAAGATGATGGTGCCATGAGCAACTTAGACCCAAATGATTTATAAAATATATTTAATAATTAAAGACATTTTTAAAAAAAATATTGGAACAATTAGTCTACTTGTAAAAGTTTCTGAGTCAAAAAGTTTGTGGTCCACTCTTGACTAATAAAAATGGGGCGAGGGGTAATTTAGACAATTGAACTAGTTCACTTTTTGCTGCTTTGAAGTTTAAATTTATTTAACATGTCAAGAAATTCTCCACACGTTAAATTATCTATACATCTTTCTAAAATTTTTAATTTAATTTCGATTTATTTTTCTATGTTGAACTTGACTTTCATTTATCACTCTCAGCAAATCATTTATTTTAAATTCCTTTGTTTATCATGATTACATCGTTTAAAATAATTTTAAAATATTCAAATTACTAATTTACAATTCTATATGTTTTTTTTTAAAATAAAGATTATTATTTAATCTGTTTTGACTTTGCCAAACTGACAGTAATTCTTTGTGAAAGAGCTGATGTAAACGAAGTTATTAAATACTCTTTAACAGATAAGTCAGAAATCATTTATGTAATGTCTATTTTCACATCATTTATAATTAATCAGAAAATCTTAGATGTTAAAAAGGGTCACCAGCAGATTATCTTGATATAGTGTTGAAAACCATCAAGGTAAAATGATTGTATTACATATTTACTAATTCGTGCTGTTGGAAATTTGATGCTTATTTTTAAAAAGATTTATTAAGCAAAATTTTACAAAAATGATACTAAATAAATACGACAATTTAGTTTGTTTTAATAATACCATATTGCAAATCAATTAAATAACTTTAAAAAATATTGTCGGGTTAAATTAAAAGTTATAAATATATGTATAATTTAGATTTGTATTAAAAAAAAGTTAATTTGATATTTAAAATATGTTACAAGTATCTCTATTTTTGGTGCATAATACCAAATAATTTTGTAGGAAGAATCCTGAATATGAAAAACCAAAGTACGACCTTCCATTTAATAAATACTTATTATAATAAGAATCATAATGCAGATAACATAAATAAAACAGATATGATTATCTTTTTCTTTTTATATTAAATACCAAAGAAACAGTAATTTAAGAATAATAAAAAAACAGATATGAAAGACCAAATCGTATATTATTTAATAATTAGTAGAATATACTAAGCAAAACAGTTTTTAATATCCCAATGCAAAGAAAAAACCTATTTCTGCTTCTCATTGAGGAATTACTCACTTGGTTTGTTAATTGCCATTTAGTGAAGGTTTGATCAGAGAGTTTTAATTTTATTTTTACCCTTTTGTGATGAAAGGCTAAATACTTACTTATCAACCAAGTTTAGCTTTGTGATGACAATACAAACGAATCTATATAACATATTTTTAAGGAAAAGTTTTCTTTTGAGAGACATTAAATCTTGTATATTTTTAGTTTTCTATTACATTGTAATTTCAATCACATTATTTCAATAAAGTAGCTATTGTAATATTTACTATTATATCAAAAATATTGACATATTTTGTCTGTTACAAATAACTAAAATTCATGGGCATTATTAAATTCGGATTATTTTTCCTTGGTTCGTAATTTATTCTATTGCAAATAGTGACCGATAATTAGACTATGACGCATATTTTTATTCAATTACAATATATATATATATATATATATATATATATATAGTACAAGCATTGGTGTAAACTTTTAAAAATATTTGACAGATGTTATTCTCACATATTGAACACTCTTTTATAAATGTATTTAATAATTTAGGACCAAATAGACATATTGTCTTCTACTAGATTTCTTTAAAAAAAGCTTGATAAAGTTAATTAAAATCTATGGAAAAGATGAGCATTGAAAATAAAAACTCTAGGATACACAAAATGTTTTCTAGAATAAATGTCAAGAATTATCCTCTATCATTATAAGTGAACAATCTATGAATACATCTTAAATAGAAGAGAATTGAAATTTATCAAAAATAATATGCAAAGTATATAAAACACATGAAGAAGATAGAATATGTGGAGAAGAGTTATGCAAATAAAGATACTGTAAGATAAAATCCTCTGATAACTGGTAATATAAATAAAAATAAAAGCTGATCTAAATGAAGAAATATATAATTTATCTTAAATAGATGTGAACAAAGATATGTAATGTGATTTGACTATGACAATCTAGAGTTAGTTATAAATTTCCAAATAATAATTATTTATTAAAAGAATATTTTTACAAATACATACATTATTAAAATGCAAATCAAATTTTAATCTCAGGAAAGAATTATGCTTATAAGAAAAAAGAATAGTATTTGGTTTACCCAGATTTACCAATAATTAATCATACATTAACCACATACTAATTAAACCTACATCTTTGTTAGCTATTCTTTCAAAACAGCTAGAAATAGCAGCATTACAAGAAAGATGATATTACCAGCAAAACCAAAAATGTTCAATTCTAGTTTCAATAAAAAAATATATTATTAATATAAATTAAAAAACAATAGAGAACCAAGAATTCAACCTTATGGGACTCTGTGATTAATTATAATCACATTACTGATAATATCATAAATGTTAATTTTTTTTAATCATTTAGATAACTCCAGTTCAAAGACCAAGAGGACTACCAAAACCATACAAGTAAGAATGCTTAATTAAAATATTATAATTAACAGAATCAAATGCTTTAGACAAATCTAGATAAATTGCCAATGTTTTGAGTCCATAATTTAATGAAGATGTTAAATAATGTACATGATTATTAAAGCATCAAGATTGGTTTTTCTACAATGAATAAAAACATATTAATTATCAGGCAATATGCTTATTTTGATCAAAAAGAACAACATTTTGTCCTTAACATCCATTTATAACAGTTTAGAAGTAAGAGAAAAATATAGTAATATGCCTATAATTACCCATAAGTGCGAAATTGCTCTTTTTATAGATTGGTGTAATGACATTGAATTTCAAACATTCAGGAAATATCTCAGCATTCAAGAATAGATTAGATAAATGAGCCAGAGATAGGAGTAAAAACTAATTTATTATTTTTTTAGAATCTTAGGTGTTAAACCATTTAATCTTAAAAAAACACATATTAACAGTCAATTAAAATGAAGAATTGGGAATCAGAAACATTAAGAGATAAACAAAGAATTTAAACATAAATAGAAAGACAAGATCTGTTCTGGTGAATTATGAATCAGCACATTTCTTTATGTTAATAAATGTAATTTGATTACAAAATTGTAATCAAAAAATTGATTGTTCTCCATTTCAAAGAAATGTTTTTATCATTAAAAAACTCGTGATAATATTGAAATTTCAATTTCTAATATTATATTTAATTTCAGTAATAAGTTTTTTTAGATTAGCTGTTTCTCTATCCAAGGATTTTAATATGGTTCTTTATTTTGCATATCAAAGCGTCAGTTATGCAAGCAAATCATATTTTATTTTTTATTAGTCAACAGATATTTTATAATTCTAAAAATGCATCAATTAATGTATTCACAGCAAAGAGATTATTCCAATATAATTATGATTAGCTAATAAATAATTCAGTTTTAAAAACGATAATTTATCAATACACTTATAAAAAACCGAAATTATAATAATAGTAATAACAGTAGTAGTTGCAGTGATAGTAATAATAATTAAAGTGAGAATATTTTTGTGATGACTATATAAACAATCTGTAAAACATAAATATTTCACATATAAAATATAAAGACCCATCATTCTATTTATATATTTTATGATTTGTCTTTGTTCTATGGAAAATTTTTCTTTCAAAATAACTCAACACTTGACCTAATTGTCGCTCTGCAATACATTTCTATGTTCTGCTACTTAACAATAACCAACATCATATTTTTTTTGAATGGTTTCAAGACAAACTTTATAATGTCAATAGCATCTACCTTTCTCACCTATCATGCTCAAATTCACTTTTAGGAAGTCTTGTATTGTTCATTTCATTTGCATATCAAATTCAATGAAAACATTATTTTTATAATAATGGATTCTATAATATGATATCCAGTAAATTGGATTATTGATTGGCCATATGATTCTTACATTACTATTTCAAAATTTTATGAAGCATAATTAAATGAAACGTTTCCAATGGCTGTAAGTTACATTAATAAAGTATCCAAATCTCATTTTATATTATAAATTAAATAAAGCAATATATATAATTTAACTGCAGTAGTTGTGTCATTTTAATGAAATACTCTGTCTTTAATTTGTTGAAAGCATCAGGCAAACAGTGAAGTTTGCACTAAATTTCTAAATGCAAGTCCATCTTTAAACTTAAAAGCAATTAAGGTATTTAAATTAATTTTAATTTTTAAGATGATAACCATCCAAAATGATGTACTAATAATTTTATTCTATCATTGGCTGATACAAAAATTGAGTGTTTTTAACATTAAATCACTATACCAATATATATATATATATATATATATATATATATATATTTTGGTTACAATATATATATATATATATATATCTTTACATTATGTACATTCTGTAAAATCATTTTTTTAAACTGGAAAAAATATCGCAATCATCAGATACTTTAATCCAGAATCCAAGAAGTTGAAGTTCCTATTTTACTTTTAGTTAATTCAAATTAAAATTTACCATCAAACCTGTATCATCATCATAAAAATAGAAAACAGATATGAAGCAAGCTGGTAGTAATAACATTTTTCATTTCATTATGTAGAAGCTGTATTATAAAAACAAACTTTGGTAGACAACCAATTAATTTCAAATAAAGTAATAGACATTTAAATGAATCAAATGCCTTTAACAAATTAATAAAACAATATATAATTTATTCCTTTATTTTCAACACTCTTTTATACATCCCTAACAACAGAAATTATATATATATATATATATATATATATATATATATATATATATGTAATATAAATAAAATGTCCGTTAATTAAAAACAAAATTGTAATTATAATTGAAATAATAAATTTAATGGTTTACAAACTATTACAAACAATCCTTAAATCCGCAAAAGTACTTTTGGTTAATTTCTTAAACCTGCCTCAACTGCCATTAAATTCAAAAACAAAAGCAGAAGCAAACATCATCAATTCAAATTCCATGAATCTCGTATTTTAATGTTAGCAGCTTGTCAATTTATTAAATGCATTTTATTCCTGTTTATAAAAATTGCCTCTCTAATTTTTCTTTTATTATGGTTTCTCTCTTCATGAAGAAATTTTATATTTTTAAAATCAAATTTAAATTTATATTTACATGTTTTTTCATGATTAAAGAAAACTGAAGGAGATATTAAATGACCATTATTTTTACTTTTTACATGCTTATATAACAATTCATGCTCTTTCAATCTCTTCTCAATACTGCACTTAGACTCACCTATATATGATAGCATACAATCACAAAAAAATTGATATATGACATTACTTTTCTGCTTGACAGGTATGATATCCTTAGAATTATTGACTAATTTATTAATATTGTTTGGAACATAGAATGAAACATTAAACACATTCTTATATAAATCCTTAAAAAATTTCACTTGTGGATTTGAAATAAATGGAATAGATTTCCATTGTTTACTATCAATCTTCATTTCCTTTAAATTATTATAACTTTTTTAAAATTGACATAAAGTATTGTTTATTTGTTTCATTTTATAACCAACATCAAGCAATTCCTTAGCAAATATTTCAATATTTTTTAGTTTATCACTTTGGTAATGACATAATTTTTCATTCTGAAACAAAAAATATCTAAAACTTGTCATTTTATGCATCATTGGTACTTTTGATTTACAATTTATATATCCTCTTTTTTGCAGTGGATGATCTGTTTATAGTTGCCAACACTGATGTCATTAATGAAATCAAAAATGAACTCCAGAACAGTTCTCTTTTGACTTGGCCCAGCTAATTTATGGAACTGGGTTGGATTTTCTGCACAGGAACCAACAGCTGTGTATGTTGGATGCAGACATAAAGACAAATTTAATTTTATACAGGGAAGACTTACTGAGGATGGGGTTCAAACACAGACTGATCAACAGAAAGATTATACATTTCAACAATAAAGTAACCAACAATACACTCAATGTGCATACACATGGGCTGCTGTTGCCATACATTCTTAATTTACGTAATAAATTTTATGAAATATTTGACAGTTTCAACTAACCTTTCATCTCCCTCCCCCAGTTCTGACAGATTGCTTAACAACACTAAGAATAAATTAGCACTGTCTGAAACACCTCAAGCTGTTTATAATATCACATGCACTCATGCAAATTGTAGAGCCTCATATTATGGGGAGACCAAGGCAGCAATAAAAACCAGATTACAACAACATAAATATGTGTATATTAAAGCTCAGTCAGATCCATCATGTTTTTAAATTTTTGCAATTCATCAAAAAAAAATAACAAAACACCAGTGTGAACCTCAAGATGTCAGCCTTGTCTGCAAAGAAAGGCATGATTTATAAAGAAAAGTGAAGGAGGCCTGCTTCATAGCGATGGATTCCAATGCCATCAACCACAAGGACACATGTTTCACAATCTCAAGAAAATGGAGCAATTAACCTCAACTTTGCATAATTGCATATAATTAATTCACTTAGAGCTACGAAGATGAGATCACATCTCTTGAAAGTGCTTGCAGAATAGTATAATTTTATTTTGTTTTAAGTATGAAATAGCTTTGCATTCAAGTGCAATAACACTTATATTATTTTATAAGTATTTTTATTCGCACGCAAAGTTTTTTTCGAGTTATATTTGAATTACAAATTTAATATGCTGTTATCTTTTGTAATCATTAAATTTAAATATTTAATATTATTGTCCTGTTCCTTTTCAATAGTCCATTTCAAGCCATTCAACTTATTTAATTCCTCTACAAGCAAATTTATACTATTAGTATTTCCACAAACAAAAACATGATCCACATATCTTTTGTAAATTTTAATATCCCCAAAAGTACACATATTTAAAATACTACTCTCATATGTGGATAAAACGAAATTGCAAACTTGTGCAACTAGAGGCAGACCCATAGGCCAACCTTTAGACATTTTATAATATTGATCTTCAAAAAATGCAACATTGCTATCATTAAAAAATTTTAAAGAATCAATAATAAATTTTATCATATATTTACAAATACTTTTACTTTTTAATGCATGTTTAATTATTTTTATGGAATTCATTCAATCAATTGTAACAGGATTTGCCATTTTCCATATATATATCACATATATATATATAACCATTTGTAAGATTGCATGTATGTATATAACGCTACACATATATGCGTAATTGTTAAAAAAAGATATTTATTCTTTAAAGTATTTCGAAAACTATACTCCTAGTTTTCGCCCAGCATATTTATGAGCATCAATTTATGATCTCAAATGCCAATCTTATATTACTGTAAGAATTATGCTGGGAGAACTGGAATATCAATATGGAAATGCCATTGACTAGTTCACTCAGGGTGGGTGATTAACAAATCAAAGAAAATATATGAGGGGGGGGGGCTTTAGTATACTAAAATATGTTTGATATACTATTCTAAATTCCCTATATTTTTATAAAAACAGACCTAAATAAATAATACCAATAAACATACATTTCATTTTAAAATTTGTACAATATTTTATTTATACCATAATTAAATATTATGTGTTTTTTATTTACTGGGAAAAACACATGGATACACACACTGCCTAGATAATGTATAAAATCAGATAAGTAAGACATATATCAGGTTCATATGAGTAAAAAAAAAGTCATTTTTTGATTTTTTTTTAATAAAAGTTTATGCAGATCATTCATGATAAGAAAGTTTATAAAGAAAAGTTTGTGAAAAATTAAAAAAAATATAGACGCTATCTGGAACACTAAATAGTATATTGTTGCATGTGCACATACCTGAATTGCCTTTCTTTCCTGGGAAAAACGATGAATTACCAAAAGTAAAAAAATTCATTCGTTTAAAAAAAATTTATAGCACTCGATGTAATGGCAATCAAATTGGATTATTCATTCTGGCTGTCCTATATGCTTGTTTGTTGATTCCATTCCTTTTTGGATTTCATTTAGACTTCAGAGCAATTATTTTCTATCTTCGATGGTCACCCTTCTTGCAGCAACTTTTGGACCTTCATGGGGTGGGATTGCACTGCCTGGCACACTTATGCCTTCTTAAGTGAACTTGTACATGATTTTACCAGACATTTCTCAACAATTCCCCACTGCAGCACTTTACAAAAATTAGCAATGAAATCATTATAATTTTTTTTTAATCAGAAAGTTCTGCCACTCCAAATCTGGATTTTTTTCAAACAAAAGCTTTTACCACCTCAAAATCTAATTTTGCTCTCCTTTTGTCTTGATCAAAATTCTTTTGAATCCAAACTTAAATCTCCATAATTAAATTCTTCAGATATCGATCAAGTTCTTTTTGATATCTTTTTTTCATTTAACTTCTCCAAAATAAAATTCATGAGCTTTCATCTTGAAAAAAATAAAACATATTTCTATATCTGCATTTATACTTTTTCCTTTTTTCTTCCATATTATTCTATCCAGCAAAAATATATACAAGTGTTTTCATAAAACAAAGAGCACACATACCCCACCCATCTGTTTATTTTAACCTCTTTTTAATCATTATCTAGTTATAAATATTAATATCAAAAAAAATAAATTCAATTAATTTGGCTTTATTGACCCATATATAGAAAAGTTTACTTTTTTGAAACAGAGGTCGAACTCAGCCCTGTTTCAATACTCCCTTTCCAGAAGCCTTTAAATATGGTCTACATGTTTGAATGGCTTATGTATGTCCTAAAATCAATTTTATAAATGACCATCAGCCTAATGATATACACTGGGTCTGACCACAATTCACGACCATATGACATGCTATGAATGAATACAGCCAACTCTACCTTGACTTACTTGGTTAGACAACCACAAAATGACAAAAAAAAACATTAAAAAATCCCTTTTTTTTTAACAAGATGGCATCTCCTATCCACACTCTGATCCTTCTGAGTTTTAGGGGTGTGGGTAACTAGGACAAATGCCCAATTCTTATTCAGAATTTTCCAACCTTGTTGAGAATAAAAAGCAGTTATACACAGAGTGCAACACACCACATGCCCAATCCTGCAGCCATCAGAATTAGACCACTTTTCTCTCAAAGCTTCATAGCCACAACTTATTTATTCTCTATGCTTATAAACTGGCAAACACAAACATATAAAGCATTACTCTATATACATCAATATATATAACTACTCCTATAATAACTATGATAAATATTGAACCCACAACATAAAAAAAATAAAACAAAAAAACACACTTTCAGGCCTACTTTCCCTCCCCTGAAGCATTATGCTGCATACTTACCTTCCCTATCTTATTCACTCTGTTGCCTATTTTCTGATTTCTTTTATGCTAAACCACTATATTTTTTCTTACATTTCCCTCCATTTCTTCATACTTAATCCTCATACTCCCTCCCCCATATTATCCATTCTTCGAAAGCCTTTAGTTGGGATGCCATTGTAATGGAATTTGCCATTTTCCATATATATATCATGCATATATATATATATATATATATATATATAACCATTTGTAAGATTGCATGTATGTATATAATGCTACATGTATATGTGTAATTGTTAAAAAAAGATATTTATTGTTTAAAGTATTTTGAAAACTATACTCCTATTTCTCACCCAGCATATTTATGAGCATCAATTTATGACCTCAAGCACCAATCTTATATTACTATAAGAATTATGCTGGGAAAGCTGGAATATCAATATGGAAATGCCCTTGACTAGCTCACTCAGGGTGGGTGATTAACAAATCGAAAAAAATCTATGAGGGACGCCTTTACTATACTAAAATATGTTTGATATATCTAAATTCCTTATACTTTTATAAAGCCAGACCTAAATAAATAATACCAATAAACATACATTTCATTTTAAAATTTTGTACAATATTTTATTTATACCATGATTAAATATTATGTGCTCTTTATTTACTGGGAAAAACACATGGATACACACACTGCCTAGATAATGTATAAAATCAGGTAAGTAAGACATATATCAGGTTCATATGAGTAAGAAAAAGTCATTTTTTGATTTTTTTTTTTACAAAAGTTTATGCAGATCTTTCATGATAAGAAAGTTTATATAAAAAAGTTTGTAAAAAATTCAAAAAAACGGATGCTATCTGGAACACTAAATAGTATATTGTTGAATGTGCACATACCTGAATTGCCTTTTTTCCATGGAGAAAACAATGGATTACCAAAAGTAAAAAATTTCCTTTGTTTAAAATTTTTTATAGCACTCGATGTAATGGCGATCAAATTGGATTATTCATTCTGGCTGTCCTATATGCTTGTGTGTTGATTTCATTCCTCATTGGATTTAATTTAGACTTCACAGCAATTAGTTTCTATCTTTGACAGTCACTCTTCTTGCAGCAACTTTTGGACCTTCGTGGGGTGGGATTGCACTGCCTGGCATGCATATGCCTTCTTAAGTGAGCTTGTACATGATTCTACCAGACATTTCTCAACAATTCCCCACTGCAGCACTCTACAAAAATTAGCAATAGAATCATTATAATTTTTTTAATCAGAAAGTTCTGCCACTCCAAATCTGGATTCTTTTCGAACAAAAGCTTTTACCACCTCAAAATCTAATTTTGCTCTCCTTTTGTCTTGAATGAAATTCTTTTGAATTCAAACTTAAATCTTTGTAATTAAATTCATCAGATATCGATCAAGTTTTATCAGTATCGATCAAGTTCTTTTTGATATCTTTTTTCATTTAACTTCTCCAAAATGAAATTCACAAGATTTCATCTTGAAAAAAATAAAACATATTTCTATATCTGCATTTATACTTTTTCCTTTTTTCTTTCATATTATTCTATCCAGCAAAAATATATACATGCTTTTCCATAAAGCAAAGAGCACACATACCCCCACCCATCTGTTTATTTTAACCTTTTTCTAATCTCTATCTAGTTATAAATATAATTATAAAAAAAAATTCAATTAATTTGGCTATATTGATGCATATATAGGAAAGTTTACTTTTTTGATACAGGGATCGAACTCAGCCCTGTTTCACAATAGATCCATACATTTCTGTTACATCCAATGAAGCAATAGTATCATTTTCATCAATCATTAAAGTTTTAATACCATTTCCAAAGTCAAATGATGAAGCAATAGTATTTTCCCCAAATTCTAAAAAGTCTTGTAAAAGTTTACCAATAAATTTAGAGGTCTGATACATGAATGAACCACCAAAATCTATCATACCTCGCAAAGGATTACCTTTTTTATGTAATTTTATATTTGTAAAAATAAAAAATACTTTATGTCAATTTAAAAAAAGTTATAATAATTTAAAGGAAATGAAGATTAATAGTACACAATGGATATCTATTCCATTTATTTTAAATCCACAAGTGAAATTTTTTAAGAATTTATATAAAAATGTGTTTAATGTTTCATTCTACATTCTTTCCAAACAATCTTAATAAATTAGTCAATAATTCTAAGGATTTCATACCTGTCAAGCAGAAAAGTAATGTCATATATCAATTTTTTGTGATTATATGCTATCATATATAGTAATCTAGGTGCAGTATTGAGAAGAGATTGAAGGAGCATGAATTGTTATACAAGCATGTAAAAAGTACAAATAATAGTTATTTAATATCTTCTTCAGTTTTTTTAATCATGAAAAAACCTGTAAATATAAATTTAAATTTGATTTTGAAAATGTGAAAATTCTTCATGAAGAAAAAAACCATAGTAAAAGAAAAATAAAGAGGCAATTTTTATAAACAGTAATAAAATGCATTTAATAAATCGACAAGCTGCTAACATTAAAATACGAGATTCATGGAATTTGAATTGATGATGTTTGCTTCTGCTTTTGTTTTTGAATTTAATGAAAGTTGAGGCAGGATTAAGAAATTAACTGAAAGTACTTCTGCAGATTTAAGGATTGTTTGTAATAGTTTTTTTAAACTGTTAAATTTATTATTTCAATTATATATATATATATATATATATATATATATATATATATATATATATATATATATATATATATATATATATATATATATATATATATATATAATTAAAATTACCCCAAATCCAAAATTAAACCAGACCAACATAAAAATAATATTATTTTTATGTTGAATTTTGGATTTGGGGTAATTTAATTATATATTGACTAGTTTAACTTTATACTTGTAATGTTTTATATATATATATATATATATATATATATATATATATATATATATATATATATATATATATATATATATATATATATATATATATCACTACAATGACATCAAAAATAACATTCTACTATGACAGGAAGTAACCTTTTCAACAAAATTCTTGAAAATAATTTTGCATTCCATGGATAATTATTACAACATTGCCGTTTCGTTTATTTTTACAAATTGAAATAATAGAAGCATTCTTCATTTCAAAAGATATTTTATTTATTTATAAAGCAAGGTACATAATTGTGTATACAGGCAATAATTAGAGCTGCTGTTAACAAACATTGTCTGCAATGGTTCTACAAGAATACAGTTCAGATAGGAGGTTAGGAGATAGGTCATTCCATCCATTTCAACCCAGCAATAGGGGGAAGAATCAGTTCTTATAGGGTCAGGTGCATCATACATAGAATAAATCAGAACATCTTGAAACATATTTTTAATTGTTCTGAAGTCTGAATTGCCAATTGGTCTGGGCAAGTCCTCTTGTCAAACTCCCTAGTCTTTCATATGAAATTTATTAAGAGGTCTGTGTGATGGTCATCAATCAACACTTTCAAACAATACTTTACAATGTATAGTCCAAATACCAAAGTTGACAAATGAAGCCAGGTGTATTTTGGTAGAAAGCCTCTTTTCAATGACCAGAGGAATCATTACACAAGCCAGGTCAGATACCAACATTTTCCTCAGATCCTTGCTTCAGAGATGATACCATGAATCACAAGGAACAGAATGGGGTCCATGGTCTTTTTTTGCTTCCCACATTGGGCACAAGGTATCAATGTTATAGCAGCTATGATGAAATAAGGACTTTGTGGGAAGGGCCTTAAGGTTGACCTTGAGCAGGAAGTCCACATACTTGGGCTCAAGTCTGAGGAATTGTGTCCATGTGGCAAATCTGGAGATAGAAATTGAGAGCAAGATGTGGATACATGTTTTCTCCTCTAATATTAGTCAGTATGTGTCCCAGTAGGTAAGTTTTGACTGAAATAGGGATTTAGATGTCTTGATCCATGACAGGACATCAATCACATATTGTTGGATCCAAAGTTTTCTCAGTCTGGGTTGGGGTCCATCAGTACATTCAACCCTTTCTATGGGAACAGGGCACTCAAAACCATGGTTTAAAGGTTGGAGACAATTTGAAAGAGATATTGAATTCTATCTCTCTCAGCATTTGTGTAAATAAAGCTTGATTGTGGGCTATTGGTAAAGCTCCATCTAGTGATCATTAAATGCAAGCTTAACTTGTTTTGTTTATCATAAATGTACCCTTGAAGGTTTTTGCAATGATATCGATTGCAGAGGCTTTTACTATATGCTGAAACTGAACTGAATTCAGACCCATATAACTATCTAGTTTGTTTGACTGGATTTGAAGATATTTATGTATTGGAAAAATTCATGCTTTCAAGCTGATAGAAAAGTGTTTCATAAGTGCTGATTAGTAGAGTTGGTGTTTAGATCTAGTTTCTGGTCTTCATATTCTTTACTGATGTGAGCCAACTAGCTCAAAACCATGGTTTAAAGGTTAGAGACAATTTGAAATAGATTGAATTCTATCTCTCTCAGTATTTGTGTAAACAAAGCTTGATTGTGGGCTATTGGTAAAGCTCCATCTAGTGATCATCAAATGCAAGCTATAGCAAGTTATGAAATTTTTAACTTGTTTTGTTTATCATATATATATATATATATGTGTGTGTGTGTGTGCGTGCATGTGTGACCTTATGAAAGGGCACAAGTAATTAAAATATACTATATCAGTGGTGAATAACTACATTTAACTAAAAAAAATGAAATAGCATTAAAATTTAATTTTTTTTCTGTTAATGGTCTAAAACTTATATGTAAATTGCTTATGAATGTTAGGTTGGGAATTTTTATAAGCATTTATTATTATTATTATTATTATTATTATTATTATTATTATTATTATTATTATTATTATTATTATTATTATTATTATTATTATTATTATTATTATTATTATTATTATTATTATTATTATTATTATTATTATTATTATTATTATTATTATTATTATTATTATTATTATTATTATTATTATTATTATTATTTCATCATCATCATGTGAAGCTACATGATGTGAAATATGTTTGAAAAATAATGTCAAGGTTCTTTTGGGTACTATCTACATAAAACCAACATTATCCTTTTTAGAGTTTAATGAGTTTCTTTCTATTCTTGAAGATTTTTTAATCAAATACAAATCATATATAGTTATTACTGGTGATTTTAATAGTCCTGATTTATATTCAGGTACTTCTATCATAGATTCAGTCTCTTTTTCACCTAAAGCATTGAGAATGATTCGTTTTTGCAATTTGTTAAATCTAAACAATTTAATCCATACACCAATTTTAATGATCACACATTGGATTATATTCTTAGTAATTTTCCTACAATTGAATGTTTAACTACTTCTTCTCTTCCTTTTTTCATTGATTTGCATCATCCTCCCTTAGAATTTTATATTAATATTAAATTTAATACACGTTGTCCCTTTAAAATTATGAAAAAAAATTACAAAAAAGAAAATTATTTGAGTCTTTGTTTACAATTATCTAATTTTAACTAGAAAAATTTGCATTCTTCATCTGATGTAGATTTTTGTATGAAGTTTTTTGAACAATCATTTAGTGAACTAATTGACAAATACATTCCTAAGAAAAAAAATTTAACTAACCATTTTCCTCTCTGGTTTTCAGTCTCTCTTAAAGAAATTATTAAAAGGAAATCATTTCATCATCGTAAATATTGGAAAACTAAGAACTTAAATTATTATAATAATTTTATTATTTATAAAAGATTTTCAAAGGTTATATATCATAGAGATTTTAAAAAATTTATACAAAACACTGAAAGTTATATTTCTGATAATCCTTTGCAATTTTGGTCTCTAGTTAAGGATTTAGGTATTACAAAAAAAAAAAATTACAGAGTAATAATTCTAATCTAGCCACAGATGATTTTTCTCATTATTTCTCAGAGCTTTTTAAACAATCTCAGTCTTTTACTAATTTAACTGCAAATAATGATCTAGTTGAAGAAAGAATGACATTTGATTCATTTATTGAATCTGATGTTATTTTTGCTATTAAGCAGCTTAAATTACATTCTAGGGTGGGCCTTGACAATATTCCAGCTTTCATTTATAAAGGATGTGCTGAATACATTGCTTTTCCTCTTTTGCATAATTTTAATTGCTCTTTAGCAAATGGTACTTTACCTACATCCCTTAAAATTGCTAAAGTTATTCCTATTTTTAAGAAAGGATTTAGAGATTTGGTAAGTGACTATAGTCCTATTTCAATTCTATACACTGTTGCTCAAATATTTGAAAGATGTTTTGTATAATAAAATTATCGTGGATGTCTCTAAGGTTTTGGCACCAGAGCAGCATGGATTTTTGCCTAATAGGTCCATTGAAACAAATTTGCTAACTATTTTTGATCACATTTCAAACTCAGTTGAGAATCAATCTAGGTTAGATGTTATTTATTTTGATATGCCCAAGGCTTTTGATAGAGTTAATCATAAAATTCTTCTTCAGAAGCTTTGTAGGTTAGGTTTTTCCAAATTATTAATTAATTGGTTTGACTCTTTTCTTAATGATAGAATGTCTTGCATGAGGTTTAATAATAAATTGTCATTACCATATTATTGCTTCACTGGGGTACCTCAAGGCAGTGTTCTTGCACCTTTATTATTTAATGTATACATTGATGACCTAAAAACATGCATTAAATTTTCACTTCTTCTATGTTATGCAGATGATTTCAAAATTTTTAGGCATATTTATTCTATTAATGACTGTTTTTTACTTCAAAGTGATATAGATAATTTTTTGAATTGGTGTGAATGTAATTATATAGATATAAATATGGATAAGTGCTCCTTTGTCTCTTACTCTAGAAAATCGGAAATCTTAAGGTTTTCCTACTATATTGGTGATTCTAAAATTATAATAAATGATCATCAAAGAGATCTAGGAATAATATTTGTCAATAATGGGTCTTTTCATAATCACATTAATTTTATGGCGAAAAAATCTCTTAAAATTGTAGGAGCTATTTACAGATATGGAAAAGCATTTAATAAATTTACAAAGATTAAACTTTTTATATCCTTAGTTCTTCCCATCTTGGAGTATGATTCAATTATATGGAATCCTCATAACAAAACACACATCATAAGAATTCAGTCTGTTTTTGACAAATTTGCAAAATTGAATAGTTTAGGTAATGAACACTATATCGATTTACTGCTGAGATGAAAAACAAAAGATCTCAAGCTTCTTCATAAATTTATTTCCCAGAATATATCTGTATCGAATTTTTTTTCTAATTTAGGTATTAAGAAACAGAATTATAATACTCATACTCACAATATTTTTGAACTGAAAGTTTGTAAATCTGATGTATTAAGATTTTCCCTTTTCTTTCGTTTACCTAGAATTTATAACAAAGATTTGGTAATGATGATGTTTTTAATCTGGATTTTAAACAATTCACTAAACTCCTCATAAAAAAATATTATCCTTAATTTCATTTGATATATTGCCGTTTTATTCATTTGTGCATTTTATTGTTTTTCTATTTTATTGGTATTATTTTTTGTTTTGTTTTATTTTTTCATGCTTATTTAGGTTTGTATATGATAATGACATTACTGTACAATCTATAATTGGCTAAATGCTGTTGATATGTACATTAAATAAATAAAGAATTGAATTATTATTATTATTATTATTATTATTATTATTATTATTATTATTATTATTATTATTATTATTATTATTATTATTATTATTATTATTATTATTATTATTATTATTATTATTATTATTATTATTATTATTATTATTATTATTATTATTATTATTATTATTATTATGATGTTTCAAAGGATAAACTTTATTAGTGTTCTAAAAGGTTACACAAGTTACATTTGACAACATATTTCTTATATATAAATTGTTTTCACAAAACTGCATATGTACAATGATTTGATCAGTACCTGTATGCTTTATCAAACTAGAAGTATCTAAGAGAAAAAAAAACAGTTCAATAAAGTCAATGATATTCACTCAATCATACGATTATATTCAATTAGATATACTTCAATTAAACTAAAGCAGGAATGCGTCTAGTTTGTGTCAGTTGACTTTAGAACTGGCACAAGGATCCATGTTAAATATAGTTTTTTTTTGTGTGCTTTTATATAAGTTCTTGTATATTCCAGGTGTCAATGTACTTAGTTTGTTCTGTAATCTTCCTGTCTCTTTCACGTATGGTTTTCAGCTTATTTCTGAGCGTGTTTGGATGTCTTCTGGGATTATGATTGTATATGAAATTACACCTTGTACACCATAAGGCATAGAGTAAAAATGTGCAGATTCTTATTTCAGCAAAGACACCCCTTTTAAAAGAGTCAAAAGGGTTATCATATTGATTTTTTTATCTTTGAGTGAAGTGCTAATGATTTCACGAATGTTTTCTAGACTTGAGCATGAGAAGAAAAGGTGGTTTTGTGTCTCCAGTCCCTATGGCAAAGATTACATATATCATCTATATCTTTATAGTTTCTTTGATATCTCAAAAAGTATTGTGTAGGAAGCGGGTCCAGATTTATCTTTAGGAGAAAGTCAAAATATTTTGGTCCAAGTGACCATAGTTTGAATTTGCGACATAATTGTTTATTATTAATTGAGGTGGTGTTTGTACATCATCTTGATTTGGATGTAGAAGTTGATAAACTTCCCAATATTTATATTTGGCTTGTGGTGGTTTAAAGTTAAGAGTGTGGATTGTTAATAATGGTGTAAGTAGTGTGTTCAGATATCCTTGAAGAGGAGGTGGTCTATCTGTAGGAGTAATCTTGGGCAGAAATTTCTAAATATGGGAATTTTTTGCACATGTAGATATTATGTTCAATGTTTTTTGTATTCTGAAGACATGTATTGAGTGAAGGCCAAGGCCATTTTGTGAAAGGGGTTTCTTTAGGCGTTTTATTGATATTGAGATAATCTTTTTCCCCAGAATAATTTCCTGCATAAGGAGTCTATCTTATTTGTAAATGCTTTGGTATAAATGATTGTTGGAGTAAAATAAGTGCTCTTCCGATCTTGTGATCACTAACATGTTAAGCAAGGCCATTTTTGTATATAGAGAGAGAGAGGCTTTGGAGAGTGAATTGACAGTTTTTTCCACTTTCTCTATCAAATTTTTCTGTATGAGCGATCTCATGCTCTTCCGATCTGTAAATAAAAATTGAACCCAAGGAATGCGCTTGGTCTACCTTTGAAAACTTTAGTAATGCTATTACCGGTGAAGATCTGCCATGCACATGATTTCTCCATATTAAATGTTAGCTTATATTCTTTTGTGAAATTATTAAGTATCTTAAGAAGTTTGGGAATTTGTTTTTGGGATGATAGAAATATTGCTATATCATCCATATATGCGATACATGAGATGTTGTCATTGATTGTAGGCACGTAGACTCCTGAAAATTCATTTTCTATTATTTTTATAAGAGGGTTGATATAGGCAGTGAACAATAAGGCACTGAGAGGTGAGCCCTGAGGGATGGACTGATGTGGCACTATTGGTGGTGAAGTTTTCCCATTTAGGGAAACATAAATCTCACGGTTTAAAAGCAAGTTAGCAAGCAAGTTTAGATAGGCGTTTGGAACTGAGTATTTCTGCAGAGTTTTAAGAAGAGTACTGATGGAAATCATGTCAAAAGCAGCTTCAATATCCAGTTGAATAACAACTGGACTGTATTTTTTATTATCTCTAACAGTTTCTATAGTTGACTTGAATAGAAAGGCTGCCTGTCCTGTTGAGGATTCTTTTTTGGCAAATTGCATTTTTGATAGGTTTGGCAAAATGAATGGCTCTATTTTATCTTTTATCACTGATTCTATTATCTTTATGCCAAGGGAGCACATTGAAATTGGACGTAGGTTAGTGGTGTTTGAGATTAATTGTTTCTTTTTCATGAATGGCACAAGCATAATTTGATTTAAGCCCTGTATTTTATAGATGTCTTTAGTGAGGTAGGAGACTAGGTTAAGCATATATTGTGCAGTGATTTTATCAATATGTTTGTATACGAACTTGGGAATTCCATCTATGCCAGGATGACATGAATCTGGCATCGCTTCTATTTTTTTAATGAAATCTTTTAAAGAAATTTTAAATTCATTTTCTGATCTATCTTGTGAAAAGGCCATAAGACTTGGTGAGGATACCCTCTGGAATTTTTCTTTATACAATATGTAAAGCCGCTCCAACATAAATATTATTATTATTATTATTATTATTACAATAGTTATAAGTTATAGTGTAATAAAATTTCTTTAATCAAGCTGTATTAAAGAGAACCTGAGATCATATTTTCTAATTCCAAATTAATATCAGTTTAGCTACTTAGACTAAGGCATACTAGATGGTGAAGTTATTCAATATCTTGTTTTTATGTTAAACTTATATTGTGGTTGATCTATGAGTGCATTTAGATGATGGAAGAAATCACATCAGATTATATTTATCAGCTTGAATAAATAAAACTTTATTAATTTTTATTATTTGGTTAATTAACTTGAAACATGTATTTTATTTTAATCATCAATAATATTTCTTCCTTCATTTATTTGTGTTCTGTATATTTTAAAACTTTTTTCAACCTTCCACTGAGCTAGGCTATAAGTTATTCAAAAACAGAAGAGTCTCAGTATTAATTCAAAGCAATATATAATTGTTAATTTATTCTATTCATTAATAAAATTGGCCGCCTGCGCATTTGCTCATATAATGTGTAGGATTGGTGTTGAGTGTGGGGGTTACAATATATATATATATATATATATATATATATATACCATTATAATATATATATATATATATATATATATATTATAATGGTCTGATGGAGTCTTTGTCTTAAACCTAGAAAAATTATATAGTAAGCAGATACATAAGTTTAAAAAAAAGTTTTTTTGTTTTATATATTTTGATTCTGACCGTTAGCCCATTGTCACTAGCTCAAGGAGATGCAGAGATTTATAAAATATTAATTCTTATCTAATAATATTTCATTTAAAAAATAAATAAAAGAAGCCACTGCCAGTAATTATCACACAAACATTTATTTACACACATATAAATTTTGAATCATTTTAGAATCACTTTTACTTTAAAATTTTCCTTTTATAAAACATCAGAACTTTACTTTAAAATTTAACTCACATTTAACTTTGTTTTTTTAGAATTTAATTTACATTTAAACTTTTATTTTCTAAGTTTACACAGATGAATTTAGTATTTTATTAAGTGTCGAGTATGAATAGACTACAAAGATTGCATTTGGTAAAGAAAATATTCTATCTCTGATTATCCTTAGGCCAAATATTCGCAGCCAAACCAATGTCAATCCATCTGATATATCAATGCATTCAATGCAGTATGAATATGACAGCACAAAATACCATACTGTCAGGAATGTACATCTCAACAGCATGGTTAGAAGACATTGACTCTCATCCAGACAGGAACGCTACATCTGTCTGGCAAGAAGAACAAAAAAAACTCCATAGGAAGGGACTGCGGTCCTTTTTGCTGACTTACGCTCCCATTCTATAGGCAAAAGGGTGTGTGTGGCATATGATACGATCCTGCAAGTAGCGAATCTCATACTACATCTACTAATTACACCAATATATCCAATCCATTGACCCAATTTAACTACAAAACAAATAACCTAAGATTACCCTCCCTTAAACTAACATATATAATTTTACAAATCTATGCAGACATTCACACCCGACTTAAATTTAGCATTTATTACAAGTTATTTAATAATAATAAAAAAATCATAACAAAAACTTAAAGGAATGAAAAATAAATTAATGGAAATGATTTAACAAACTAATAATACATTCCATAAAAATAATTATTAAATAATTTAGTTTGGTCAGATAGGCAATACTATTGCTATCATTTACATACTGGGAAAGGTTTATATTTAATGTTCATGAATTATCTAAAGTTCTTACAGTTTTAAAAGGTCCATATTTTGTAGTTGTTTGTAATTTTGAATGTGAATTCCTATGCCATCCTGAACATATTGGCATCCAGTTAGCCATTGGTCCTTTATGGTAGCTGGTATTTTATTGCCGGGCCCAGATGTCCTATAGTCTGCAAATGGGAAAAACAATTTTTCATTTTTTTATAACAACTGAAGGAATTGAAAGTGTGTCTTTCAATCCCTACACCTCCAACTCTCTGACTTAACACATCTTTGTCTTCTCTTAATTCTCCTTCACTAAAATTTATTTCCAAACTTTTTCTTTTTATATTAATTTTGTGGATTCAGTGGACATTACATCATGATAATGGTGATGGTCTTTTCATTCTGGTCCGTTTCCTGAGGAATTTCTTTTATGGGCTATTCATTTCTATTGTTTTTTCCTCCTATCTGACCATTGCTTATACATTTGTGCAATGCCCAATGGCTAGCTTACATTTAACTAATTAAAACAATCATTTTTATTTTACAATAGCATTAATTAATTTATATACATTCTTGAAGATATATTTTTATCTTTAATTAAATCTTTTAAATTCTTTTTTCTGAAAATTTCGTTTTAAAATATCTTTTTTCTTCCTTAATAAAGTTTTCTTTTAATAATTTTTTTCATCTGTGTGATTTTATATATATACGAGTTTAAGTTAGAATTAATTTTCAATTTTTATGTTTTAAAAAAAAGAAGTTTTTAAATGCGAATTCTTCAATGTCTCAATTTTTTTTTTAAAAATAATGTAACGGTGTATGTGCCCGTTACAATATATTGACACAGAATTTTTTATGCATACAGCACTGTAGATAATTAATCTTGATAATGTGACAAACACATATATTTAACAGAGGGAAAACTCTCCATACAGTAGTACCTAGGTAAGGATTTTATGCACAAATCTTCCTAAATCCATTGATTACTCTTTTCTGCACTGAATGGCACTACTATATGGAGAATTTGGATGCAGATGTATGGACAGCAAAATAGGCAATTCAAGGAGAAATGGGATGGTCAAGTTTTTATATGAGAGATACAAAAAGTAAAATGTAAATGTTTGGCAAATTGCAGTTTATGGATAATAAAAAAATAGCTAAAATAGTATTTAATTGGATTATGAGTAAAGGGCAGGTAACACGATGGGTGAGAAAGGTAATGTGGTATGCAAAAGATTTGGATAAAGAATTTATATCAGTATATTTGTACAAAAGATGGGATGATTGTGTTAAGAGGATTGTTGAGTGTTGTAGTAGTAAAGAATGGGATAAAAGAATAGATTTATTAATAAAGAATAGAGAGTTAGAGAGATGGAGAAATAGTATGGAGAGTAAAAAGAGTTTAAATATATATAGAAATAAACAGAATATTAGGTGTGAGATAATATATGATAATAGTAAGGAGAGTAGTTTATTATTTAAGGCTTGAACAGGATCTTTAGCTACAAGAGAATATACATGTAAATGAAAAAAAATGGGTGATTTATTTGGTAAATTATGTAAGGAAGGAATAGAAAATATTAGTCATTTTTTAATTGAATGTAAATGCTTGAAAACAAAAAGGGTACATATATGAAGTTATAGAAGAATAAATATGAAAAAAGTGATTATACAGAAAGTGAATTATTGGTTTTTATGCTGGGTTTGGGAAAAGATAATGGGGATTTAGATATAAAAGTTATAGAGTTGACAAAGATTATGTTGTGGAAATGTGATGGAGCAGAATATGGGAAAATTTAGAGTAGGAAATGGAAAATAAAATGGCTAACAGGTTTATCTGGGCATAATTGCTGAGATATTCTTGACTTCGTTTAAGGAGAAGCCACAATACATTACATCACATCTCTGTGAAAAACAGCTTGTGTAAGCATAAAGAATCGTGATCGTGTGATGTTTGATAGTTTAACACATATATTTAACACTGTCAAAAAAGAAAAGTAGAAATATATACATATAATATATGCATAAATATTAATTAAAATAGTAATTGAACAAGTATTAATATTTTTACAATTTTAAAATAAATTATTTAAAAATAAATAAAACGTAAATAGATTATTTAATTTATCTGTGATTTAGACAATCAAGAAACTCAGTTATTAATTTGCCATTAAAAAATATTGCTTTATAAAAAAAAGCAAAAGATTGATTTTTTTTAAAATATAAATAAAAGTTAATTTAAATGTATTTTGTAAAGATTAAAAAAATAATCAAAAAATTATTTGTCTAAATTAAAAGAATATAAACCTAAATTATCTTGAAAAACATAAAACTGAAAAGCAGAAACAACTTTTCACTTACAGAATAATCTTATTGTTTTGTTCATTAAACATGGAAAAAATACTTTCTTCTTTATAATCCTCTTGTTTATTTGTTTGGATAAATTCTCATCAGACAACCATAAATATTAAGGCATATGTTAACTTAAAAGGTCTCAATGTCAAGAATAATTCCACTACCAGCAGGAGATCATGCTGCTGGTCTGACAGAGATGCATGCTGGCAGTGATTTCTATGTTGATGACAAAGCTCGTTATGAATTACTAAACATCACGTGTTGTCCATGAAATTCAAACAATATAGCAATTACTTGTAACTTGAAAGCTGTCAATGACATCAATCATTTATCCATATATTTAGATTAACTGTGTAAGAAGCCAATTTAAGTGTTTCGAAAAAAACATATTTAAAAAAATCTATTTACAAATACAAATCCGGTAATTTATATACTATCAGTGAAACTAATCTACATTCATATACAACAGTTAAAAGAAATCTAGTATTGGCAAAAAAGTATTCAATAGTATACCCATATAATGTGAATATTATTCAAGATATTAAGAAAAGCTTATTTATCTAAAAATAGTAATTTCACTTTTATTTAAATTGCTTTAGAAGAAAAAATTAGTTGCTTATTTGTTTTTATACTCAGAAAGATAATAAGAGAAATAATTGGCGTTATAATTTTCTCAACTAAAGAGGTAATTTTAAACAAATTTATTACTAGTTAATGTAAATATTAACTGACCAATAATAATATTTGAAAACGAACAGTAACAAATTCTAATCTAAATTGCCTAGTACCATATTTTTTTCAGAACTTATAGCTCAAGAGGGAAGGAGATTGAAAGGTTAAGTTTATAAATAATAAAATAATTTTATTAGTTCTATTTATATTTTTGCCCTGGACAGGGTGATTAATTGGTTTTTTAAATCAAGAAACTTGTATAAAATATTTACCACAGATTCAAAATTAATAAGAAATGATAAATGTTAAAAATCTGATAAAAAAAGATTGAAAAAGTTGTACTTATTGAATAAACATTTTGTTAAGTACATTATTAGTCTGCTCATCATTCACTAAGATCATCATTGCTGTTACCATGTATTTCAAGAAAACTCTTCAAGCATTTAAAAAGAAGTGGCATCCATTGCTGAAATTGTTAAAAAGCTTATTTCTGAGTATGGATCCCACTAACAAGTATGTCCAGTTCTATTGAATGAAATAACTCCAATCTCTTACCAACCAGCGGCATATATATAACATCACAGCTACCATAGATCCATTTCAGAACTGTGTAAGTTAACCAAGTTCAAGATAAACTCTAACCTAAATGTGAAATGTTTATTGTGACTAAATATTTAAACAAACTATCAACAGTATATTTTACTAGTGAACTCCAAAAGAGCTCTTCTACATCATGTCCAAAAATAAAATGTACTTATGTAAATTTAATCTTCACTTCCATATTTAAAATAATCTCTACTGAACTGTTTATGAACTTAAACTAACAATTTTACTTAGTTTATGAAAAATAACAATTTAATAAACGTAAAGTGACTTGATTTACTTATCTATATTAATTTGTGATTTAATTCATGCATTTTGTATATTTATTTTATATTTATTTTCCAATGTTAACTCTTTGCATTTTGTTTATACTTTATAATACTTACTTTGTTTTTACTGAAATTTGACAATGGCGGATGCTAGTTTGTTGGAATATCAGTTTCTAATGCAAAATAACACCCGGTTTAGTCCCAAAAATAATAATTTATCTACATCCTACAACCATGAAAACATTAAATATAATATATTGTAACATTTATTTATATATGTTGCAAATATATTGGCATTTGGTAAAAGCTAAAAAAAAAAAAAAAAAAGTAAATTTAGATTTTTTTTTTTGACTATAATTTTTTTTTAAAAAAAATAACGTACAATGAAAGTTAAATTTTTATTTCGTATTTGTTTTTACATAATTGGAAATAAAAGTAGAATTGGAGAGAACAAAAGAATTCCAAAAGCAATTAAAAAGATAAGTTAAAAGAAAAATATTTTAGCTAATTAAACATGGCCGAAAAACTTGATAAAAAAAATGAGAACTTAGTAATTGAAAAATGATAAAGACTGTATAAGATTATAAACACAAAACACCATGGTGTTAGCATGTGCAGAAGTCCAAAAACTGGACCTCTAGTATAAAAAGGAGGGATTCGGTTGGAGGAATGTCTTGGTTTAGTTGATATTCTTTTGGTTGGTTTTGGATTAAAGAATCCAGACCACTCTATGATGCAAAAGTTATTCATATGAGAGTAGACTGGAGCTTTAGCAGACATCATTACCGATGGACACCAGAGAAGCTTATGTGACTACCCTATGGAACCAGCACCAAGATCAACTAATAATCAAAAGCCGTGAGCTCAATTCAACCCCGAAAAACTATGCATAGTTATCTACAACCATCGTGAATTCACTAAAACTTACCGGTAAGACTACTTATTCCTGATTGTGACAAAATTAAGCGTTTGCAAACAAGTCTTAAAATAATCCTGATAGAGACTTTCACTTTTTCTGTACAAGAGACTTTTGTTTATACCAGAACTTTTTAATTAATTATTTTATTTTATTGATTGTATCATATTTGAATTAATATGTGTTCTCTCTAATTTACTTGATTAGGAATTCTCATTTTAACTTAAACAGATTTTTAATCTGTTATAATAAAAAAAAATATTTCTAATATCAATTTTCATTTGTGTGTTATTAATAATAATTATTATTTTTTTATTATTAAATTTATTATTAGTTTAATAAGATTTAAAACGTAATTTACCTTTGCCAATATGTTTCAATAAGCCCAGGAATAATAATCTTGAAAAAAATAATTCTCGTTACGGTATGATGCAATACCGATTAGTTTAAAAGTATTTTTCTTCTTTGTTTGCCAGATGCTATGTGACAGTTCAGTGGGTTCTTGCAGAACTCTGGTGCCTTTCAAATAAATTAAAAGCTGATCTCGTTAGTAGCATAATTCTCAATAATTAATAGGCTGAGTTTGATCAGGAAATAGAGTTATGTTTTTTTAGAAATAGAAATACAACTTACTTCTTTTCGACATAATTTGATCAACTCATGCACAGTTTATATCAGCGTGTAGAGGCCTAGCCAAACGGAAAACGTTATAATATATACATGCACATGAATATTTTCTAATGATGAAATGTGTATATGTTATTAAATAGAAATGAGGAGAAATTAAAGATGAATTGAAGTCAATGAATATTTTTTTAGAGTTTTGAATAACAAAGAAAGTTTAAATAATCAAGATTTAGTTTTAAGTAAATGTTAAATCTATCTTTCTTTTAAAGAATTAATTTGTTTTTGTTTTAAAGATAATATAAAAAATAGTTAATTTTAAATTGTTAACATTTAGTTTTACAAAATTTGTCTTTCTAAAGTTATAAAAAATTATTTGAATAATGTATTTAAATATTAATGAAAATAACTGTATGTGTAGCTGATTATTATTAATATTGATATTCCACCTTTATTAATAAAAGGAGGTTGCCTTGACAACTATTTGAGATTGTTGATTTTTATGGATATTGGGGTTGTCTAAGTGTTGAATTAATGATTATATATATATATATATAGTTTAATAAGATGATTTTATTTCATTTAGAATTTTTAAGCAGCTTTATATTTATTTGTATCACATACACATTTAAAATTAAAATGTATATGTGTGTGCATTTATATAGCAATCCTATAGATATTTTGTCTGCAACACATGAATTCTATATATATTTATTTGCTTATTTCCCCATAAATATGTATTTTCATGCTTGAGTTTTGATTGTTTGTATATCCACACATGGATGAACTTCCAAGTAATTGATGCTTTTAGCTTAGTACATTTAACTTGGTGCAATTTAAGAACATAAATTATTGCCACTTAATTACATATCCTATTTATATAATATTAAGCAATTAAATCATCCCACATGATTAAGAAATCCAGTACTGCCCTCTGTGAACTAATATATAAATACATTAGAAATTTACCTGGAAGATCTTTTTTAATGCTGGTTAAGTTGAGAAGAAACCTGACTTTCTTTTAAGGAATTCCCGAAATCAAAATTCCATTTTTTCAAATATTTCATTACATAAAGACAATGTCAAATTCTAATAATACAAAGTTTAAAATACAGTTCAATTATCTCATATACAAAATGAACTGACAAATTAAAAATGAGTGCTATAAAACATTAATGCTAAACTTAATATTTAATTAAAATTATGGTGAATTATTCTTTATCTAACTTAATATAATAAATTCAGATTGAAGATCTATGAATGAGTCATTATCATTGATAAATTATACAAGAGCATGTCTTATTAGATCCTTAACATAGACATTAATGTGCACAATATTAAATCTTTAGACAGGGATTAAATTTAAGAATCTAATATTCACAGAGTTGTGAACTATGCATGTAAACACTTTAAAATGCTATATGTATTATGTATTTACATTAATTTTCAATATCAAAATATGTAGGAGGCAGATGTGATTTGAATATTATCACTAGGTTAACAATAACATTTCATATATTCTAATAGTCCAGTCCACTATTCATGTGCATATATAAATAATTAAGGCTGAAAAAATAATTGCTATATCAATAACAAATACATAACAAATAATGCATCATATGTCACACTTCTTTTGTAACATACAGATATATTAATAAAATAAGTAATGGGCATGCATGTCATTACTTTAACCCTCTGTATGAATCCTACGCTTGCATTTACACTGATAATTAATATAATAATTAAAAAAGTTTTATTTTAAATCTTTAATAACTTAATGCATTCAAGTCTGACATTAATATTGATCATACATGAAATTAATATCATATATGCACACATCTCTGTTTTTCATATTTTTATTGCTTAGATATATTTTTATAAAATTTATAAAACTTGCGATTATTTAAAAACATATAACGCTTAACTTAAAACAATTTTCAAACTCAAGTCAGTACTACTTATTCATGTGACCTATCATAAATTTATTTCAAAATATTTCACTGTATTATCTGAAATAGAATTATTTAGATTTTGTAACTCAAATTTCTAGATTTTTTTATTAACAGATATAAATGTAGGCAATTTGAACTCAGATTATCAAGAAACCTTCAACTACCCACACTATCTTATACTATAGATACACATGACCACACTCATGCAAAAAAGCTAAATAATCACCAATATAGTATTATAATTACAAATATACATATTTTGTGTTGAACCAGCACTCATCAGTTGGTCCAATTATCATCTCCCACATGCATGTACAGTCAATGCTCAGTTTATATTAACATAGCAAATCTTTATGCCTTAATGGACAGGCCTTAATCTACTCCAACCTCCAACTTTTCAGCCATCCATACCATTGAAAATCTGATGATAGAATGCCAAAATCTTATGCTGATGCCAATATTGTTGTTATGCCCATGTTGACCTCAAGATCAATCTGACATCTTATGTGTAGGACAGTATACATTTAAATACATATAAGAGGGGATGGGCAGAATGCAGGCTTAATGTGTAAGATTTGAAATACATGCATTCTTATACCTGGGACTTAATTTTAACTGTAGGGCATTTGAACTCAGACTATCAAGAAACCTTCAACTATCCACACTATCTCATACTACTGATACACATGACCAGACAACACATATGTAGAAAAAAAATGTGCTAAATTTAGCAGTACCTTTAATCTTTAATAAGTATACATTGAGTTTATTATCTAAGATTAAGTTTTAAAACCTTATTTGTGAGATTAAATATCTATAAATGTAAAAATATTAATTCAGTATCTTAAAGATATATAATTATATGACCTATAACGTAAGTATATAAAATACAATAAATTTATAAACTAAAAAGTCATTCTTATTCTTAATATAGTTTCTATCAAAGTTTATTTTAAAAGAAAGTGTGACTATCTTAAGTATTAATGAAAGATTTCGATCTGGCCTGATACTCAGTTAAGTTTAAATTCAGACAGACATGAGGATTCTTTTCAATTTTTTTTCCAGTTTTAATTATCTGATAAAAGGTTTGTAGATTATTTTGATGATTAAATAAATATTCCAGTGTCAGAATACTAAAACAAAAATATTCCAGATATATTCTGTATGACGCTGGCTATGAACCAAAGAAAAAACCTTAGGGCTGATTATCCTGTCATAATTTTTTAAAAAAATGAATCCAATTTTTTTTATTGTTTTTTTTCTTTTAAACTGAATGTATTTATATTTGTTTTTGTAAAGCATCATTTGTAATAGTTTTCATTATAACAAACAAGAGTGTTCTAGAGATTAATCCACTCCTTTTTCTTTGCTTTACACTTCTCATACATTCTACACACTATTTAACAAATTATGTTTTCAAAATAACTTCGAAAATATAAATAAATAAATATATTAGCTTTTAGAATATAGTGCAAAAACACCAATTTGGAGATGTCTCTTACATTTACAGTAAGTTTATTTGATCCTTTCCACATTATCAAACTGTTGGCTAAATAAGGAATGAAACAGAATTTTTATTGGTAAATATTATTTCAAACTACAATTCATAGTTCTCAGCATATATATATATATATATATATATATATATATATATATATATATATATATATATATATATATATATATATATATATATATATAATAAATTTCACAAAAAATGATGTCACTATTGCAAAGAATCCTGAATGAAAATTTCTGGATATAGATGAAAATAAGGCATTGCTGTTACCAAATTGTCATTTTAACTTATGTTTCATATCCATCCATAGATTCTCTACATTTTGTGTATGAATATCTGTGTTGTGTGGATCCATAAAATTCTCCTGGTACACAACAACAGAATGCAAATATGTGCTATTATAAATATTTTCTGTGTTATTGTATGCAGCCCACATCAGTACCGATGTCTCTTCTCTGGCAAAATGTATTATTGTATAAAGGATTCTGTCCATAACCTATGTCATGAAACATTTTATCAACCCCGTTGTTATGCCATTGAACACCCAATCACCATCTTGCCTTTTCCCTCAATTATATTTTCTGTGAAAATATTTACTCTCATTGATTTCTACAATTATTGGCACTCCATTATTGTTGAATCTACCAAGCGATATAGATTTCACTCAAAGTATTTTTCACATTTGTCTCTGCAAAAATTTTCCTAGTATATGATAACTCAGGCACTTATATCAGTGTTACAAACAATATAATCTTATGTCAAATTATTTGCCCAATAAAAGACAAGCACAAGGATTTGCAGGGAAAGATGACTTCTGGAAAAAAAGTCATATCTGATGTATATACAACAATGACATAATCTGCATTGCTATCTAACACTGTCTGTGCCTTCCACATATATCATCAGTAAACACTGTTTATTGCAATACTGACATAGGACATTGTTCTTTAACAGTTACCTCCTCATTAACTATCTCATTGCCAATTGTGGAGCTCAAAGTTACTCCATTAATTGCCACAGAGTTCAAAGTTACTCTATTAACTGCCATTAATGCCAAAATTCTGCATGACTAGCTAGAAGATCTAACATTTCATTTATTGGCATAAGTGTTATACAATTTACACCTTCAATTGTTTTATTGAAATTAATTATGAAGTAATGCAATTCTCACATGAGTTCTCTGAATGGATTTCAAATGCCAGATAATGTACATATAATTACTTTATCAAAGTATTACATTTAAAACTACAGATATTATCAAAGGGCCAACAGACATTATCAACATATATTATTAAAAAAAAATTCAGTTGAAAATTTTAAAAAAATAATGTTTATTGGACTGAGTTAATAATTATTAGTAATAATTTAAACACTAATCTCAACATTATTAAATAGTCTCTTCTAAAAGAAAAATCTCCGCATCTTTCCCATAAACCAGAAATGAAAGAAAATAATTTCCTTCTAATGGTATGTAAGAAGTTTTGCAATTTTTTTATGTTTATTCTCTAGTTAATAATAGATAAATATTCATTTAAAAATAAAAAAAATTAATGGATATCTAACTGGACCAGACCAGCTACCAAAATCAATGTTATACTTTAATCCCAAATTACAAATATGATAAATCATTTTTGCAACCTAATCTGTTCAATTTTTTTCGCTGTTTAACTTTTACATCGTCGTTATTTTTTGGATGTTTTCTGTAGTCACATGTCCAAAATTTCACGATTTTTTGATTAAAACCCAATGAGCATTTAAAATCATATCATAAGGTGACAACATATTTACTCTCAAATTGAATATCCTGGATCCAAAGACATTTATTTTATATAGTTAAAAATTTTCTTATATAAAGTTATTTTAATGTATTTTTCTTATTATTCCTCTATCACTCATCCAATTTTTTAAATAACTAATACATCACTCATTATATTCTTCTCTCCTCCCGCTCCACTTATTAAACTTTTTTCCTATTTTATCACTCATTTCTATAATATAGATCTCTTGCGTATTTATTCTCATTTTATTTTTAATGAATCTTTTCTATACACAAACACATTTAAATATTTTTAAAAAATCTATGATTCTGAAGGCTTTTTTTATATAGATTAATTATTTTTATGTTTTTGACATTTCATATGTATGTGTGGATTTGTGTTTAATTATGTGTCATCATGACTTATAGCTAGAATTTATATCGGAAACTAAGTTAACAGATTATATTTTTTGCCCAGATTTCATCATATTAACTTTTTTCATCTATTTCTTTTTATTCAATATATTCATTAACACATAACGTTTTATTTTCTCAAATGTTTTCTTTTCCAAATGTATAAAACACATATTTATTTTTTATTAAGCTTCTGTAATAAATTTTAACACTTCAATAACCTTCCTTTTTATTATTTTTACAAACTCAAATTGATTTTTAAGATACAAATTGATTTAATTTATTATAAATTATTTGATCTACACCACTATTTTTGCTATGATAATCTTAATAAATTTATTACTAAAATTTTTATTACTGACATCTCAACTAATGCAGTAATTAAATGAAAAACTTTAATAATTATATAACAAAAGTGTTTATTACTAGTATCTTTTAGCATACAATAAAAGATTATTTTAACACAAATCTAACTTTGCAATGCAGAATTTTGAACACAAGGGTTTTAAACATACAGAAGACTATAACCCATTAGAGAATAAATTTTAAATTTGTTTCTTTAGTAGTTTAAAAATCAAATTACAACAGTAATGATAGGTCTCAAGATGTTACCATTCAATAGTAATGAGCACTTAACTAATTACCTTCATCCAGGAGCCATTTTTACATCTGCTCATGACCTGAAGTTAATATGGTAGAAACTGAGGTGGCCTTATGGTGAATGTGTATTATCACATGATTTGGTGCAGTTATAAAGTGGCAAACATTAATACTCAATGTTTATGGATCAAGGCCCAGTCATGTCACATTTAGTGCTCCAACTTTTTATGACCTCCAAATATTAAATTATTCAATTATTTTTATATTCATAAACATAATCTAGATATTGGGTTTACATTTCACCTGGTTTCATTGACTACATATGTTTACATGTTTTGGAAGCAATTTGAAAACTTTGAACACATATGTAATGAATTTTTATTATAAAAAAATTTTAGATTTTTAATTTATAAAAGACTGATAAGAATGTTTGATGTTTAGTTTATCAAAAATTGTTCTTTAAAAGTAAAAAAAATATTTGGAGCTACTTTTGAGATTTGAAGTCTAGCTCTGATATTTATTGTATTTAGAGTTATACTGATTGGTGTTGTTTGGTGTGGTGGCAGTAATAAACGTATACAAACTGAAGATTAATCCATTATTTCTTTTTTTTTTATTAAAATAAATTAAAATTTATTAGATACAATTGAACGTGTTTATCTATGCATAGCTATATTCTTTTTATACTGTTGCAAGGCATTCACTCTGTAGAGCTTGCTGTGGTCAGAGACTGGGGGCATTGCCCTCCTTCACTCCTCAGGGAGGGTGACCCAGGTTTCATAAAAAAGCCAGTCCAGAGCCAGCAATTTATCTCTGTTCCCGAGCCACTTGAGTAATTTGATATAGATGTCGCAGACACCATGATTCACATTTTCAAATATACACTTGCATCTGGATAGTCAAATTGCAAAGATTAGAATAATGACAATTCTGATTTTCGAGAATATGCCACTCTTTATAGCCTTTTGAATGACTAAAACTTCTCTAATGTTGAGCAACACACTTTCATTAAGAAAAGATATGATAAGCTTGAGAAAAGGGCAGAAATACAGGAGGTAATGAATTGTCTCAGTCTGCTGTCGCACATAGTTGGCATTGTGGGTTGATCTTGCTAAACCCTTTTTTTCCACACCAGAAAATGATTTGTTGACAGGGAGGAGAAGTTGATCTTTAGCAGAAAGTCAATGTATTTTGATTCTAAGAACCAATTTTTCGATTTTGCTATGAGTTGTTTATTGCTTAACCCTAGATCATTCTGTAAAATGGTTTGATTGGTGTATTTGAGTTTGTATGTTTGCCAATATGTCTTTTTTTTAGTATATGTTGTGTTATGTTTGCTGAGTTTTTGACATAAGTCCATATATCCATTATAATCCATTAGTTCTGATACTAGAATATCACACAACCTGTTAAGCACCAAATAATTTGATTATTTATTATAGTAACATTCACACAAATAAAAAATCTATTTTTATGTTAGAAAAAATCTGCAAAAAAGTTTGAAAGTAATTCCTACAAATTCTGCACTGCCTTAAGATAAATTTTCAGATAAAATATTCTTAAGATAATATAACCTGATCAAAGAGCAACATAAGTTCAACCTAAGTTTTAAATTTTAAAAATGCTTGATTAATATGTGCTTCAATAAAATATGCATTTAGTTATATCTTAGAAAAATATTTATCAATGCTAGTTTTGAGTATATTTAAAATGGCAGAAAGTGTTAACATATGTTTCATCTTTAAAATGATTTTGAGAAAGCAGTTCTCTAAGCAAGTAATTCTAGTGTGATGAAGTACAAGTAAATGTTTGAAAAACTATTTATTTTTTAATATAATTTCATTTAATCATTTTGATATGGTGATTAACTAAATAATTTGTAAGCTATGGAAAGAATCCATGTAACAGTGTGGCAATAAAATAATTTTTAAAAATAAAAAAAATATTTCATTGATGTTATTTAAGATGGACAAAATAGTAAGATTTGAAATTTTAATATTTTTTGGAATAACCTAAAAATGGAAATTTATTTTGAAAAATTATATATATATATAAAAAAGCTTATAAGTAATTGTTTCCAAAACCAAAATTTTTATAATGATGATGATAAATTTACTCATGCTGGTGCTATTTTGAAACTGAATTGTGTTTTAAAAATCTGTTGGAGTATAGTTAAAAATGTTAAATGTATAAAAAAATTAATGAGATGCAACATTTACTATGTCTTTTCCAGTACAATAGAGAAGAAAGGAAATTCTAAAAAAATAAATAATTTTAATGAGAACTGAAATCATATAATTGCTCACTAATGACATAAAAAGAATGAGATAAAAAAAATTATGCCATTAATTGCTTAGGAAATCAAGTAACGTTCAAGAAACAATGTGTTTTTAATTAATTAAACATTTTTTCTCCAATTAGAAATTAGTCCAGAATTTTTACTTTTTGATTTACTGTTCAAATAGTGACATTAGGCCATAAGTTGCTATGAAACTATCGTTAATCATAAATTAATTAAATACAGTAATGTAAAATTTAGAATAATTAAATTAGAGACCATTCTACTTTTGTAATTTTGTTTATAAATAGGTCAGTATTACGAATCTTTATAATTTTAGACTTCAGGCTGAAGATTTACTAATAAAATGAATCTCTCTGAGAGATAATTAAATAATAATAAATATTATTTAGCAAGATTAAAACTAAGTCTGAATAACATCTAGTTTTTGTTTATAAAGCACTTTGTAATAAAAAAGTTTGAATTTAAGTTTCGTTCAATGTTTACTTTTATATTTCTAATTTATTGCCGTCTTATGTAGGATTAAAAGCTTGAAATAAAAATCAGCATATTTGTGAGTTTTAAGAAGAAATTTAAACCTTGCTTTACTTATTTTATTTTGAATAAAAATTTAAAAATCTAAATCTTGTCACTTCAATTTTTCTTCATTCAGCATAAATTTTCACCATGAGAATAAGTTCAAGAATTATTAATGTTAGCTTAGCTTATTTGTTTGAAAGAAATTGAAATTTTTTATTAGAATTTGAGTAAATCTGAATATTTTTTTCTATATATATAAATTATGTGCATTTGTGCATATTTTAGTTACCATATTTGAGTAACAGTTTGTAATTAAATCATCATCATTATCAACCAATATCAATCCACTTCAGGATGATAGTCATCCAAGTTTAATATATCTTCTCCGATCTTTAGCTTCTCTTCTCCACATCACCCCTGCACACTTTCTTACTTCATCCATCCATCTCACATGTGGTCTCTTTCTGGGTCTTATACAATCTCTTGAAATCCAGTTTAAAATTTCAATTGTCCATCTATCATCATCTCTTCTAGCAATATGTCCAGCCCAACTCCACTTCAATCTTTTAATTATATATATATATATATATATATATATATATATATATATATATATATATATATATATTATAAATCGATGTCTGTATTTCTTCAAAATAATATACGCAAATTTATAAATAAATATTTAAATTATAAATATTTTTTTAAATACTGTATTTTTAAATATTTATTTATAAATTTGCGTATATATATATATATTGTCTGAACACTGACATAAAGTAATAATAAAAAAGTAATTTGGCCTTTGTAACAAAACACACCTGATATATTTTCTAAAAATATACTTTCAATTCTAAAATTCGAGTAAAAAGGCAAAAAGTTCGACATTATATAAACTATAGCACAGGTGTCATTTTATAGAAAATAAAGATTAACTTAATTAAATTCACCATTATACTCAATAATACAATTTTCATGATTAGTTCTAAAAGAGCATCAATCTATTCCACTGTTGTCAATCTTGTTCCATTCTTTTGAATCTACATGCACAAGAAGTATGATAGACTTTTAAACTCTGGATTTCATAATTTTACTCATGTATGAAATCATACTGGGAGACTTGCATAGAAATGTGAATAGATTGGACAATTTGATAAAAATTGTTATTTGATTTATTCATAATGATGAATAAGCAAAAAATCTGAACAGACAAAAATCATAATTGAAAATTAAAATGGTGTATATTTTAAAGTTAAATATTACAAAATAAAAATAGTATAATTATTTTATTAAAAAAAAAAACAATATTTTCTTTGTTTTTTTTTTTTTTATGTATATGATGGTAGATAAATATGATTCTATTTTGTCTTCAAATAATCAAACCTCATGTAATTTTTATCATATTTCTTTTACTTTTACAAAAATATTGCATAAGCATAAAATATATAAAAAGAATATATCAGTTACCAAAGGTATAATAATAATCCAATTACAAAATTATTTTTAAAAAAAAGAAGCATTCTATATTAATTGAAATATTAATGCTATAAATAGAAAAGACACTTGCTTTGATATATCGAAGAAATGGTCCACGTAACACGTGCTAATTTTATATATCTTTGTATATATTTTATTATGTATTTTTATGAAAGCTATGATTATGAGGCATGGATCCTCGAAAACGTTTAGCATATTTTTATTATATTTATTTATAACTTCTCTTTTTTAACTTCATTTTTAAGTTAATATTTTTTAAAATTGTTTTTACTAATTTTATGGAACTGAAAAAAATCTTAAGAGAAATTTAATAAATGCAATCTGTTAAAGAAATTTTATGAATATTAAAAAAAAAATATTGATGTTTTTCAAATCTCTGAAACATGAACTTTAAATAACTCAGAATGAGTTTTAAAAATATTAAGAAAGAATACAGGAGATATTTGATAAATATTAAAATAGGATACACAAAAAATAATGAATCTCAAGATTACATGCAGAAAAGATTTGATTTTTTTTTTAAAAATCCAAAGGTCATTACAGAATCTCAAAAATAAAATATCTTTGGAATAAGAACTTGACAAATCTCAATGTAAAATGCAGAAGAAGATATAATAGGAAATAAGACCAAATATAAAAAAGCTAAAACTGAAAATATTAAAAATAAAATAAGAAACTAAATTTAAAAAATTCAAAACATGATTCCAACAAATATTGGTATTGTGTGACCGCAATTTAAAAAATACAAAATAGAGATATTATTTATATAAAGTAGATTTACAAATTTGAACATGAATATAATCAATATTAAATTAGTTTCATAATAAAAATGGATTAGAAAATATAATGGCATATCACAAAATTTATTTTCAGATGAAGTCAGTGGATAAAAAATAAATCTGAAACTTTAACAATTAAAATAGAAAAAGTAATAATACAGAGAATAGCAATAAAAACATATTTGATAAAAATGAATTATTTGGAAATATTTTATGGAAAGACTAAAAAATAATTCAGATAATAGAAGAATAGTAAGTACAAAATACATCTAGAAGAAGAAAAGATGATATACATATGTGAACAATAATTAATGCAAACACAAGAAAAATTAAAGGAATGGCAAAATTTTAAAAAAAGATTTTATCAAAGCATTTATTTTAAAACAAATTTAACTGGTTACATAAATGAAGTACATGTTATCTGTGGTCAAAATTACACTTAAATATTTTAATAGATTCAATGTCAATGGGTGAGACAATAAAAGCTCTAGTGCCTAAATAGATATAAAGAATATATATGTAGTTGTATGTAATCAATTTAATTTGAGTGTAATGGGGGAATTTATATGAATAAAATATTTACAAATGAAATAAATAATCCAATAAAACATTTTAGTCCTTAGAAAAAATGATTTTAAAAAGAAAGACTAATGCTATTTAAAAACCATTTGTCTTATTGTTAAATAAATGATAAAAAATTTTAATAAGTCAGTATTTTTTAGGATGCCACAAGAATTAATTGTTAATAAACTTTTGAATAGGAAGCCAGAAAATATATCAAGAAAAATACTATTATAGATTTGGAGAAACACTGGCCCAATTTTAGCAGTTTTTGATTTTATTTGTTAGAAAATAGATGTCATTTGATATATTTGAACCTCAATTGTTAAGAATAAGTAGATATAATTATCTGAGATATTTGTCATTAATAGTAATTGTGGCAGACTTCACTAATGTGGCTATAACAGACTTCTACATATAAAAATATAGACCAAAAAATATGAAAATATTGTATATTCATTGAGATAAGCAATGAAAATCTCACTATGAAGACAATAATTAAAATTTAAATACTACAAAAAAAATAGAAAAGTTCCCTCAAAATAATAGCTGTAATATAAGTAATATTCACTCCTCTCCAGTTGAAAAATATGGTGGAATAAAATACAAAAACAATTTAAATTTAACAAAAATGTTCTTTGCCAGTATATGATATCAAATTAAAAACATTATACATTATATTACTATGATTCTGGCAGTGATTTACTGAAAGCTGATTCAGTGCAATTAATTAGTTTATGTTAATTATTTATATCCTTTCATTTGAACTTTACATTAACAAATGCTTTAGAATTACATATTTTCATGAAAAGAGTTAATACATTGAGATTTAAATATTATCTGATAAATACTATATTCAGATGATGCAGTCATATTACAGGTCAGACAGAAAATATACAATTTGATTAAATGGTTTATTGTCTAGGAGTTCATAAGTGTCAAGATTGAGCCACAATCCATGGTTCTTGAGCTCCAGTTAATCTACTACTGCATCAAATCATAAAGGATAAATGAAGGGTTAACTATAACCATAAGTTGAAAAGCAAAAAACTCCACTCCAAATTTAATTTGAAATATTTTCAGATACTATTATTCCTTCATTTATTGATTCAAGAACAGGACAATAAAAATGTTATATTAATACATTTTGTAAAAGAAAACAAATGTAGGATAAATTCTAATGAAATAAATTTATACAAACTTCAGGTATAAAATTTAATATTACTATGAATTTTAAAAATGATATTATTTATTAATATATGGTCAATTTTGTGCATTACATATTGATTACAATATCTAATAAATTAAGGATTATTGCTTTTAATAATATTGGAAGTAATGGAGAAAATAAATATATATATAAAGCAACAAACTTAAAGCTATATGTTATAACATAATATTTTTAAATATGAAATAAAAATTAGAAAAAGAATTAAAGTGGTAGTTATTAAAAATCCATGTCATATTTAAGGACAAAAATAAACCAGTTAACATTTGATTCACAAATTTTTTATTTTGGTATTACTGATTTTACTTCTTTACTAAATTGCTTAAAGCAAAGAGTGGGATAAAATGAAAGGTTTGTATTCATTATGTAAGTAAGAATACCATTTTTAATATTTTTATTTGTTGCATGCTAACAATGGGCTTTTTTAATCAAAGTTTTTAAATTATATTTTTTAATCTAATGTATTTCATGCAAAACCCTTGGGTATTGAAACTTACAGTTGTTATCTTGAATGGGATAAAAAAAAAATAATTGCTGGATAGATACATAAAACCCAGTGTTACTCACAAAAATCTGTAATCAAAAATTAGTTGAGGATTTGTTTGATAAGATTATGTGGTATCTTTTGATTGCAGGATTACTAAGATAGTTGGAAAGAATATAAAATGAATTAATATTGTTAAAGAAAATACTGGATGTAACTTAGTAGAGTTATTTGAATTTTTGTTAAGTAAGGGTTTGTGAAGGATATATCAGAAAATTTTTGAAAGTTAGGAGATAGACTGAAAAAGTGAAACAATGTTGATTAATGACGTAAAAAAGACTAGTTTTTAGAATTTGAAAAATATTTACTTCCATTTTTATATGAATATCTCTCAGTAATATTTTTTTTAGAAAAACCTTATTAAACTTACTGTCATTATATAATTGTCACTTTTTGAAATTTTATTTTTCATATTTAAACTCACAAAGGCATTAATAAATTAAATTGTGCCATCATTTAGTGATTGTGTGCTTGTCATTAATACTATTACTAACAAAGTTATCTAAAATAAATGTTTATTTACACTTTGTTCATGCAAGTATTGTTTTTGAGATCTTTTATTTACCCATTTTATTTTGATTTGTGGAATCAGAGTAGATTATTTTGCACTTTTCAAGCAAAATTGTTTTTGATATAACTATTAAATAATAAAATTGTGTATTTTCTATTGCTAATGAATTTTTTAAGTACTTTTGTTATTTTCTAAAGAAATTATCTGCATCAGAATTAGTAGAATTATTTTTCAATATCTAGGCTCTGTGATTAGTTTTATTATATTTTTAAGATTTCTATCAGTAACACTACTAAGACTAAATTTAATACTCCTGTTTAGATTGGCTCAGTAGGTTCATAATAAGTAAATGTTTTAGAGCTTGGCTCGGATCTAAAAATTAATAATAATTATATATCTATATTGTAAATGTACATTGACAACTTGTATCCACAAATTTAAACAAAAATATTTTAGCTTTAAAAAAAATAAAGATTATAAAATATAAATTCTTGCCTTAGAACCATCTTATTCGAACAATTTGTTTTATATCAATTAGATTGTAGTTAATATTATCTCAGTTACTTCAGTCAGTTTTAATTCCAAGAGAAGTATCAATACTTTGTCTTGTTCATACTAAAACTAAAATTTAAGAACGATAATATTTTATTTAAAGTACATTACATTCAATATATTTCTACATATACGTGTAAATGAAATATGTGTAGGATAATTGATTTATGTTTGTACATAAATTTAAAATTTAATGTCAATAAATTTGTATGTAATAATAAAATGATGTGCGTGCACTATTATCGTCCTATTCTTTAAATGTGTACCTTTATTTGAATAGTTCTGCCTACTTTAAAAAAATAATAGACTTTCTAAAAAAAAGAAGGCAACAAGAAAAATATGTTATTTTTAAATAAATGCATTTAGTTGTTTATTTGTAAAGTAAAAAATGTATATTTAAATAGTTTAAATAATGATTATTTAGAAATGTTGCATTTGGAAAATTATCCCAAAAAGGCATTCTAAATATTAAAATTATGGAAAATTTTATACAACATTTAGTATGTTCTAAATTTGTTATGGTGTAGAAAGTTGTAAATTTACTTCAAAATTCTAAAAGTGGATTATTATTACTTTTGTATCATTCTTATTTTAATTTCGACCGAATAACCAACAAAAGAAATGGAGGAGTAAAATCTCTTGGAACAGAAGTTAAAATGAACCTCGTAAATTATTTATTTTGCCAGCAAAATCTTTGCTAAAAATCCTGTTATTTAGGAACAGTTACAGCATCACAATATTCAAAATAACATTTAATTAACAATAGGTTGCTAACATTTTTCAATGATTTCTATGACCTTTCAGTTCAAACTTTATTTTAAAAAAATATTGAACTCTATCTACTTAAATAATTAAAAACTTGCAAACTGTTAAAAAATATTTCATTTATCCTAACTAAATATTTATTTTACCAAGGAATTTCATTAAAATAAAATTCCAGGCATTATGTACTACACGCTTCATTGTTCTCGCCATTAATAGCTAACTTTGATCAACTAAAAGAAAACGTTTGTTTATTATATATATATATAAGAAATTGGGTATTATATAAAAAAAGTTATTCGTTTATGTTATAATTTTTTTTTATTAAAACTTTTTTTTTTCTATTTAGCTCTCAAATTAAGAAAATTGGGTTGGAAAAAATAAGATAATGGTAATCGTTGCAGCTGTTATTACTATATGTTTATTCATATAGTATACGAACATGGATGGGCTGCTCACCAACACGCATTAGCCAGCGTGGTGAGTTTATTGGCTTTTTACCTCTGAGTTTAAGATCAAGAAACGCCATGGTCTTTCTTCTCAGTGCCTGATAAGGCAGAATGAATGTTTGTGTAAATGATAAAGATTTTTCCCAATTATACAATTATGACAGACAAAAATAAAGCATGGCCCTTAATCCCAGGAGGCTGTAAAGTCACCAACCAAGGCAGCAGTTGGTGGCTGAAGGCGGAGGGTGCTAAGAATATCCTGGAGGCGGACCCAGGCTGCCATTTGATGACAACTTTTTATTTAGGTACTTACAACTGCAGATCACTTTCAAGTGAAGGAAGATTGCAAGAATTAGAAGAAGAACTCTCTTATATTAAATGGGATATTATTGGACTTTGTGAAGTTAGAAGAAAAGGTGAAGAGACAATTGATTTAAAAAGTGGACATATGCTCTATTATAAAGGCACAAATATTGGAAATACACGTGGAGTAGGATTCATTATAAATAAAAAGTGGAAGAACAATATTGTGGAGATTGATGGTGTATCAGACAGAGTGGCAAGATTAGTTATACAACTTAATAGCAGATATCAAATGCAGATAATTCAGGTTTATGCCCCAACAAGTTCTCACAGTGATGAAGTAGTAGAAGATTTTTATATGGATGTACAAAAGGCTTTTGATCAGAGTAAACAACATTTTAAAATTGTTATGGGAGATTTTAATGCTAGAATTGGTAAACAAATGAAAGATGAAAGTGTTGTAGGTAATTTTGGTTATGGTAATAGAAATGAGAGAGGACATAGACTTGTGGAGTTTGCAGAGAAGGAAAAACTTTATATTATGAATTCTTTTTTTGAGAAAAATGTTAGAAGGAAATGGACATGGAAGCATCCAAATGAAGGTACAGCAGAATTGGATTATATTTTGACTAACAGGAAATACATATTTCAAGATTGTAATGTTCTTAATAAATTTAACACAGGAAGTGATCATCGATTAGTAAGGGGTAAGATACATGTTAATGTAAAACTAGAGAGACAAAAATTATTAAGAAAAACTATATTTACAGTTGATATTCCTAATCTTCAGAAACATTCTAATGAATTTAAATTAGAACTTACAAATCGGTTTCAAGTATTAGTAGATTTTGAACATGATTCAGATTTGAATGAAATTAATATGAAAATAACTGATACACTTTTAAAAACTTCAACAAAGATAGCTGGTAAAAAAAAGCAGCAATTGACTAATAAAATTTCTACTGAGACTAGAGAACTTATGAAGAAAAGAAGGAATATGAAGATATGCAAGAATGATGCATTAAAAAGAATTGAATATCTCTAATTTTGTAAAATGGTGCGGAAAAGAGTTGAAAATGATATAAGAAAGTATAACTGTGAACTAGCAAGAAAAGCTGTAGAAGAAAATAAAAGTCTTAAGAATGTAAAACAACATTTTGGTATTGGTAGGAAATGTATATCTGCAATAAGGAAAAAAGATGGAATTATTACTAAAAAGAGGGATGACATTATGAAATTGGTAGAAGATTTTTATCAAGAATTATATAGTAATAAAGAACAAGTACCTCCTATATCTATTACATCTTCCGAATTGCCCAGAATTTTAAATGAAGAAGTGAGAAATGCAATTAAATGTATGAAAAAAGGAAAGGCTCCAGGTAATGATGGAATTATAATTGATATATTAAAAGAAGCAGGTGAAGAAACAGAAAAAATATTAGCAAAGTTATATACCAAATGTCTAAATGATAAAGATGTACCGGATGATTGGAAGAATGCAGTAATAATATTAATATTTAAAAAAGGTGATAAAGAAGATATTAGAAATTACAGACCTATCAGCCTTTTATCAGTTTTATATAAAATTTTTACCAAGATAATTACAACTCGTCTACAGAGAACCTTGGATTTTCACCAACCAAGAGAACAAGCTGGATTTAAAAGTGGTTTTAGTACAGTAGATCATATTCAAGTATTGAGAGAAGTTATTGAAAGGACAAATGAATATGAGTTGTCATTATGTTTTGGATTTGTAGATTATGAAAAGGCATTTGATTCTATAAACATTTCTTCAGTGATTAAAGCATTGGATCATCAAGGTATAGATCCAGGATATTGTCATATTTTAAAGAATATTTATAAAAATGCAACAGCAACAATTAGATTACATAATGATACTGGGAAAGTCAACATTGAGAAAGGTGTAAGACAAGGTGACTCCATATCTCCAAAACTTTTTACAGCAGTGCTGCAAGAAGTATTTTGTGGATTAAAATGGGAAACTAAAGGAGTGAAAGTAAATGGAGATTATTTAAGTCATTTAGATTACGCAGATGATGTAGTTGTTTTTGCAAATAATGCTTCCAAGCTGCAGGAAATGTTGCAGGAGTTATCAGATGAAAGTAGGAAAGTAGGACTAAAGATAAATGTTAAAAAGACTAAAGTAATGTTTAATCGATTTGCTCAAAATATGAAAATAAAGATTGATTATGATGAATTAGAAGAAGTTAAGAGTTACAAATACCTTGGTCAGATTATTAATACAGATGGAAACATAATAGAGGAAATTAATCATAGAATTAAACTTGGTTGGAGTGCTTTTGGTAGAAATAACTTGATATTAAAAGGAAATATGCCTATGTGTTTGAAAAGAAAGGTTTTTAACAAATGTGTTTTACCAGTTCTTACTTATGGATCTGAGACTTGGACACTTAATAGAAGATCAATGCAAAGACTTCAGACCACTCAAAGAAGTATGGAGAGATGTATGTTGGGAGTAACAAGAAGAGATCGAAAACGCAATGTATGGGTAAGAGAACAAGCAGGTGTTACTGACCTCATTGAAAAAATTAAAAGATTGAAGTGGAGTTGGGCTGGACATATTGCTAGAAGAGATGATAATAGATGGACAATTGAAATTTTAAACTGGATTCCAAGAGATTGTAAAAGACCCAGAAGGAGACCACATGTAAGATGGATGGATGAAATAAGAAAATGTGTAGGGGTGATGTGGAGAAGAGAAGCTAAAGATCGGAGAAGATGGATTAAACTTGGAGAGACCTTCATCCTGCAGTGGATTGATAATGGTTGATAATGATGATGATGATATATATATATATATATATATTGTATACATTTATATGAGGCATACACAACATTTTTTTTAAATATTTATGTGAGCTTATTTTATGTTTGTGTGAATGTGCCATTTTGAAATCTAATTATTTCTTTTAATTTGAATGCATAATTATGGCTAATATTATTTATTGAAACATAAAAACATTACTTTGTGACAGTGCACTTCTTAATTTCTTTTGGATTTTATTCATTTAGAAAAGATTAAGATATAGAAGTAATGGTCTTATACGCATACTTTTTCTTAAGTAGATCCAAAGGAAAAAATCCAGGGACAGAACAGGGCAAAGAGCTACCTTCATTTATTTATATATATATATATCATTGAATAGCAGTTAGTATTACTTTTGTATTAATGTTATGCCACAATATCTTGAGATATATTTATTAGTTTATTTATGTATGATTAATTATTATATAATTCAAAGATCAACGAATAGTAATTAATTCAACAAGGAACGTATCAAACACACTTATCAATCTTTTGTAATCAAACATAGAATATTTTAGGCTATATTTAGGCATATATTTAATACTACTATAATAATTGGATTTAACATTAATTCGCAATATATACCTACTGTATGTTTATATCATTTTTGATTTATTCACATGTACTTCTTTTCTGACAATTATATATATATATTGTTGTTGTTGTTACGATTCTTCAAAAGCAATTTTTTTAATTAATTTATTTTGGTAGATATTTATTAGTGTATTATATAAAAAAAAAATGAAATAAAATTTGAAAGCATTTATTTACTTATTTTTTCTTTACATGTATATATTTTTTTGTTTATATGTTTTGTTTATAAATAAAAGTATTTTTTAATATTTAAATCTGATTTTACATTTTTTATTTAGTTAATATTAAAGAAAATTACTTTAATTGATAATACATTGACTTATTCATCTCATACATATTTGAATCCTGAGATATTATTGAATTATGGATATTAAATCAAGGGGAATGATACATTATTATAATGAAATAATTGATTTAGTCACAGCACCCAACCAGACTTCATAATTACACATACTAAACACATATTTAAGAAGATACATTTATTATCTATATACAAGATTTAATAAACATTTAAATAATTTCATAAAGGCATTATAAATTTGTGAGATATTTATGCAATATTCTATAAGATATATATTTGATATGAAACTTCTATACTATTATTTAAGTAATATTTACTGAGGCTATAACCTTGATAATATGCGTATAAAATGTGATAGTAGGGACCTCTACAGGTGTTTTAACCATAAGCTTATGCTATGGAAGAAAAGAGGGGAACCCTTCTTTACTTCAACCTACTTTGTATTTAAATTTATAATTACAACTTTAAATTACTGTTATAGATTTCTAAATATAAAATCTTTCCATTGACTCGTAAATCGAAAGATTTCGCGAGTATTAATGTGTAATAAGAAATGTGGACTTAATCAGTGAAGTATTGAATAGCTTCACGCTCACAGATCTAACCACTTCAGCTTCACCTATTTAAATAGAAAGTAGGTTGAAGTAAAAAAGGGTTCCCCTTTTTTCTTCCATAGCATAAGCTTGTGGTTAAAACACATGTAGATGTCCCTACTATCGCATTTTATATGCATATTATTGAGGTTATAGCCTCAGTAAATATTACTTACATAATCAATGTGCATTTAATAAATTTATAACTATTATTTAAGCTAAATTCAAACTTCAACATTATGAATTTTAAATATGGTTAGAATAGCAAATGTACTCTTTAGCTCCATGTAGCATTGATGTCTGCATTTTATGTACATAGACATTCCACACTTTTTCCCTCTCTAATCTCTACATGGCTAAGTGCTCTTTTGATCATTAAATTTGGTGTCCTTAAATAGGGAGCTTCAATAAATTTGACTTAATAAATTAATCATGATAAGCATTTGAGACCAATTTTATATTTTAAAATTTTGAAGAGCTAAAACTGAATGTGATGTCAACCAATTTTATCAGTTACATGTGTTAGTTGATAAATGTCATATAGCAGCACTTTCTTAGAAATAAATTATGTTGTAATTTAAAATAAAAGTAAAATAAATGTTGTATATTTTATAAGGCAAATAATAATTAAATTAATTTTTTTTCACTTTTTATATAATAGGTGTAATGAATGACTGGTGTTATAATAACTCATTGAAACTAAATATTAAAAGTAACTTAGAATATATTATAGTAGGTTTTAGTTGCTTACTTTATATTAGTATATTGCTATTCGTATATATAATATTAATTTGCTTTATTTTAATTTTATTTAGAAGTATTTTAAATTTTGTTAGTTATTGAAGGTACTAATGAGAGCACATTGATATTCCTTATAAACTTCTACAAGAAATTTAAGGAATCTCAAATTACATTTCAGAAATCTAAAACTAAAGCTGTGGAATTTTATAAAGAATTTAAAGAATCTCCAAGCTAATATTGAGAGTAAATTTGAAGATTTTGGTGTTGAATATAAAAACTTTTGAGAAAAATTCTCGCTAAACAAGAAGAAAACATGGCCTATCATAATAAAATAAAAAAACTTTAAAAAAGAAATTGAATATTCATGTTAATCAATTTATTGAGATTTTAGGCAGAAGATAAAAGTTACTATTAATAAACATAAAGAAGATCTTTGAGAATAAATCCAGAATGTTGGTAAAGAAACTAATACTGATACCATAATGTGCCAAGGATATGTAAATATGATTGCAGTGCCATAAAATACAGCATTGATAAATGTCATGAGCAATTTGTTGAAAAGATAAATAATTAAGAATTGATATGCAAACAGAATTTTTGAAAAGTGACTAAATATATTAACTTGTTATTAATATAGAATGTCTGAATAGCTTTGCCGAATTGAATTTAATGAGATAGGATTGAGAATTGACTGCAATATTTTTATTTTATGATATTAACATAAAATTAATGCACTCAAAACAAAATGTTTGCCTTTTTTGGAGATTATATGATTATAATGTGTATTAGAGATAACCAAGTATACATAGACAAGTTATCAAACAATAAAATAGCTAAAGAAATTAAAGTTTAGCTCAGCAGCATAATGCAGTTATTTTTTAATTATTTTTGATTTTTGGAAAATGTTTACGAGCTGCAGAAAATATGTTGCTATACATGAAATTAGTCTATGCAGAGAAAGATCTTACAAACTTATCTCAGTGAATAAAAATGATAATTATATACAATATTTTCCAAAATTTTAAGACCTCATGAATTTATTATAGCTGGAAGAAGTTGTTATATCAAAAGATATGATAGAAAGAAAATAGATGGTACAGCAAAGTGCAGAAAAGAGACTTGCCAATGCCATTTTATAGTTAATGATTTTTGCAAAATAACACTATATTTAATATATAATTACAATAATTTAGGAATTTTGACTTTCTACAGTAATAACGATGGCTGTTATTTTGATTATTCACAGTCTAATAATGATTAATGTATTTTTGGGCTCTAGGTCATTGAAGTGAAAAAAATATATAAATTACTAAGGATATCACAGTATATATTTGTTTTACAGTAGAGACTGTGGCCATACTTTTATTTGGTATAAAGAAGCTATATTTCTCCATAACTTAGAAATTGAACATATTATTAAATACTGTCAGAATCAACATGATATAAATATTCATTCATTCAATAACCATTTAATTAGTTTAAAACCTACATGCCCTGATAGGAATAATCTATATTTGATGTTCATTTTATTAGTAATATATAAATTTATACAGATTGCTTATATGATTAAAACTCTAACAGTTATAAAGGGTCTTATAAAAGTATGAGACTCATGGTGTCATCATAAATTAAATAATATATTTTTTGACTTACAAATAATAATGAGTAGTCTTTAGATGTATATATGAGTTTGTTTGCAGATAGCTGCTATTCAAGTTATTTAGTTTTTTATAAGTTGGTTTAAGTAAGCTTGCTAGCATTTTAAAATTTATTTAATTATGTGAAAGAATTCTTATATTTTAATAGAGATTAATTTTAATTAATTATATAGAGATAGATTTTATAAGAGTTTGAAATAGCTGAGCTTTGTTTTCTTTGAAAAATATTTTTTTAGTAGCAGTTAATTAAAATGTAATTTTAATTAAAATGGCTGAATAATCTATTTTTTATTTTCTTTTAATGAAGTGGGAGAACTTTATAAGTGTATGTTCACAACTTGAGTCTATAAATAAAAAAATTGTTTAGCTTAAAAAAAATAAAGCCGATTATAAAATATAAATGTTTATCTTAGAATCAGTTTATCCAGATAATATGTACTATTTTACATCTTCTTGGTTATAGCTAATATTATCATAATTACTTTAGTCAGTTTTAATTCTAATAGAAATATAAAAAAAAATTGTCCACATTAAAAATAAAACTTAAGAGTAATATTTTATTTAAAGTGCATTAATTTGAGTATACATTTGCATATACATATTATTACAATATGTATGTGTACAATTGATTTATGTTAATACATAGTCCCATTGTTAAAAAAAATACCTTTATTTAAAATAATTTGGTTTACATTAAACAAATGATGATGGACTTTCTAAAAGAAAGAAGGCAACAAGAAAAATATGTTATATTTAAATATAGTAAATGCATTAATTTGTTTATTGGTAAAATAATATAACTATTTTTTTTATTTTTTAAATAATTATTATTTCGAAATATTGCATTTGAGAAATTACATCAAAAAAGCATATTGAAATGTTAAAACTATGGAATATTTTATATAATATAAATTCAAATTCTAATACATACTTCAAAGATGATCTAGTATATACATATTATGACATAAGTAAAAAGATATAACTTTAATTGAAATTTCTAAAAGTGGATTATTATTACTCTTCATCAGGTAACAAACAAAAGAAATGGAGGAATAAAATATCTTGGCAGCATGTTACTCAGGTTTAATTTAAGGTTATTTAATTAAAGAGGAAAATAATATTTAATTTTTCCATTCACATTTTTTTATAATAATAGTAGGTCTTCAATCAAATAACTATTTTAAGTCCCAATATGTAATATGAAAATTTTTAAATATTGAATTTGTTAAATAATAATAATAGGATTTTCATATGTGAATATTTTAATGAGTTATAAGTGATTGTAGAAGGTAGAAAAGTTTATAAAATAATATAAACAAGTTATTTTTCTTAATTCTCTCTCTTCAATAATTATAATTAATTAGTACTTTTCATTTAAGCTATGAAAATGTACTAAGAAAAAAGTATTTTCTCTTTTTTTTTGTAAATTATTCAATAGGTATTAATTTAAATCTGAAAAGAGAAGTAAAGTTTTATTTTTAATAGTATTTTTAATAAGAAAAAATAAGATTGTTTAATTCTTTTGGTAAATTTTATTTTTAATTAGACAGTTGTTTTTTCTTTTCTCTTTATTTCTCTTCACTGCAAAAATCACATTAATGCAATTAAATAATCATTGTTTATCTTTTATAAGTATTTTTTTAATTATAAAGTCAAGAATTTTTTGTTAATTTTTCTTGACTTGTTTTTAAATGTCTATGATTAAGAAGGAAAATATCTGAACAATTGTTCTTGTAAAATTTTACCTAATGAGTTGTTATTAAAGTGAAAGGCTGAAAACCTCTTGCATATACTTTTAGAAAGCTTATATGACATCCAATCAGATGTAATCATGACTGTATAGGGAGATCTTAAGCCTCAACACCAGACAAAGATTTTATAAAAAAACATGGTTCCATCTTCCATTTTACTTTAATATATATATATATATATATATATATATATATATATATATATATATATATATATATATATATATATATATATATATATATATATATATATATATATATATATATATATAAGCCAGTCTGAAGCATTTTGACTTAAGAATGTAATGCTTTAAACAACTTTACATTTAACTTGCAGTGTATTATTTATAAATCAAAAATGCAAAATCTTTTGATTTACTATAAAGTAATTTTTCAAATCTTATGAATTGACAGTAATATATATAAATTTTATTTATTACACACAAGGTGGAACCACCTTTTTCTTATAAAATCTGTTTTGTGTTGTGGCTTAAGAGGTCCCTATACAGTCATCGTTACATGTGATTTGACTGTCATATAAGCATTCTAAAAGCACATGTGAGAGGATTTCAACCTTTCACTTTAATTATGAACTGCTTGCACTTAATAAATAGTATTTACATACATTACTGTCAATTCATAAGATCTAAAAAATTACTTCATAGTAAATTGAACGATTTCACAATATTGATTTATAAATAATACAAATTGAGTGTGAAGATGTTTAAAGCTTCATGCTCTTAAGTCAAAATGCTTCAGACTGGCTTATATATATATATATATATATATATATATATATATATATATATATATGTGTGTGTATGTGTGTGTGTGTGTGTGTAAATAAAGAGAAAGGTGGAACCACCTTTTTTTATATAAAATCCCTTGTGTTGCAACTTAAAAGCTCCCTATACAGTCATCATTAAATCTAATTGGCTGTCAAATAAGCATTTTAAAAGAGCATGTGAGCAGTTTTCACCCTTTCACTTTAATTACAAACTGTTTGCACTTAATAATTAATATTCACTATTGGGTTGTAATAAATTTATCATATTAGAGACAGATTATGATTGGCTTGTAGTCAAGATTGTTCTAAAAATAGTAGGGTTGAATAAGTCAAAAGTCATGTGTCTGTTAAGAAGTAGATATTTTTAACTTTGCTGTTGAAGAGAGAGCAGAGAAGTCTTAATTGAGCTGATAAAGAAAAAAGAAGCCAAACTCTTTACTAAGCTGCTGTATAATACAGCAGGAATTTTAACCAAGCTATTGCATAGAATAACAGAAATTTTAATCAAGCTCTTAGCATACTATAAATAGTTTCTACAATGAAAAAAATGTGCTAAATGCAGTTAAAAGTTAGGCATCATCTTCTTCCATGTAACCTTCCTTGAAAAGGTTGCCTTTTAAAATAATCTGCAACTTATCTTCAATCAAGAGCATGAGTCTCTGTGTTAGTCTCACCTGGAAAGTTTATTAAAAGAAAATGGATAACATTTTGATGCTGTTAACCTGGAAATGAAATACTGCACACCAAAAAAAGTCAAATTAATCATGTATATCAGGATTGGCCAACTTTTGTGCTCGTATGATCTACTTTTTATTTTTAAAATGTATTGTGATCGACTTGTTAATAGTCTAAGTGGAGGGAGGTGTGAAATACATATTATTTTTATATATCTATCTAGTAAAAAAAATAGCAGTTATTTAACAGGCCAAAAAACTCATGTCCAGGGGAATTAAAGCAACATGAATAATTATTAACAATATTTATTAATTCAAATTAGCTACATTAAGATTAAAAATATTTATTTTCAGTAATCATATGCCTTAGTGGACTTCACCTATATAGAATTGAAAAAAAAATTACAACAAAAAATAAAATAAAAAAAACTTTAAAATCTTGACTTAATTTGTTTCACTCGTTATCTGACAGCTCTCACCAGATTGGTCTCGCGATCGACCAAAATTAGCTTTGCAATCAACCGGTGGTTCACGATCGACTTGTTGGACACCCCTGATATATATTTGTGGAAGAATTCAAGAAAAAACTCAACTAGAAATGCTGGAAATTATAATTTAAAAGGACTTCACAAAAATGATAACACCATGGTAGAATGTATTTCTGTGTGTCCACTATATTTTTATTAATCAAAAAAATTATATAAAAGTAATATTTTTTGTAATAATTGATAATTTTAAAGATTCGTTAATTTAATGTTTTCAAATTGTGAAACATTCCTAAAACTTAACAAAAGGTTAATTAAGCTAAATCAAAAATTTTTATCTTTGATTTTGATAATGTTGGTTTTTTAAGTTTGTTATTTTAAAGAAGTAACTTAATTAATTAAAAATTAGTTTATGAATAGAAATCAACTGATTGATTATAATTTTTATGAAAATATATTTTTGATAAAATGAATGCTTATAATTTCATACTATCATTTCATTTTTTTCATTGTTTATTATTAGTCAATTAGTTATTAAATAATAGTTTGAAAATATTTTTTAGTCTTTATTTCTTACAACTCCTGTTACAAGAATTGCCACTATGTGTGATTTTATTTTATGACAGCTTAGTGTTCTAGGATTTTTAATGATCTCAATAAAACTATTTACTTATAGTAGGGTAAACTTACAAATTATTTAAAACGATTTATAATAAGCTGCTTTATTTATTTATCTCTTGCTCACAGTAATAGTTTATAAAGTTCTTGATTCCTGAGATAGAATTGTGCATAACAATTATATGGATCAGGGTGTTAGGTTTAGTGTTAGGAACATCCAGATTATTATGATCCTGGTTGTTGCAAAAGTGATATCCTTTATAGTTCATGCACTACATTTCATTTTATTTATTACTTTTTTAGAAATTTAGATTATAGTTGGTCAGTATGTTAACCTTTTAACCACTAATTATATTATTGGTTGTATGAGGTAAAAATCAAAGCTTTTAATTGGCCAACTCACAAACTGAAGACAAAGCCTATTGTTAAAACATATTCGCCTATAATATTAAATTCAACTCAGATACGTTTATAAAAAGTATATTACTAATTTTTCAGGTTATGAAAGTGAACGAAAGTTCTTTCAAAAATAAATTGCTATTTATTTATTATAAAATATTCAATTTCGGCAAATTTAAAAGCGAACTTATAAACAAAGAAGTGCTGACGTAAATGCTTTTTTTTAATTTTACATTATGGAAAAGTAAAGATTTCTTTTTGCTAAATCTTAAATATTTTTACTAAAATCTTCAATATTTTTTGAAAATAATTTTGTTTTTTTATATATTTTATTAAAAGTTATTTTAACTTCTCAAATTATACTTTTTTAATACTTAAATTACTTTCAAAATGAAATTCTCAGTGTTTTTCTTTATTTTCTTTGATCAGGCGGTTTGTTTTTTCCAGCCAATCAGAATGTCTTTGTCAGCTGAGATCCAGCTGACAGCCAATAACCAAAAAACTTCTTTCTTTGTTTAGCTTTAAATGTGGTTTTTTGGATTTTTTACTTGTAAAATAATTCAGAAGAGGGCACCATCTTACAGAACTTTTAAAAACCTAATCAATAACTGTCAAACGAATATCCTAGCATTAAAAATAACAGAATTAGAGTGACGTCAACTGCCAACAAGAGGTCTCATAAGAGGCAGGAAAAGGGTTAATGGTACTAAGTGACCAGAGCATTAATGATGTTCAGGATGTTTTTAGTATGAGAGCATTATTTGATGTATTGTTATAGTTTAATGGAGTAACATCTACAAAAAGCATCTAGATAATTATTGTTTGTATTCCTGTCCTAGGTTTGGCAGTGGCTAAATAATTAGCCTAATCTATAGTGGACCACTTTCAAGTAGTCACAACATTGACTGTTGATTTATTTATTCTTGATCATTCCTGATGATGAATGATTATTACTTTTGTGTAATGCTGGTAGACTTATAATTCTGTTCTGATTTCTCAGTCTTATTCCTTTTACATTTAATTTTATATTTTGTTTATTTGGGGATGATGATGGTTTCCCATCTCATAATTCAGCCCTAATATGATGTAATAAATAGCTATCCAATTATGGGACAATGTAACCTCAGATTCTCTTTTATTAACCCCTATTTTCTTTACTGTTATAATATATATTGTAACGGAATAGCGTTACATAGGGCTTGAACCTAGGAAAGTTAAATATATATTCACGACGAAATAAATGACAGGTACAAAACTTTTAAAAAAAAAGCGATCTTGTTTTAAGAATAAACGAGAAACAGCCGTGTCTAAAGCAGATCGCAGCTATACAAGAGTACCTGTCAGATTTATTGAAATAAAATTAAAAGAGTTTTTATTTTGTGAGGAATTAATTTATTATAATCATTATTTGTCAAGTTTGTTTTTTTTGTTATTTCATTTTAAAAGAAAAAGAGAATGTTCGAGAACAAATTAGAAAATTTATTAAATCATTTTGAACAAAAAGAAAAAAAAAATAATAAGTAAATTAATTAATCTGCAATAGGTAAAAAAATTCCAAGCGATCTAAGATATTTTGAATGGGGGGCAATTAGTAGAGTCAAATTTAGAGAAGTTGAAACAATAAGCAGGATGTATGTTGGTAAAGTCTAGATAACAATCCAAATTTAGAAACAGAGGTGATAAAAAGTGTACACTGCTATTGTACTACTTAGACTTCTGACTCCGGCTAAAACAATATGTAAGAAAAATGGAAAAACTAAATTAAATTCCCACGTGGTGCAAATGTCACAGAAACTATTAAATAAAGAGGATCCTTGATTAGCAAATAAGAACTAATGACTTATGAGTGCATGATAGAGATTGGAGGAAAAATTCAAGGTGTCACGGCGGGAAAGAAGAGAGAAGAAAAAGGCAAGACGGAACGGGGGAGAAAAAATAAATTGAAAGTTGTTGAAGGCGAAATCAAGTTGAATTGTAGCGGAAAGTATTATTAATTTTTTGCGGAGCTTCCGATTAAGTACTTGGACTTCCTAACCTACACTTGTGTAATATCGTAGCCGAAATGCGTTGCTGAATCCAAAATTCGCGGCTTGGCCGCCGAACCTTCGCACCTGGCACTGCTGATCGTCCTAGAATGCTCTCAACCTCGGAGAAAATGAACTCAAGGACCACACACGCCCTGGAAGCCTCACCCAGAGCCGACATGCGGAATTAATAAAACATCACTCAGGATCCCATTACAGTCTTCTCATCCCCAGGTAGTTATCTTTTAACATTTGCTTGCACATTCATGCACCAGATAAAATACTTTAAAGTGGAGAACGATTTACAAACATTAAGTATAAAATGATTAAATTGCTAATGACCAACCGAACCACTAAAGAACTCAACCAGTATAATATGTACAATTAATCCTCAGCCGAGATCTATGTAAGTTAAGACTCGCTTCCGTAATTGTGTTATCTAGACTTACTAAATTATATATCTGCATAATAATTTTATTTACCCAGTTTACAAATAAATCATTCACTTAATTAATGTTTCTTTTATTGATCGCTTGGAATTTCAAATTTATTTAACCAATGTTGAATGAGTGCGGGAGTGATCTATTTTATATAATTTGAATGAGTGCATTTAATATGTTAGTTAAGCGTGAAGTATATTTATAGCATTTATAATTGTCGTACCATTCTTAGGTTAAGTTTAAGTTTTTGGGAGATTTATTTTGGGGGATATAGGGCGGGCCCATCCATGATAAAGGTATGTCCAAAGTGTGTTCAGAGTAATGAGCGATATAGTTCGGAAATAGTGGCTGTGTTCATTTCTTGCTGTCCGCTGGAGCGATGCTTGGGCATGTTCTGTGGTATAGTTGAGTGAGCATGTGCACGTGCGTGGCGAGTTTGCAAAGGTTCTCCTGGCACCTATTACTCGGGTTCAATCTGAATCTATGTATGAAACAAATAAAACGTACGTGTATATGTGTTTGAAACTATTTTCACAAAACATTATGTAACCCCGGACGATAGAACACAGCGGGCTCGTAAAAAAGGGAATCGTCAACAGAAAAACCAAAAGGAGAATAGTGTCCGAAGGAGCCGTAGGAATAGCGGGTTACATTTGGCGCATCAACGTGCGGCGAAACTGTTGTTTCAAAGGGCAGAACCGACGTGAATATAACTGACATTTCTAATAACGAAAGTCAATTTAAATAAAGAAACCCTGAGAAGGAAAGATGTTTAGCGGCATAAATAAGGCGCTCGGAACAACAGAATAAATTATCTATTAAAGCGGGGGGGGAAATTTTATAATCACTAAAAGTCAAATTATTAAACATTGCTTGAGAGAGTGGGAAGGGGATTTAGTTTTTTTGTCATTATTAAAAGAATCAAGCAGTCGAATATACCTGATATTTGTAGAAAGCTGTGGAATAGCGGGATTCCGTGGAAGAAATATCGGAAGTAATTCATAAATTAATTTCTATATTAGCAAGTTAACCGCAAATAAATTTAATCAAAAAAAAAAAAAAAAATAAATATATACATCGTTAAAAGACGCATTGTAATATTATTATATTCTTGCGCAAAGGAACGAACTGTAACCGGGATCTTGTTAGGAGTTGTGTGTTACTTAAAAATAAAAGGGACGTTGAGCGTAAACAACACATATATATAAATAACCACCGAAAAAAAAAAAAAAAAATTTTTGTTAAAGTTAAGTAAAGGATAGCATATCTACATATGTAACGATGCGTGTAACAGTATATAGGTATAACAGCACATATACCGATAGCTACTGAATATAAATAAAGGGGAACAGTGGGAACTGGGATAATCTGAGCGATAGAAACTAAACTTGAGGGCTTACTGTGGAAATTTTAAGAGCAAGGAGCATCTGAAAATAGGACAAGACAGTCAGGGGGACCAGCGGAGTAGTAGGTGACGAGCCGTGGATTAGTATAATCACATCACAAAGCAAGTAAATAACGATGGAAGAAATCCAAAATGAAAGCATGTGGGAACAGACGGGGGAGAGTCCGATACAGTTTAAGAGACGGGATGCAGAGAGCGAAGGGGACATCAAAGTATTAATAAGGATGATGACTCAAATGATGGCCGAAATGAGGGCAGATAGGGAAGAGCGTAGGAGAGATAGGGAAGAGTGGAAAGAGGAAACAAGGCAATTGCTCCGGGGAAAGGGAGTGAAGTCAGAGGAGTGCAAAGGGGAAGATAGTACTTTTTCCAAAGTTGAGGAAGAGATAGATCAGAATGGGATGGAGATGGATAGAACGAAGTCAGACCTGAACGATCTAAAGGAAAGGGTAGAGATCCTAACTGATGATATAGAGAGGGGAAGTAAGCACCAAGAGGGGATGAAGGAAGCAATAAGGCAGACAGAAGAGTCGTGTCACGAAATAAGACAGCGCCAGGATGAAATCCGAGAGGAACTGGGAGAGTGGGGACAGAGAATCCAAAGGATGGAAGCAGACCCGGGATGTGGGAACCTGAGTAGTCGGATAGAAGAGATGGAGAAGAGATGGGGAAAGCAGAGCTCGCAGCAGGACACAAATAGGGTATGGGCGGAGAGACAGATGAAGATAGAAATATATAGGGCGGGAGAGAACGAAAACCCGATGGACCACCTCGAAAGCGTCAGGAATCTGTTTGGAGAACCAACGGCGAGAGAACCTGACCGGGTAAACATCGCAAGCACCTACCTACAGGGCCTGGCGAGAGATTGGTGGAGGACACTTGAATTTAAACCCCGGTCATACGAGGAATATAAGGAGGAGGTTTTGCGGTGTTTCTGGAGCACAGCCTGCCAAGAAGGGATTTATTTTCGGATCACCAGAGAAAAATATGGGGGGAGGCCCAGTGAGACGGCCACTCAGTTTTATTATAGGCAGGTGGCGAGCCTCCAACAATTGCCTGCGTACCCCATGACAGAAATGCAGATTATCTCGATAATAAGGCACAATATGCTGACCACCCTCAGACACATGATGCTGGGAAGAGATCATAAAGGGATCCATGAGATGGGGGAAATGGTAGCAAAATTTGAACAAGAAGGGATAGGAGTGCAAATAGAGAGGGCTGGTAATGAACAACTCAGAAAACGAGTGCCACCAAACCGATACTAATTGAAAGGATGGAGGAAAGTAAAGGGACGACCCTGGACATCACAAAGATAGACGTTGAAAAGGAATTCACCTGGGAAATAGATGCCACGAAATGGAAGTGACCCGTGATATGAAATGATATTGGAGATGGAGTTCATTAATACGGTAGTGAGAAAGAGAGGGGGGATGACTAAGATAAAGCCTAGGGTGTAACATCGGAAACAAACAAGCCAACCGATCGCGAAGCAGCCTGTAGTGTGTAGAGCCTAAAATAAAAAGGAAAAAAAAAAGGGGGGTAATGAGTGAATGCTGCGAGATGGAATAGAGTGCCTACCCTCCAGAGAAGGTTGGTGAATTGGTCGGGGAGTACCTTGCAGGACCCGGAGAAGGCTGGCACCGGACGCTGGCCCAACTTAATGGCGGAAAATCCCGCAACCTATTTGAGAGTTCTTACCGGCTCACTGCCCAAAACTTTGTTATTGCTGAGCGGGTCAGACTTTCCTAAAATCTTAGTTAGAGATTGATCATATGCTGCATCGGGGACTTCGGAAAGGTCCATCCCCATGCCTCCTGTCCGGGATACACGAGACCCATTGGCCGTTGACGTCAATCGTGGCATCCCCTTGATGTCCATATAGGTATAAGCCTAAGAGTTTAAGTCGAGTTCAAGTTTTTTTTCCGTTAACAGTGTTTAAGGGGAAGTCTGACCGCAGAGCGCCTGATTCAAATCTAAGGGGGAGGAGGAGTCGCGAACAAACAGCCGGGAGAGCCACTATACTGAGGGCCCATATGAGATCGTCAGGGCATATGGGAATAATGCCTTTGTACTGGGCCAAGGAAAGGGAACATTTAATGCGAGGGCACTGAAGAGGGCCAAATAACTTGGCTCCTTCTCAGAGCTAAAATCCGCAATCCTCGGATTTTACTCTACACCAGGCGGGAAGATATGTAACGGAATAGCGTTACATAGGGCTTGAACCTAGGAAAGTTAAATATATATTCACGACAAAATAAATGACAGGTACAAAACTTTTTAAAAAAAAAGCAATCTTGTTTTAAGAATAAACGAGAAACAGCCGTGTCTAAAGCAGATCGCAGCTATACAAGAGTACCTGTCAGATTTATTGAAATAAAATTAAAAGAGTTTTTATTTTGTGAGGAATTAATTTATTATAATCATTATTTGTCAAGTTTGTTTTTTTTGTTAAAGAGAATGTTCGAGAACAAATTAGAAAATTTATTAAATCATTTTGAACAAAAAGAAAAAAAAAATAATAAGTAAATTAATTAATCTGCAATAGGTAAAAAAATTCCAAGCGATCTAAGATATTTTGAATGGGGGGCAATTAGTAGAGTCAAATTTAGAGAAGTTGAAACAATAAGCAGGATGTATGTTGGTAAAGTCTAGATAACAATCCAAATTTAGAAACAGAGGGATAAAAAGTGTACACTGCTATTGTACTACTTAGACTTCTGACTCCGGCTAAAACAATATGTAAGAAAAATGGAAAAACTAAATTAAATTCCCACGTGGTGCAAATGTCACAGAAACTATTAAATAAAGAGGATCCTTGATTAGCAAATAAGAACTAATGACTTATGAGTGCATGATAGAGATTGGAGGAAAAATTCAAGGTGTCACGGCGGGAAAGAAGAGAGAAGAAAAAGGCAAGACGGAACGGGGGGAAAAAATAAATTGAAAGTTGTTGAAGGCAAAATCAAGTTGAATTGTAGCGGAAAGTATTATTAATTTTTTGCGGAGCTTCCGATTAAGTACTTGGACTTCCTAACCTACACTTGTGTAATATCGTAGCCGAAATGCGTTGCTGAATCCAAAATTCGCGGCTTGGCCGCCGAACCTTCGCACCTGGCACTGCTGATCGTCCTAGAATGCTCTCAACCTCGGAGAAAATGAACTCAAGGACCACACACGCCCTGGAAGCCTCACCCAGAGCCGACATGTGGAATTAATAAAACATTGCTCAGGATCCCATTACAGTCTTCTCATCCCCAGGTAGTTATCTTTTAACATTTGCTTACACATTCATGCACCAGATAAAATACTTTAAAGTGGAGAACGATTTACAAACATTAAGTATAAAATGATTAAATTGCTAATGACCAACCGAACCACTAAAGAACTCAACCAGTATAATATGTACAATTAATCCTCAGCCGAGATCTATGTAAGTTAAGACTCGCTTCCGTAATTGTGTTATCTAGACTTACTAAATTATATATCTGCATAATAATTTTATTTACCCAGTTTACAAATAAATCATTCACTTAATTAATGTTTCTTTTATTGATCGCTTGGAATTTCAAATTTATTTAACCAATGTTGAATGAGTGCGGGAGTGATCTATTTTATATAATTTGAATGAGTGCATTTAATATGTTAGTTAAGCGTGAAGTATATTTATAGCATTTATAATTGTCGTACCATTCTTAGGTTAAGTTTAAGTTTTTGGGAGATTTATTTTGGGGGATATAGGGCGGGCCCATCCATGATAAAGGTACGTCCAAAGTGTGTTCAGAGTAATGAGCGATATAGTTCGGAAATAGTGGCTGTGTTCATTTCTTGCTGTCCGCTGGAGCGATGCTTGAGCATGTTCTGTGGTATAGTTGAGTGAGCATGTGCACGTGCGTGGCGAGCTTGCAAAGGTTCTCCTGGCGCCTATTACTCGGGTTCAATCTGAATCTATGTATGAAACAAATAAAACATACGTGTATATGTGTTTGAAACTATTTTCACAAAACATTATGTAACCCCGGATGATAGAACACAGCGGGCTCGTAAAAAAGGGAATCGCCAACAGAAAAACCAAAAGGAGAATAGTGTCCGAAGGAGCAGAAGGGGTAGCGGGTTATAATATATATATATATATATATATACACACCTGGGTCTCATTTTATGTGGATTATTTTAATGTGATTTTGAAGTTATGCAATTCATGTTTCTTTTTAATATTTTTCATATTTCACTATATTTATTAGATATCAAGCAATTTAAATTATTAATAATTTAGTTTGACATGAAATACTTTTTTCAAAAATATAATGTTATATTAGCAGCTAATGTGAATATGGCCTGAAGCTATATTTAGAATCTTAGCTATTATGTAAATAACCTACCTATACTAATGAGTAAATAATAATAATAGATTTATACATATGTATAAAAATATCACAATAAATATTCACAATTTTAAACTTTTAAAACACATTTTGTTAGATATAGCAGAAATAAATATTTTTTTTAGATTTTTAAAATAAATAATAACAAAGATTTTATTGATTTTATAAGCTGAAAATAATCTTTCTAATGATAATGTATAATATTTTTGTTTTGATTGTGATCTCATTTTTTAATATAGAAACAAAAAGTCATTAACATAGCACAAAACTGAAAGTGGTGCTAGTTGTACATCATATCACAAATCTGATTTCTTACCAATTCACAAATAAACGCATATTGTCAAATAGTGGTAATGATTAAAATATGTATGAAAAATGTAAAATTAAATACTGTAGTTAATAAAAAAAATAAAAAAAGTTTGTCTTGTATTAATTTTTTTCAAATATTTGAAATTTTTTATTAGTCATACTATATTTTCTTATTTTTTTAATGTGAATTTTTAAGTAATTTTTCGTTATTGCTTTGCTTTTATGCTGATTTCTGAAAATTACAGAACCCATCCCCTATTTTTCAAGTTAAGTTTATTTTTGTGCAATTTCTTTTGTGCACATTTTCTGAGGAACCTATCTATAGCATAAAATGAGACCCAGGTGTATATAAATTATAAATGGCCAGTCAATTTAAAATACAATACTGTTTTATATTTCATTTACTGTACTAATACTAAAAACTTAAAAATAATAGAGATAATTCTTTATATAATAAATGCTTTTATTGACTGTGCATTAAAAAAATGTTTCTTCAATCACAGTTTAGTTTTTAGCTTTAACTTGAAATAAAAGCATGGGGTATAAGTCAATATCTATTTTAATAACAAGAGATTGATTTAATTAATTTCTTGACACACACACCCCAGTTAACATTCAATAACAGCATTTAATATTTAAAAAATTTTGTCACTATTAATTAATTTCAAAAGGGATTTTTTTTTTTACAATTTCTATGCAAATACTTTTATTTTTTTATTAGCAAGAAGTTTATGTTCACCTGCAAATGTGATTGATATTTTGTTTTTCTAAAAGGGAATACATTTTCTTAGATTAATTTTTAAAAAAATGTTATTATTGAAGAACTAACATATTTTAGTAAATCATATTTTTAATATTATTGTTATTAGAGAAATGAGTTTTTTTTTTATCTATAATTCATAACTTTGTATTTGCAATGATTTTATATGAATAATGAATGGTGCAATGTGTACCAAAATAAATAACATCTAACTGTGAAAGATTTCAAATATTTAACCAAGATCGAAACTACAGTTTCTGATTTTATGCTGTTATTTAATTGTTCCATACAAATTTTAAAATAAAATACTTTTCGTTATTTTAGAAAATGTTTTAGATTTAATGCTTGATTACTACAGAAATTAAATCTACACACTAATCTACTGTTAATTTATATCAAAAACAATTTTTGTTTCAATTTATAGCATCAATAGTATTCTTACAAAAGTATAGCTCATTAGTTGATTAAAAAAATATTCATCTAGTTATAACATGTGTAGCAGATGAAAGATAAAACAGTCTTTAAATAATTTACAATGAGGAAAAGAATTTTCCAAAATTCCTTCAAAGAATATTAAAAGTCGTTTCTCACCAGGCAAGCCAAATGCTGTGTGATAAGAATTTGAGAATTAGGGGTAGATATGTAGATATTTATGATCTATTGCTAGTTGTATCTGAATTAGCTATAAGTTGTTAATCTTTAAGAAAAATCCTAAACTTGATTAAGGTAAAAAGAGTTTGTACAATGCAGAGGCATTGTGATAATTATGCTACCATTAAACACATAGCACACTGAATATAGCTTAGTATCTTATTTTAATCTGTGAATAATTTAACATAATATTAATAATTGTAATAATTACTATGTCATTTTAGAATAGTATAAATTTAATTAATTCAAAAAATAGTGTACCTGTATTTTAAATATATATTTGTTTTAAAATAAGTAATCTTAAATTATGATAGATAGAAAAATTTACAAACATTTTAATGCTAGACCAGAAAATTATTTATAAAATTCTTACCCGTGATTGCATTTATTTTATATATGTATATATGTTAATTTTTATATTATAATACATTCTGGAAGCATCAGCATGTCCTAGATAGTTTGTCTCATTTATGTAACTGAAGATTGACATGAGGAAGAAATAACAAAAATATATCAAAGAAATTAATAAATTCTGCCTACAAAAATGATTATTCTAAGCAACTGACCATGCAATAAATCAAAAAATATTATAGATGCAGTAATTTTTGGATAATGCACACACTCAAATCATCAATAATTTTTTTAAAAGTAAATATATTTATCTGATAAATATAAGATGGTAAAGCAATCTCTGATTAAGCCATTGCAGAGCAAAAGTTTGTCTGGCCTTTTTTTCAGAGTAACACTTAAGGAGAAGATTATATTTACTAGACTTTCTGATGAAATATTTATTATTACAACTACTGCCACTATTACTATTACTACTGCTGATGATTATGATAATCATTATTATTTTTAGGAACGATGAAAATCTTCTAGTGTCATACTTATTAAATTTACTAAAACATCTTGCATAATCATTTATTTACATAGCAAAAAAAAAATAAATCAACTTCATATATGGCCCCAATTATTTATCAGGCAAGCAAGTATCAACAATGAGATTCAATGTCAATTTTGTGGAGTGTTTTTACAATCTGATTTATCTAAGTCTTCGCTAATATTTACAAGATATTATCTCTAAATATTCATTTTCAATTCTTATGAATATTGTGATAACATTTTATCTTCCACATACATTTAATTGAAAAGTAACCTAATGCATGTGCACGCACATATAAATTTTTTCAATAAAAGAAAAAAGAAATGATTAATTTACTTATAAAATTTAATCATAAAAATTAAAACTTTAAAGATAATTTATAAATAATTTTAACAAACAATAAAATAAATGTATAACTTTAAATATCTGACAATATATAAAACTTTATAAAATTATAACAAGATATTATAAAGAAAATAAATAATTGTCTTACTCTGTTCTAAATAAGATAAAAAGAAAAGTCAAATCCATTCTCTATCTAATCAGGTTATAATGAATAATAAATAAATAAAATTATGATTTTTTTGTAATGTAATACATTACTTGAGAAAATGGTGATGATGTTATAAATCGTCTCTTTTTTATAACAATGAATAAATTTGTTCTTAATTTTATACATTTTTATACAGTAAATATATATCTTTTTGTCATTATTATATAAGTTGAATTAATGTTGATTTTATTATTAAATATTTAGCTGAAACGTTATAAGTTATATATAGTTATTTTATTCATAAATGTGGTTTGTTAAATATTTATTTATTGGTGAAAATTTATATTTATAAATAAGTAATTGTTATCTGTGACTTTGGCTATTCAGTTTGTCTTTTTTTTTTCCTTTCTATCAATACAATGTAACATGTCTTCATCTAAGCTCATTTTTAAAATCTCTTTTTATTAGTATATTTTTTAATTATTTCTTTCTTTCTTTCTCTTTGCAGTCCTAGTTAAATTTAACGTTTATTACATAATTTTTTAATTAAAACAGATGTAATAATCACTATGTTTCAAAGGATAAACTTGATTGAGACTCAAAAAGGGTTACATACGTTACATTTAAAAACGTGGTCTTAAATACAAATTTATTCATGATACTACATATATATTTTGATAGGAATGAAACGTGATTTATAGTAATTAAAAGAAAAAATATATTACATAACAAGACACATGTCAAATTAGATTTACATAGCTTTTTTTTTAATGTGATATTAAAAAAAATACATGGAAACGTATGACAGTATGAATTAAAAAATATATAGGAGGGGTTAAAGTTGGTGTTAAATTGACATAAGGCCCATAAAAATTGAGCTTATTTGTTGAAAGTACTATAGTTTTCATAGCTAAATCTTATTTTTTATTTGTTACATAATTTCCATATGAAAAAAATTGAAAAATAATAGTCGGTATGAATTGGAAAATGAAAAATACTAATTCAGCATGAATTCCATATTGGAAAAATAATAGTCAGCCAGTATTGAATCTTGGGGAAATGAAAAAATATTAGTCAGCATGAATTTTATCTTGGGAAAATGGAAAAATACTAGTTAGCATGAATTGCATCTTGGAAAAATGGGAAAATACTAGTTCAGCAAAAATTGCATCTTGAGAAAATAAAAAAATATTAGTCTGCATAAATTACATTTTGGTAAAATGGAAAAATATTACTTCAGCATTAATTTCATTTTGAAAAAATGGGAAAATACTAGTCAGCATGAATTGCATTTTGGAAAAATGTAAAATCTAGTTTAATATAAATTGCTTCTTGAGAAAATTGAAAAATAGTAGTCAGCATGAATTACATCTTGGGAAAACAGAAAATTCTAGTTCAGCATGAATTGTAATTTGGGAAATGGGAAAATAATAGTTAGTATGAATAACATCTTGGTAAAATAGAAAAATACTATTCAGAATAAATTTCATCTTGTCAGATTTAGGTTTTTAGTACTTTTAAAGGAAAACATTGGACCTTGTTATCTTGATTGTGAACGAGTGAAATGTTGGCTGCAGGACTACTATGAAGATATCTGGTCATGTGATATCATTGTAAATTACTATAATATATTACTTTGATTTTTTTTTCAAAATAATGATAAATGATATGGAAGTAAATGATAAAAGAATTAAAAAAAATACTCAAATGTTTAAGGCCAACAACATTATATAAGTTTGTATTGTTAGCAGATGCGATCCTACATTATCTTTCAGAATTGTATAAGCAAAATAAACTAGATAGAGTACATTCAGAAGTTTTAGTTAAGAAAAAATTCTATATTCTCTTTAAAAACCATACATAGAGGTTTTTTTTTTACTTAGCTGCACATTTTTTTTATCATTACAACTTTATATAAGAAAATTTCTTGAAAGCAAATATATTATTTTCAAAATATTCTGAATTTATTATTTATAAAAAAAAAAAAAAAAAAGGTTGTTTTTATGTATTTTTCTATTTGTAATTGTTGAAAATGAAAAGCACATAATATGCATGTATTTATTTTAAATTAACAATATTAAAAATGTTTTTAAAACATTTATTATATTTTATTTTTATTTTGAAAAATAACCTAAATATATTTAAACACATTTTTAACAAACACACATAAATTATTATTTAAAAAACCACATATAATCATGTTAAAAAAATCACATTATGGAGGGATATGGAACATATACTATATAAATAATTATGAAACTAAAGAGTAATTAAAACTTATACTTTAAAATAATTTTTTGCCATTGGTAAACTTTCAGCAAAGTTCTTTCATTAAGTAGGCAAAATATATATTGTTTATATATAGAATTTGATCTTTCTCATGATCAGATGTTATTAAGTATAGATTTCGTAAAATATCCTAGGCCAAGACATATTGTCATTTTAATCGAGGTTTGTATATAATGTATATTAAAAAATTATATTCATAAAGATAATTATTTGTAATATTGTGATTACTTTTTAAATGTTTTGTTGTTGTTGTTGTTCTTATCAATTTTGTGAATATATATTGTTTATATGTAGAATTTGATCTTTCTCATGATCAGATGTTATTAAGTATAGATTTCCTAAAATATCCTAGGCCAAGACATATTGTCATTTTAATCGAGGTCTGTATATAATGTATATTAAAAAATTATATTCATAAAGATAATTATTTGTAATATTGTGATTACTTTTTAAATGTTTTGTTTGTTTTTTTTGTTTTTTTTTCATATGTCATAGCATCGGCCGGGACGCGAACCCACAACCGTCTGCAACCAACTACTTGCTTGCATGGCGGCTGCGATACCTCTCGGCTAACAACGCAAGACAAATGTTTTGTTGTTGTTGTTGTTTTTATCAATTTTGTGAATATATATTGTTTATATGTAGAATTTGATCTTTCTCATGATCAGATGTTATTAAGTATAGATTTCCTAAAATATCCTAGGCCAAGACATATTGTCATTTTAATCGAGGTCTGTATATAATGTATATTAAAAAATTATATTCATAAAGATAATTATTTGTAATATTGTGATTACTTTTTAAATGTTTTGTTGTTGTTGTTGTTTTTATCAATTTTGTGAAGAACATAGTCATTTTGGAAGTTTATAAAAATTTGGTATTCTGCTATCTATTTAATAGTCAATGCAGTTTTCATGCTATGTATTGACTAACTCAAAAAACATAAAAAAACCATTCCTTTTTTTTAAGATTGCTGAAAAACAAATTTAAACCTATGACACATTTAATAATTCGGTGTATCTCTATATGTGGCAAAAATAATAATAATAAAATAATCTGTTTACATTAAAATGATGATTTAAAAAAAACAAATTCCTAAATGAAAATGATAATTAATTAACTCAATCTATCTTTTAACTCTTTCCTTATAATTAACTCAATCTATCTTTTAACTCTTTCCTTATTCGTTTGTAATTCAATAGATAATGAAAGTCCACTGTCCCAGAAAAAATATAAAAGTATAGCGTTTTACAAATTTACATCTATATGACTGATTACGTTTAAAGCTCTAAGCTGTAAATTGATAAAGAAGCTATAATTTTGTAATCATTCTGGCATAATGGACTTTCATTAATTAAATAAATAAATAGTTTTATTTTAATTCCTTGGCTCATGATTTCAAGAAAAATAAACTACATTCACATACTTATTTTTTATACAAGTCTTCTGTCATAATGCAGTTCCACATGTTTTGACCATATCCTATGTTTATTTTTATGATCTATTTCTTTATGCAGTTTTTTCATTCAACTTTAAAATGATATTGAGAAAAAAATTTTTTTTTGGGGGGGAGGGTTCTGAAATTCAAAAAATAATATCCCATATTTCTTATATGGATGATATAATAGTATTTCTTCAATCCAAAAACTATATTCACAAACTTGTAACAATTCTCAAAAAATATAAAGAGCATTATGGTCTTGAAGTTATTCCTAATAAATACTCTACCTGGAAACTTCTGGCAGGATGTAAGATAATATCATGTTTCATGGCTGTTCCCAAAAAATTCCTGGGATTCCCAATCTTGGAATCTTCTTCTGCAATGATGAAATAATACAAGATTTAATCTTATCTACCACCCAAAAAATCACCAATTTACTCTCCACTGTGTATTTATTTATCCATGCTAAAGCTGCATTGTTGAATATGTTAATATATCCCAGGATCAATTTTTTTTTTCCTGGAATTCAATTTACTAAAAGATTTCAAAGGAAAATTAACAACTTATGTTTTTACCTACCTTTGGGGGAGAAAGACAGTCACCATTTGTATATGTTTTTACCTACCTTGGGGGAGAAAGACAGTCACCATTTGTATGAAAAACATGCAAAATCCAACTATTCACAATGGGATGTCCTTCCACTCCATTACCACATTTTCATACCAAAAAGCCTTCAACACATTATAGAGATTTGCATATGCTACTCTAATTTAGAAACTGACCATCCTCCATTTAGTAAATGTTTATGGATTCAACTATTAATATCACAAATTGGCTACCACATTTAAATTTCATATCATCCTTTTATGCAAAAAATCTCCTACTGAAAGGCTTAGAAACAATTAAATCAAAACATAGCAGCCTCACCCAGTATTTTACAAATCACAAATTAAAAAATCATCATCAAATTTCGACACTGGAATCTTGAACCCAAGTTCCTTGATTTTATTATCAAATTAAGCATAGAAATCCTCCTTACTAATGACTTTCTTGATTATAGAAGAAGATATTCTAACGTAGACCCCCACTGTTAGCTTTGCCTTAAATGTGAAGACACCATAATTCATGCTTTATTTCAATGTGAAAGATCTGCAAATTCTCAAAAACTTTATCATATTCATTTCTAAAGCCAATGGTCAATGGATGTATACCTATGCTGAAAATATCAGAGAAGCTTCTTTCCCTCAATAAGGATTATGACATTGCTTTTGTATAGTATTTGGTTGATGAGATATAAACTGACATTTGATCAATCAATAGAAAACACTACTAATTTATTTCTAAATATTATCAGGAGAATAAAACAGAAAGACAAGACTCTGGTTCCTCCTGACATTCATGTGGCAACATGGAGCCCTTTCATATTACCCACTGACTGTTAACCTTAGACAGAGAATGCTTTCCAGACTGTTACTACACTTTGCCCATATGTCAAACCTTATGTTAATCAGTATTATGTTTCACTGTTATAACAAAAAGCCTTAATAAAGTTCTTTTTCTTTTATAAAAAAAAAAAAAAAAAACTTTAAAAGACTATTTTTAAAACGTAAGTAGAATTGTATGATATATATATATATATATATATATATCATACAATTCTATATATATATATATATATATATATATATTCTCAATGATAGTAAGTTTTTATCCAGTGGACCAGTGTGTAAAATTTTAAATTTTAATTGGTAATAATTTAAGATATTAAAAATCAGTGTGTAGAAATTAGTTATAGAGTGAAATGCTTGTGGATTATAATTTTCTAACCAAGAAAAAGCTCACTAAGAAATATCTTGAAAGTGATGATGACCTTGACTGTGAGACACTGGAAAGTCTGATGGAATGGATATAAATCTCATAAACATTTTATCACAAGTTCCAGTGACAGCTATTTCAAATAATTTGGAAGCATAAAAATATTTAACACTTTATTATTAGTATTAAACAGTAATTAAAAATAAACAAAATCAATTTATAATTCTTCTAAATTTTCTTTATAAACAATCTTTAAATATATTATGTTTTAATTTAAATTGCAATGTAACAGTCTAGATGGTTCTCACTAGAGGGATAAAACTATTAATGTATTCACATTTTACAATAATTGGATCATTTAGGACCAATCAGGCATTGTAACAAAAAGAATAAATACTACAACAAGTTTGTAGAGGGGGGACTACTAAGAAGAAGAAAATCAGAACAAGACTTTAACTATTCACATGTAAAATAAAATATAAGGAATAAGCTGAAAAATAATAATCTTGAAAATTAATTTGGACAAAATCTTATGACTATATGGATATAAACAAAATGGAATATAAACTTAATAACTCTGGAATGTTTCAGCACTATTTTTCATTGATCATATGATTCTTAATTTTGCCTGCTGGAGAAGCTAAAATAAATATTTGTCTCAACATGTACCATTGGAAATGAAGAACAATACCAGAAAATGTAAGCGATTACTTTTGTTTTCTTTATCTTAAGCAATTGTCAGATTTAAGAATGATGCAAAAACTATTTAGATTGAAAAGAAAAAGATTAAAGTGTTTTGATTTTCACGCTGCTATTAAGCATAAATCTGAAAAATACGTTGTTTATAAATTGTCATCTCAATAAAAATAAATCGAAATAGTTTTGAAGAAAAGTTTTCAGAGATATAATAAACAAACTAAAAAGTCATTTTAAATCATATAAAATTTAGTCAATTGAAAAAAAAAAAGCATAACTTATGTCTTATTTTCATCAGAAAAGAAACTCATTTACTAGTAGTGTTTGGCGCTAATTTGTGTAGCTGGTGAAAATAGAAAATGACATAATATTAATGCCAAATATATTTTAATAATAATTGCTTACTACTGAATCAATTCTGCTTAACATTTTTAAATATGAATTAATTTGCTGATAATAGTGAATAAAGAAATATTATTTTTTTATCTTGATTATACAACATATAAATTAGTAATATTTTAAATGTTTAAAATTGCCCAGATCATTTCAAATTTATAACAAAGTAAACAAAATCCATAAATGATTTTAAAAAGTTTTTTTTAAAGATCATAATAAACTTATTTTATTTGTGCTGCAGTTGGAAAAGTGTAAGTTACATATTAATTAAAAACACCTAAAATATCATATTTATAACTGAATCAATTTTTAGTATAACTAAAAACATCCTAATTTGCTGATAATGAGAGACTGCCCGGATCGAAAATGCATACATTGTGGATCTATACGCAAGAAATTCCACAGATATAACCAAAAGGGACCCCAGATGATTCATTCCAGTTTGCAAGAAAATAATATGATGAGTAATAATAATATATCCAACTCAGAGGTCTTTCAATTAAGAAAGCCAAAGCAACAGAATCATCATAGTAGATCCGGAATGCAAGAAACAGAACAGATAGTCACCCAAGACAATGACATATTCATGTCTGAAAAATTTGAGAATGCACAGCCCAAGAATAATTCCAAGCAAGAGTCAGAAGATAAACTTGTAACACCATCCACAACCCGACCCAATCACAGGAAGGCAAAAAGATCCAAGAGGACTAAACCATTATCTTCCCCTTCTACAGACTGTGATGAATCAGAATTTGCGGGGGATCTCGTAGAATTACATGAAACAGCAAACCAGGAATGCCCACCTAAGGGAAAGAAGACACGAACTAGTTCACCAACACAGGTAGACTATCTGAATGGCCCGATACCCCTCAGCCTAAAAGATTCCTCTTTGCAAAACACCCCATTGGAAAATGGCCACCCAGAACTGATATCTCTAGTTGAGGAGATTGAAATACCTTCTACTCTCACAGCATCAGAGGGAGGCTCTATTCCTGAGGTCACAGTAGAAGGAGAGCTTGACCCAGGAGACCCACATGGAGAATATTCTAACTCATCATCAGGTGGGTATTAGGTCATCAATAATGTATATTGCATCACTGAACATAAGGGGCTTGAACACCACTAACAGGGCATATGCCCTGATACATTGATTCAAACAGCACAACCCAGACATACTATGCTTATGCGAAACTAAATTATACCTTTGATCTGATAACAAAATCATTGATCTACTACAGACTATGGGTTACCTACACTACTCCTTTTCTAATACTCCATCGGGTGGAGTAGCTATAATCATAAATAAAAAAATCATCCTTCTCCTTCTTCAAAATTTTGATGATCAATTTAAATTGTCTAATTGCAATAGTACAAGATAAAGGCCACTCATTTAACATAGTAAATTTGTACCTTCCAAAGAACCCTGAAACTGTATTTAGTGTTCTAAACTCAATCAATAGCACCTTGAGAACCAGCCCTTTCCCAATCTTAATAATTGATGATTATAATCACAAATATGACCAATTCCAGGCCAAATATGCAGGCTGCCTTAGCCAGCCTCTTATGAGTGGTAAACATTTTTCTGTGAAGGTGATTATTCCTTTTATACTAAGTCAGCCCATTCATTGATTGACCTGATATATGTATCCCCAACATTGATCCCGGGAATGGAGGCAAAGTTATGCCCTGTTGCCTTCTCGGATCATCATGCTGTGCTTATCAAAATATTGGCACTCAATGATGATCAACCTACAAACTCCCTAGAAAGAATGATCCACATGCTAACTAAATCGAACATAACCACTAAATTAGTATCTGAGGCATACATTGCCTTCAATAGAATTAAGTTGTTGTCCCTGCCTGCAATAAGAGAATGGAGGCTCTTCACTAAATCCCTTGCTGACAGCATTAATATATCCACTCAGAAGTCCAGGGGTCCTGTATGCTTAATTAGTGAACTGGACCATATTGCATATAAATTACAACATATGCCATATGAGGCTCATAATGTTCCCCAAATAATTGAACTGAAAATTAAATACAGTCTTATACAGAGGGAGGTTGCCGAATACCTCTCTATTAAAAGAGCTCAGCAATTCATTGAACACCAACATTGCTGCACCTGAGGTTATCTCAAGTGGGCCCTTGGAACCAACAGCAAATCCAGGGCACCAGGTTCAATTGAGATAGATGGCAACAAATATGTTGGTGCATCCATGCTGCTCAGGATCAGACAGCATTACATTAAAAAATTTAATCCCAATGGTGTTAACAGAATTAGGAGAACATACTCCACGGCAAATACACAACACAAATTAACTGAGGCCAGAATCCTGCCAATGCTTAGAGCCTTTCCTGATGGCACACATCCTGGGCTGCATGGAATCCCAAAATTCCTTCTGCTGCACCTGAGTTCATTCACAATACTGATTGTTAAGAAGATGGTGGATATACTGGCTGATGGTAGTCAGGAAATTAGTGGGATTTACCCTGTCACAATGGTCTCCTCCTCAAAAAACCCCAGGGGCCATGTGAGTGGGGAATCTGTGACCTATTTCCATGATTCCACTACTGATAAAAACAATCGAAAACCTCATCAAAGAAGACATACAGAAGATCATTATTGATAAACTGTCAGCCTTCCAATTTGCAAAGAAGGGGAGCTCACCTGCAGAAGCCATCAGTCGGTTTCACCTCATAGTGGATCATATATGCAGGAATAAAATGGTCTGGCCAGTTGTGGTCCAACTCGACTTTGCCGGTGCTTTTGACTGTGTGCATATCAATGTGTTACTCAGTATACTGGAGAAACTCCAAGTGCCCCAGGCATATCTCCAAATGATCGAGAATCTTCTACAGAATAGAGAAATCTTTCTCTCACTGAATGGCCGAGTGGCTCCAGGATTTCTGCCCTCTGTTTCAATACCACAGGACTCACCACTGAGTGCAATCCTCTTCACGGCTGACCTCAACCCATTGCTGTTACACATTGAGGCATCCATTGGGGGAATTGCCATCCCTTTGCTGAGAGAGAGGGTCTGCCACATATCCTACATGGATGATGTGACTGTGTTTCTCTCATTACAGGATGAGGTTGGTAGGCTGGAGGAGCTCTTGGATCAATTTGGTTCCGAATCAGGTCTAAGAGTTAATGAGGCGAAAATCGGCCATGTGGTCAATCAGAACCGGAAAACAGATCCAAGGGAGATTCTGAGCCCCCCAGAAGTTTCTCAGCTTTAGCCTGGCCTCCCCTCCTAGTGTCATGAGAAGGGAGCTGGAGGAAAATATTCTCACAAAGGTTAAGAACACAGTGACATCCCTAACCAAGGTCCCACTCTCCTTGTTGGGGAAGGTCACACTATTAAATGCAGCTGTGCTACCCAAAATCACTTATTTTCTGGCAGTTTTTCCCCTACTAAGACCTTTATAAAAAAGGTAAAGACTCAATGTAGGAGGCTTTGCTGGGGTGTGAGAACAGCAGTAATTGGCCTCCACTCCCTTCAAAAGCCTAAATCACAAAATGGACTCGGACTCCATTCAATCAACACCTTCTTAATCCAGAAAGCCCACAATATTTTAACCAAACTATTTCGGGATAATCCAAAAATGGAAATCCCCCTACCAATAAATGAGTTTGAACCCACTGACCACCCCCCCAAGAAAGGGTAACATTTGGTTACAGCAACAGGTTACACTCATGACTAAAAATGTAACAATGTCCAATTCCCTTTTCAATAGCAAGCTTTCCTATTGGGACACCCATGCTCTAATCAATAGTAGCAGTCCCATCACTAAGACCTGACTTCAGCTAGGGATCAAGTGGCTTGCAGGATTAACAAAGTTCTGGAAGCTGGAGGTGAAATAAGTAGACTTTATAATTAAAGTTAACCTTGAGTCCCTACCAACGGCTGCATTCCTCCACCACAAGCGGAGGTATAAAATGGATCCGATATGCCCTCTGTGCAAAAAAAACGATGAAACAATTTCCTACATTCTTCAGGAATGTGAGACCTGGAATAAACTATGCTACCTGACATTGCAAAAGACCACAGATAAAGACTGAGCCTGGGTGGATATGGTGAAAAACTTTTAAAAAGGGCTCCTTTGGGAGTGTTCATTGGCAACTTATGTTAACTTTGTCATCTGGTTGGCATGAAATAAGGTAACTTTTGAAAAGGGTATTGATTACAATATTGAGGTATTATACTTCAAATTGTTAAATGATGCCAAGGACGATGACAAGAGGACATGCCAGCCATGGCTAACCGATCAGACTTGGAACCAGATCAAACTAGGGCCATGCCTTGCCTAGTGTAGTGCTTACCTTACATAATAAATAAATTGATATATTAGTAATTAGAAATTATAACAGCCCAAAGAGCACTAACATATCACGATGATAAATCCTAGGAAATGAAGGTAGTTATGCCTGAACAAATTAATAAAAGATTAGGAATAGATAGAAGGGAAAGTGACTGCTCTACAAGTGGTATGCCATGCAAACCAAGAAATAAGCATATATACCTATAAAGCCATTTATAACAAAACTGGGAGAGCTTTAATGGTGAAATAGACTTGTACAATTGGACAATCCAAACACCTTCTCATTTATAACAGTACTGGGAATGCTCAAATGGTGAAATAGACTTGTACAATTAGACAATCCAAGGACAATATTCCTACTACAACTGAAGCGGTTGCCTTATTTCTTTCAAGCTATGGCCCCAAATAATAATGAGACACGAATAGAAGTGTTCTGAAAGTGTAACATTGCTGTTAATATAACAACATTTTTGTCTCCAAATAACTAATGGAGAAATGGACATGTATAATTGGACAGTTTTGTGAACAATAATTTCAGCATAAGAAGTTGAGTTTATGTGTGTAAGTCTGGAAGGGCAGGTGACTTTTATGTCACTGCACTTCTGGAACTATTAATATTCCACTCACCTATCCATACATTTATACTTGAATGTTCAAAATCATATGCATTGAATCAAGTGTATGGGTGCAGATGTGCTTGACACGCACCGACCCTCCATAAATTTCTTTGTAATGATTCTTGTTGATTGCATTGTAAAACTTATGCCTCTTGAATCATCTTGAGGCACAAATAAAGGCATTTGAAAGTAGAAAGGAAGTGAAAGAAGTATTTATTTATTTTTATCTTTATTGAATAACTTGCAAAATAATAATATTTTAAACTGTTTTAAAATCACCCAGATCATTTAAAATTATGACCGATCTTCATGCGGATGGAAAAAAAATCAATAAATAATTTTAAACCTAATTTTACTGCCTTTGGAAAGTATTTAAATATTGTCTTGCTATAATGACATTGGTATATAAACCAACAAATGATTTTTATTACCTTTGGAAAGTATTTAAATATCATTTTGCTATATTGACAGCGGTATATAAACCAACAAATGATTCTTATTGCCTTTGAAAGTGTTTGAATATTGTCTAAAATATGCTAATATAAAACAGGATAATATATATATATATATATATATATTATCCTGTTTTATATCTTCCCAAGTAAATATATATATATATATATTTACTTGGGAAGATTTGCTTATAATATCCATTTTCTTGTCATTTTGCTTATAAGAACGGATCAAACTTTGATAAAATCTAATAAGAGAAAATATTCATTTATTTTTGTTATTAATATGTTCAATATTATAATACATTTTTTTTTTTTTCATGTGTTATTCAGGCATTAGTTGTTGTTATTTTTTATGTTTATATATTTTATGATTATATAAAATGTACTTAGTGATGATATAGAGATGTATAAAGAGATATATACCTCTAATACATACACACACATGCACACACACACACACACATATATATATAATTTTTCCAATTAAGGGAAACATAATATTGAATATCATTATCTGGGAAGAGAAAAAAATATTTATCTCTCGCACTGCTAAAATAAATGTTATTATTGTATTGAAGGTGAATAAACAAACCCAAACTTGTCAAGATTATACACATAATGACACCACTGTCTATTATATGAAATAATTTAATAAGTATTTCTTTTATTGCTTAATTTTGCCTATGAACGAAAATGTTCACTGTAAATACAAAATGTAGTTTGGTCCTCATTGTCTATGTGTGCATGTCTTGCTATAACCAAAGTATAATAATTATTTTATAATAATTAATGGTAATTTTATTTATATGTTGGTGGTTTGTCTATAAAAAATTAATAATTTCTGCATTAGGAAATGGAACAGTTATGTTTCCACTTTTATTATGAGTGTTGTTTTACCTTTCTATGGTACTGATCAGGATTTGTACCAGCTTTTAGCTGATGAGTAGGTGCCACATGTAATGGCATCAATATAATAAGATTAATATTAATATTGTGCATGGTCTGATGGAGAATTTCCCACTGTTGATTAAATGAGAGGACAATATTGTTGTGGCTGATTAATAGTTAGTGCTTAGAGCATAGTTAATCCTAAAAGAGGATTATCCCCATGGTCTGAATTCTATTATCCAGTGAAGAGGTACTGCCCACACTTTTATACCTATGAAGGTATTGGAATTGGCGATATTATTATACAACTATCATGTTGTTTTGTAGAGCCTCCCTTTATTGTTAGATCCCTCATGAAGTTATATAGAGTTTTCCACCATATATGGTGAAGTTTAGATTTCAAAATCTATAGCAAGGATAAAACAGAGTTAAATTAAGGGACACTTTGTCTAACGGAAATAGCATCTTGATGATGCTGTGTAATCTTCATCAGTTTATAGACAAACCAACCAAAAAATGAACTTATTAGTGTTTGTATAACTTCTGTGTAAAAGAGCAAGGTATGTACATGGACAATGTGGATTGCTTTACATCAAGTAGTTATTTGCCAATGGATCAGTAAGATCTGTTAATTAGTAAATGGCTAAGTTGTGGACATAGTGAATGTTTTGATATCATATGTACATTTAACTTATGATGTCTGCCCCACATCAATACCACAAATTTTATTTTATAGTAAATGATAATAATAAAAAATTTATTAATTGTGCTGTATATGATAATTGCCATTATCATATTCTAATAAATTAAATTGATACCATTCAATATAATAAATTATAACTCAATTATTAGATTTAGAAATGACTGTAAATTTCCATCCCTGATTGTATTCAATGAAGTCATCTTGTTTCATCTAATGTGTCTGAAAGAGACTTGTACATAATGTAAATAAATCTTGTTGTGTTAAAAAATTATTTAGTTGTCAGTATTCTTATTGCTAATCAACACACCCACACATTATTATTGTTTTTGCTATAGACATATCCTATGATTATATGGAAATCATCAGCAATCAATATTGTAAAAGTCACTATATGTAGGTATATCAGAGTAATTTTATTAAGCCCTATAATTTATGAGTATATCTAGTGCATCATTACTTAATAATTAAACATTACTAACCTAAAGAATATTATTTTAAGTGATATACTAAAAAGATTAAACACCTAATATTTGTTTGATCAGTTCATTTGAATCCACAGATCTATCATTCACTAGTCTTGATCACATTGTTTCTAATTAATGGAGAAAGAAAGTTGGAAAGCTATTGCGTTTAGCTATTGAAAAATCATTCCTACTTATTGAAGCTTAAAGTTTATCATAGTTAGGAAATTTATAGAATTTGTTTGAAATTTCTAAATATTGTTTAGTAATTCAATTCAGCATTAAGAGCTATTTTGTGTGTTATGCTTGGGTAGTGGCAAAATCCCTGTCACTGACCCAAGTATATCTTGTATAGCACCCTTTAAGCCATGTGAACCCTGAGAAGGATAAGATATATTAATTTGTGTATGTGATTTAAATTTATGGTAAATTTTATATCCAGTTAATTATTGTAGTTAGAGTGGAATTGTGTTACATTCACCATGTTAGGAAAGGTCAGCCAGACTTTAAAGTATAATCTGCTTCTTGTGACTTGAATATATGGTTGGTTTTGACTTTATGGTGAACATTATGGTTTTAGTAAGCTTAGAATCCCTATTTTATTTTGTTATCTTATGATCATTTAATTCAATATTAACTAGAGTTTGGACATCATCTTCCAGCATCATCATTATTCTCATCTGTCATTTCAATCTTTCTTTCTTTCTTTATTCTTTCATCCTCATTCATTATCTTAATTAATTCACCATTCACTAACCCTTATTCCATATTATCCCAATCACCCATTATTCTGACACATCTTCATTTTTTTCTCTTCATCCTCAGACTCCTTTCATTTATTATTCAATTACTACTATTGAATTTCATCATCCGTTTATTCATCTACCACTTTATGTATTTCTTACTTAATAATTCTAATTTCATATTCAGTCCATCAATTTAATTATTATTTATTTATTGGTTTTCTGAATAGTAAACTTTTATTGTTTGTTTGTTTGTGGACTTTAAAGCTATTTTGACCAGAAGTTATTAATCACCTTGTTATCTTCTAGAAGTGTATAGTTTCATGCGAGCTTAGTCAATAAAGAAATCATCTCTTTGGTTTAACCTTTATTTTTAGGCATATATTTTAAATTAGTTGTAGCTAGAAAGGTTATAGAGAAAGATATGGTTTCCAAATGTGTAAATTGGACTAGTTAGATTAGTGGGAAGGCTACAGGGGAGATTATGGAGCCGAAAAACATGCAGCATGATTCGTTTATGATTACAGTGATCTAGTAGAAGGCTACAATATATATATATATATATATATTGTAACCTTCCTGTACGATATGTTTATGACTATAAGAACTCCAAAAGAACATAAACTCACTAATTTTCACAAATTACAGTAGGTAAAACATAGCTCAGCTTAAGAAAAAAATACAAATGCTATTATTGAGACTACTTCACAAGTACAATTGACATAAGAAATTCTACAGGTGAGGTCACAAAGTACAGGTTTTAACATTCTAAAGTATATAAAATATATTTCCAAAGATATTGCCATTATAGAAAATTTCCATGTGTTATCATGTTATAAATCATTAGGAAAATGCCTACAGCAAACAATGACCAACTTAATAAATTTATATTTAAATAATTACTGTAAATATTTATGTAACTAACATATTTCATTATATCTATAATAAACTAAAATATTATAAATTTCAAAAAACATATTCAAATAATCTAATTTACTTTTAAGCTATCTCATTAAAATCACAGGGATAACAATTATTCCTTTAACAATAATATTAATGGTTAGATAATTAAATGCCAAGAGGGATTTTATTGAAATCCAACCATCTAAATAATAATAACTTGTCAAGCATTGGTAGTCAAGTGGTCAACACAGCCACATTACAAGCAGTTGTCCCGGGTTTGCGGGTTTGTTTCCTGGCCAATAGTTTGACACATGAAAAAAAAAAGATTGTATGGTAAAAACAATCACTATATTTATGAATAAATAGTCTTATAATCTATGAATACTAAATAAACCAATTATTTAACAATATATCTAGCTTCAATACTAAATAAATAATAACAATTGAATTATGAAGTTAACATTAAGATACTAACTTATGAAAACGCTTTTCATTAATTAAATACATACACTTATACAAATAATAACTATTAGATAGAATATTCATTCTCTAGTAATCACATCACTTATCCTTAATGAAAATATAATCTTTTATAAATTAATCTTTGGAAATATTAATTATTTTAGGAATAACCCAGTCCATTTATCATTCAAATAAACATTATAATTATCTTACTAAATTTTATCTAGTTCAAATAATGCAGTAATTGATACATAATTATTTTGACTTCTATATTTATAATAAGCAAAATAATTTTGAGAATTATATGTGACTTTATAAATAGAATTAATTTCCTTAATGCCCTGAACATAAAATCATACTTTATAATTAGATTTCAGATATCTTTTCACATACATAAATTCTAAATACATTAACAAGTAAATTTGACATTGCTCTAGACCATACATCAAATGTATCAGATATTTGATTTATCTGGTTTTAATTATTTTACAACTAATACTATTTAGAAATAAACAAATTTTTTTTATTACTAATAGATTTTTAATAGCATCTCGTAATAAAACATTAAATAAATACAGAATAAGGCAGTTATTTGTCTTAAAAATATCATCAATGCTTTCATAATGAAATATAAGCATCATTTATATCTATCCCATTTACAATCAATATTAGTTCTTCAGGATTTATAATCAATGATCCTGGCATTTTAAACTTATCTCGCATTCATTCATTAACCTAAAGCATCAGTAAAGGGATTATGTTTTCAATCTAAGTACATAACCCTTTATCTCCCTAACGTTTATGAAACTTTTCTTATAAAAGATTATCTGTCAAAATAAATATTATATTTTAATGACAAACATCATATTCTACTCTTAATTCTTAATAATATTTGAGATCAATTATAAATATAATGAAGTATTACATACATTTAATCACCCACATCACTTATAATATTACACAGGTCTTATACAGACATACTTTATCCTAGAAATATAATTCTTATTGATCCATAATTATTTATTGTATACAATTGGTGTATATCCTAGTAAAATAAGTTAACACTGTAACATTTACCATCTTCTTTACTAATATAAATTTACCTTTTTGCATATTAACATATATTATATAATATAATAAAATTATGAAAATTGCCAATTTTTTATACATTAATGAGGCAATTCATGTAAGATGTATAAAAAATAATCATAACATATACATTTAGTTTTAATATCTTTAAATCTAATATTATATCATAAAATAATACCTATATTTAAAATACGAATAAACACATATATATTATCTATATCATTATCTTTATTGTTATGATAATAAAGAAATATTCTAAATACAAAAAGTTTAGATTGAAAATTTTCCTTTTTTTTGGGGGGGGGGGGCGGGGTTTCGATCTTTTTTTTTTCTTTTTTAAAACATTCCATACTCTTAACAGCTGTCACCATGACGATAATCAGAGTTTCAATTTCTTCTTTTGTTTCCATTCTTTTTCTTTCAACTTGCAAAATTATTGTAAAAAAAATTAAATTTTAAAGAGAAAAAATGTATATATACACAATTAAATACTTTTAAACTTCTTCTTAGCATTTTTAATTGTTTATCCTAGAATCCTTGGTTTGAATTCAGTGCATTTCATAGTTTTAACATATATTAAAATACTTAAAATATTCAACATTATTTTATAGTTTTAGTTATACCATTATAGGCACACATAAAATAACTAGATTCTATCGTAATAATTATTAGATTTCAGTTCTTTATTTTTTCGTCTTTTATTCTACATCATTATATCTTTATAAATCATATTCATTTATAATATATTTATTCTTTTTTAACTATCTTAGTTTATTAAAATAAATAATTCTTTTTTTTTAAAAAAAAATGTTACAATAATTTTTTAACTCCGGCTTAAAATATTTTCCCAAAATATAAGCAATAGTTTTAATTATATAAAAAAATGTTCATTACTTTTGCTAATTTATTTATGGCCAGCAAAAGTATATATTGTTTTTTTTTTTTTTTTTTTAATTTTCATTTAATACATAAGTATTTCTATCCAATATAATGCTTTCCAAAATCAGTTCATTATTATTATTGGACAGACAAATTAAAATTTTATAGAGTGCTTTGAAATATCTATAATTACTGTTTTTTAATAAATAAATAAAGGTTCAGTTTTAAATTACTTCTTCAAATTATTATAAATGAAGAAATTATAAAATATATCCTTATGTGAATACTTTTAAAAATTGGTTTAGCTTGCTGACTAAATAATTCCATTCTTTTATTGATAAATAATGTGTTTCTTTCATACTTTAACTACTAGACTATAGTTTAATTACAAGTTGTTGGCAAGTAGAATTACTCTCCTCGCAAAGAATCTGTTTGTTTATTCCATGGTAAATTTATAATCACTTTTAAACTTATTGTTTATACTTATTCAGCTTGTTAATGTTGAATTTTAATTAATTTTAAAATAATACATGGTAAAAATTTATATTTTTATGGAACTAAAAGAAACAGATTAATTAGCTCAAATTGTTTCTTCATATCTCCTCTAATTTCATCTGCTAATTTTTTATATATTGTAGACAGAAGATTCTCTTTAAATGAAGTACAGGCTGTTTATTGGCATCTGTTTGTTGTGCACTCAGAACAGTTTTATCTTGTCCCTCATTCGATTTTTTACAGATCCATCAGTAAGCATCTCATATGTGATAAAAGATGTTTCTTCAGCATTTCAAGAATAGATAAAAGAAATGCTCATGCTTCCATGGCAAGGAAAACAACGATCCACCTATGCCATCATCGATTTAGCATGAAAACATCATGTGGTTGTTGATTATAAATGTTTTTTTGTTTTTTTAATTAGCTATAGTTGGCATTATATAGGTTTCACGCATGATTGAAGATTATTTCAAACTTATATTTTGAATACTGGCAATCTTTAATATTCTTCGATTTTTGTTCGACTAAAATAGTTATGAATATTTGCTAGAAAATATGTTTAAAATGGATTTCTGATTTTATTCACTTAGGTGAAATGCTTTATTCTTTTTTGCTTTAAACATTTCTTTTACTTATCACGGTGTAATATGAAAATTATATAACTAAAAATAGCAATTTTCTGGAACAACACATCCGATTTTTCTTGTATTCTAGAAACATTTTTTTTTTCTTTGATCTTGTTTTTTTTTTTTGTAGTACATAATAAGTAATTCACGAAGATCTTGCAAGTAAAAAAAAAAGATTTTATATTTTTTTATCTCGCGTAATTCCTATTGTTTTGGCGTATTAAATTATCGACAATCAATTTAAAGTGATGTACTAAATTATCATTTTGTTCTCATACTTGTTTGCATGGTGACTACTTTTACCTCTGTTCATTTCCAAAATTGATAAATGTCAATTCATGTCATTATACTGTTTAAACTAGTGGAACATAAGACAATAGAGACAAATCCATTATAGATTGAAATATATATATATATTTATATTAATATTTTTTCTAAAGTATTTAATTTTGTGCGTTTTCATTATTAGGGATTTTCCTAACTAATTATATATATATGTGTGTGTGATAGGAGAAAAAAGAAATATTTTCTCACAAATTTAACCTTTTGTCATTTGTTAATATATATATATTGTAACCGGACTGACCTAACAACCCCTCTCTTTGTTGATTTTATTTCCTGATGAGCACATTGCAGGATGGAAATAAAGATTGGTGTTACCCAATGTCTACGTTACCCCCCTACAACAATATTTAATGCTCATCAGAGGATGTAGCATTAAAGAGACTGGAAACATCTAGAAAATTTGTTTGTTTGGTTTTCCAAATGGCACCACTAGAGTTCCAGCTTATCACAATCTTACTTACTTACTCAGATCTGGTTATGCTGAACATAGCTCAGGAGGCAGGGCATTCCTGTGAATAAGTGCAATAAATGATAAGTGATGTAGAATGAAATTGACAGATAGATTATTTTATGTAACAATATTTATTTATATAACAATATTTGGATAATAAATTTTCCAAAGTTATCTTGGTTAATCCACTTATTCACTGACAGCAGAAGTCTATTGATTGTAACTTGAGGCAGTACTTAGTTAATAATCTAGTTATTTACTAATAACAAAAGTTTATTGATAATTACTCGAGGTGGTACTTGGTTACTAATCCAACAAAAGTTTATTAATAGTTCATATTTAAAACAGTCCATCTCTTGATTATGGATAGACTTTATGTGCCATAATATACTTTTAAGATGATGAAATTTATTGACTATATTTGTATTTTCAAAATTGGTTTTCCTAACGAGGCAGTTTTTTTTTTTTTTGGTGATATTTTTTTTTTTCCCAGAATAATTTCTTTACCTTCCTCATTATTTATTGCTGTGGGAATTTCTTCCATGTTGTCTCTCATGAGGTTCATTTCTGTGAGTTTTATGAGGTGCATTAATGTTTTGTCATCTGTGATGGTTGTTTTTTGCTTATCAGTCTGGGTCCTTGTATTTGTCTTGATCTATTGTGCCCCACCACTATATTTTTGCTTAGTTTGGATTCAATACTATTGAGCCTTTGGCTGATGGCTTCATCTAAGTGACCAATCTGATCTTGGGTTCCATTTGTGCTTTGTATAATCTTTTCTAAAGCCATTTTTATTGCAACTATGTCTTCTTCATTTGAAGCCACTTTATCTCTTAACTGTCTTAGATTTTGGTTTATGGTTTCATTAACTTCTACTCTTGCTTCTAATTCATTATTCTGTCTCACACAATGTTAATCTACTTTCATGCAAATGCTTTTGTGTTCTTCTTGAACTTTTTCCTGATGTTTTTGTTGGTTTGTATGAGTTTCATTCTCAAAAGATTCATGGATTTGGTAGACCTCTTGACACTTGATGTCTGATTTGTTATACTGCTGCTAAATTCTCTGAAATGTTGTTGACATTGTAAGTTTCCTTCATCCACCTTCTTTCTTACTTCAGTCATTACCTGTTTCATTTCAGCGATGTCCTTTTGAACTTTCTTCAACTCCAGTGAAAGTTGTTCTACATCCTCCAATAATTTAGTTTCTACAGCCTTAATTTCTACTTCCATTTTTATTTTGACCTCCTTCTATATCTTTTTTTAAATCTTCTCTCAGGGAATTTAATACTTTCTTTTAATTTCATCTATAAGTTATCTGCCCTGGTTACTATTGTAGCCTTCATACAGTCAATCTTTGTATCCATCTTTGCTCCTATATCATCAATCTTAGTATCCATCTTTGCTCCCATATCATCAATCTTAATATCTATCTTTGCTCCCATATCATCAATTTTAGTATCCATCTTTACTCCCATATCATTCATATCTTTTTGATACTTATATGGCCATCATCATGGCACTTTCTGTGGCATGTATTACCTTGTTTTCAGATATGTATGGCATTTTGTCACTGAGTGTTTCTGCTGCTACAGCATCACTTGACTTGTTACATGTATTTGTGGAGGATGCTTGACTTCTGCTACAGACCCTCTAATTGTTTGGATCTATAAAGACTCTTCCTCACTAATAATGATCTTATCATTTTCTAGTTCATAACCACTACTACTTAAGATTTCTTCAAAACTTTTTACTTACATAATCAATCATTTTCTTCCACTTCTAGTTATCATTAACAAAAACTTTTTTAATAATCAAATATAAAGTAAATTTCTTTTTTTAAATATACAATTAGATGTATGTCATTGGGTTTCATATTTTTTATGCATTTTACATACATATTTAACATTTTCTTTGTTTATTTATTTTCATTATGCCTACTCATTAGCCTAAATTTTAATTTTGTCTAACTCATCTATTTTAGCTTTATTTGTTATTTGTTTGTTTATTTATTTATTTATTTATTCTCAGTTTATTAAATTTGTATTCACTGCTCACATGTAGTTTCTTAAGACACACTTATTTATAGTTGGTTTCAACTCAAAATATTCACTTTTTATAATTTGAAGCACTAATTGGACATAAGTACAATGCAGGTTTCAGGTTGTAGAAGTTTGCAACAAAAAGATTGAGATCAAAGAAAATAAAAAATATTTTTTATCATTCCAATAGTTGGACCTCCTTTGAAACTAAAGAATGAGCAAGATGTAAGTTCATTCCCCTAAAGGTTAAGGACCAGATGTAATGGTCCAACTGTTAAGATAAAAAGAGAGGATCACCTCTGACTACTTTCAGACCTAAGATCTTTGAGTAGGATCCTGGACATGATGTGATGAAGTACCTAATCTAGAACAATCTATTTTCAACAAACCAGTTTAATGTTCATTTATCAAATCCAGATGTAATTTGGATCAGTTCATCTACATCTCAACCCTGTTTTTGGTTTCGTTATTCCCAGAATTTACAACCAGGAGAATTTATCCTTGACTCTCTTAACGGTGATGTACCAATACCAGCTAATGACTACTATACCTCTATATAGGTTACAATTAGTATAATATATCTAGAAAATGACTAATTTTCAATTTTATTATACAGTTATATTATATGTTTGTGCATGTTTGAGATCATAGATTAATGAGTGAATACTAAGAGAGATCAAATTGATATTAATAAATTCATTAACATTTATTGGAGAACAAAACAAAAATAAATTCAATATGTTTTAACTATATTTAAAAAATTATAATTATCAGAGTCAGCAATGGACTTCTATCATATCAGTACTTTAACAAACTCAGATTACCATCCCTATGACCCTTAGATAAAAATCCAATTTTGGTAATACCATTTATCTACAAAATTCCAATAACAAAAAAAAAGAAAAATAAGCTTGATTTAACATAATGGCAAATGTAAATAATTAATTTATAAATTTCCATTGACATATCTATTTACATGATAATTCATATCTAATAAACTAAGTTAGAATTCCTTATTAACCCCCTCCAAAATATATGTATAACTTATGACATGATAGCAAAATCTATTCACAAAAAGGGGTTAGTCATTCATGCAGAAAAACAAAAGTAACAATTGTTAGTCAATATATAATAAGCAACACAAATTCTTTTTCAATAAGGTGTATGTATTTAATATAATAATAATAATGATAATTATGATGATGATGATGATGATGATCATAATGATGATGATTATGATGATTTTGATAATAATAATAATAATAATAATAATAATAATGTCTTGCTTTATTATCATGTAGTTAATGGTCCAAATGTCAGTCGCTATGGGTGGAAAATGGTTAATCTAGATTTCATTTACAAAAGACATTTCAAGAAAAATTAACTATCCCTTTCCTATTTTCAACTTCTATTTAAGATTGATTTTCATAAAAAGACAAATCATAAAAAAGAATTACATTTCCAAATATAAGACAAAATGCAAAAAAAATATTTACAACAGTAATTAACAATTTAAAACATAATTAAAATTTCATAATTTTTTTAAATTGATTGGATTTAAAATTGATGAGTTGACAAAAGTCCTTCATATATATAATTCATGTCTTACAGAAGATTCTCTTTAAAGAAAAATAGTATTTGAATTTCTTAATTGGCTACAATTTTGGCTTACATACATTGTTTTTTATATATTACATTATTAATTACTTATTATAAATTAATAAATTTAAATTTAATTGAAATGTAATAAACCTGTCTAATTATTTTATAAGTGTGCAAAGTAATTTATGATAATTAAATCACAATCTAAAATTAAACCAATATCATTAAGTTAAATACCAGTCAAACATATATATTTTTTTATTATTAAGTCTCCTTAAAAATAAACTATATATGGTCATTATATTGAAATATTTGTTTGCCATATCTAGATAAATCTCAATTGTATAAATAATGTAATTAGTTCATGATTAATTATTATAAGCTTATCTTATCCAGTTATCAACATTTGATAGATTTTATTCTGTTATTAGTCAGAATGATACTGCCTTAATTATCTTTAAACTTCTTTGGCATGAAATGTAAATTTAATTAACTATTAAATTTTAATACCTATCTTTGACTTAAATAAATGCCAGTAATTGTTTTATATGGTTTAATTGTTATAAAATATATTTTAATAATTGATTTACAGAAAATTTAAATAGATGGATAGGATTCGTTAATTGTGATTCAGTAAATATTCAATAGAAACCTACTTTATAATTGATATAATGATATGATTGGATATTTAAAATGCAAGATTATCTAATAGGACCATTGTTATTGTGTTTTTGTTAAGCATTTCATTTTAATATATAATTTAAGCAACAATAGTATATTGATGTAAAGTACAGTGGAGATAAGTTATTATTATTTTTAACATTTTATTAAACTAGATATATAGCTGATTAATAGTTTATTTTATTTAAACATTATAGATATTATAGGTTTATAAAACATTCTCTAAAAGTTATCATAACCATTTATTTAGTTAATGAATACCATTAAATTTTATCATAAATTTGCATTACTATATGTAATATTTGATTAGTAAAGTATATCAGAACTTAGTTGTTTATTGATTTGATTTTGCTTTGATTCAATTACAAATTAAATGGATGTCTCAGACATATTTAAAACAATGATATATGAATTAACTGCCTATTATAGTTTATTTTGGGTTAATGAATAGATTTATGTTTAAAGTAATGATCTTGCTTGATTTTTTGTTGTTGTTGTTTAAATGAAATTAGATTTTAATGAAGATTGTCATCAGTATTTTATTTTAGTGTAGTGGGCAATCCAAATAATTATTTATTGGAAATATTGTTATTGCATAGTGCGACCAATGACTGAGCTATATTTATACCGATTACAACAGAGTTACTATTTATTGGTATAGTTTTTGCTCTGTTATAAATAATATTTAAACCATAAGGGCATTTCTTCATTATCTTTGATTTTATTTTCTGACAAATAATAAATAGTTGTCTGAAATCTGGAGAACATTTTTTTTTGTTTCATTACAAAAGGCTGACCAAACCAATGGAGAGACAATGGAGTAAAAGATCAATTATTATTTTGTTACAATATATATATATTATTTTTTGGGTAAAACCATGTATTATTTTCTATTATATACCAATATTTCAACGAAGTAGCATCCACCATTGTCAATTTATCTATATCATACAACCATGAAAACATTAAATATAATAATAATATATATTTATATAAATATATCATTAAATATAAGCATTTAGACAATCCCAATATAAATAACAATCAACAATTTCAAATTGTTGGTCTAATATATTGATATAGACACTAACAACTGCAACTTGACCACAGTGATTACAATTATTGATACAAAAAAGTTTAAATAAACCTCTTTAAACAGCTAAATATAACCTGTTCTGAATGTAGATTAATAAATAGTCAATTATAACAATAAATTATAAATTTCAAATTGCACTTAAATAATAACTGTAGTAATGCTCAAGGCTAAATAGTTTTTTAAGTAATCATTAAAAACCAGTCAACACTTAGACAATCCCCATATCAATAACAATCAACAATTTCAAACTGTTGTCAAGGCAACCTTATATAGACATTAAAGATTGCAACATGGCCACAAAGATTGAAAATATTGATACAAAGAAGTTTAAATAAACCTCTTTAAACAAGTAAATATAACTTGCTCTGAATGCGGATTAATAAATAGCCAATTATAATATTTCAAACTGGAATTATAAATTTCAAATCGCACCCAAAATATTACTTAAACAATAAGTATAATAATGCTCAAGCCAAATGGGTTTGTAAGTAATCATTAATAATCAATCAACACTAGACAATCCTAATATCAATAACAATCAACAATTTCAAACTGTTGAATAGGCAATTTCATTTAACAATAAAGATGGAATCCAATCTTTAATAAAGATTCGATATATTTATATATACACTAAAGATTGTAACTTGATCACAGAGATTGAAATTATTGATACAAAAAATTTAAATAAACTTCTTTAAACATATATATATATATTGTAACCGGACCGCCATACAACCGTTTTATTATCTCAGTTGTAACAATTTTCTGATGAGCATGCTGTAGGAAGGAATTATCAATTGACATTCCTAATGCAGATGTTAATGGCACCTACAACAATATTTCCTGCTCATCAGAGGATGTAGTACAATAGAGACTGGGAACATCTAAACATTTATATGTTTGGTTTTCCAAACAGCGCCATTAGAGTTCCATCTCACTACAACCTGACTGGCCTTGGTCTAGCTATGTCAGACGTAGCTCAGAGAACATGAGATTCTCATGAACCAGTGCCATAATTGGTGGGTGATGTGATAGATAAACAAAATAGAATTGGATAACTGAACAACCAATTTAATTTTTAGTAACAAAAAAAATTTATTAGATAACAATCAATTTGCAATTTCAACAATAGTTCATTAATTCCTCTATGAGAATAAACTTGTAAACATTCTGGTTTAGTAATAATTCATTCCGAATTCATTTAATAGTTCATTTTAAATTCACTTGAGAGAAGAAAATTATGAATATCCTAATTCAATGATAGTTCATTAATTCTTTTATGGGAAAAGCTTGGGATCATTCTGGTTTAACAACAATTCATTCCGAATTCACTTAATAGTTCATTTTGAATTCACTTGAGAGAAGAAAATTATGAATATCCTAATTCAATGATAGTTCATTAATTCTTTTATGGGAAAAGCTTGGGATCATTCTGGTTTAACAACAATTCATTCCGAATTCACTTAATAGTTCATTTTGAATTCACTTGAGAGAAGAAAATTATGAATATCCTAATTCAATGATAGTTCATTAATTTTTTTTTTTATGAGAAGAGATATGGTAGTAATTAAACATTTATGATTTATAGAGTATTTTATCATTTGATAATTGAGGCATTTATATTTTAGCCAAATGTAGAAGCGTATTCTCACACATAAACTTCATTACATTATAATAAGTTTAGAAGCAGTTAAATATCTATGATTTATGGAATATTTATCACTTGATAATTGAAGCATTTATATTTTAGCCAAATGTAGAAGCATATTCTTACACATAAACTTCATTACACTACAATGAGTTTAGAAGCAATTAAATATCTATGATTTATAGAGTATTTATCATTTGATAATTGAAGCACTTATATTTTAGCCAAATGTAGAAGCATATTCTTATACATAAACTTCATTACACTACAATGAGTTTAGAAGCAATTAAATATCTATGATTTATAGAGTATTTATCATTTGATAACTGAAGCATTTATATTTTAGCCAAATGTAGAAGCATATTCTTATACATAAACTTCATTACACTACAATGAGTTTAGAAGCAATTAAATATCGATGATTTATAGAGTATTTATCATTTGATAACTGAGGCATTTATATTTTAGCCAAATGTAGAAGCATATTCTTACACATAAATTTTATTACATTACAATGAGTTCAAAAGCAGTCAAATATTTATGATTTATAGGGTATTTATCATTTGATAACTGAGGCATTTATATTTTAGCCAAATGTAGAAGCATATTCTTATACATACATTTTATTACATTACAATGAGTTCAAAAGCAGTTAAATATTTATGATTTATAGAGTATTTATCATTTGATAACTGAGGCATTTATATTTTAGCCAAATGTAGAAGCGTATTCTTACACATAAACTTCATTACACTACAATGAGTTTAGAAGCAATTAAATATCTATGATTTATAGAGTATTTATCATTTGATAATTGAAGCATTTATATTTTAGCCAAATGTAGAAGCATATTCTTACACATAAACTTCATTACACTACAATGAGTTTAGAAGCAATTAAATATCTATGATTTATAGAGTATTTATCATTTGATAATTGAAGCATTTATATTCTAGCCAAATGTAGAAGCATATTCTTACACATAAACTTCATTACACTACAATGAGTTTAGAAGCAATTAAATATCTATGATTTATAGAGTATTTATCATTTGATAATTGAAGCATTTATATTTTAGCCAAATGTAGAAGCATATTCCTATACATAAACTTCATTACACTACAATGAGTTTAGAAGCAATTAAATATCTATGATTTATAGAGTATTTATCATTTGATAATTGAAGCATTTATATTTTAGCCAAATGTAGAAGCATATTCTTATACATAAACTTCATTACACTATAATGAGTTTAGAAGCAGTTAAATATCTATAATTCGGTCAAACATAAAAGTATAATAAAGATGTCTTAATATTTATTGAACAATTCTACGCAATTAGTTCGAAAAATTCACTTTGTAATATTTGATTATTATGTTTTAGTATTTTATAAAAATTACCTTCCAGTTTTACGGTCCATTTTATTCAAACGAAGGCAGGTTATTTTATTAATGGAAGGTCATGGCACAGCATGGAGAGAGTGAAGCTCTTAATTTATTCCAGTTTCATTATAATTTCTCTAGTAAAACTTTTTATTTTTATTTTCACGTTTTGTTAAAGCCCTCTGTGTAAGACGATAGAGAGAAAAAAAATTTCTTCTTTCTTCAACGACGTGTCTAATTTGAATACTGCCTCAGTTTAACTCAAGTATCTTTTTTCTTTCTTTTTAATGATTGGATAATTAATTTCTCTTTTTTTTTTTTATTGGGACAGATAAAAAAAAAATAAAATAAGACGATATAACATTTCATTTAATTCCATCAATACCAAAAATCAAAAATATGATTTTATTTTTCATTTTCAACGAATCACAACTTTATTGCGTTTCCAATTAGACTGAATCACGCTAGACATTTTGAATGGGGGGGGGATCTTTTGCATAAATATATGAAAGACAGTATATCTGTCACATTACCCCTCACCAACTTTTGGGATGAAATCGCCTGGAAGTACGATTTCATTCCATATACTATACGTATTATTTCTCAATACTGGTTTTAGATATGCTGATGAATGGGTAAGATGAGCTGGAAAAGTGAATACATGAACCATAGCCTCCAATGCTGGGACAAATATATGGCCAAGCACAAACTACCAGTACACACCGCCTCATGACGTCACGAGAAAATATCTCATTTTTAAGCACTACCTCTCTTGTACCTAGAAGCATCATCCAATCAAGAGTAGGAGCCAGAGAAAAAAAATCAATTTGGCACTCAGCCAACCCTGCTCAGCTTCAGTGAGTCTTAGGGGCTATCATTTGGTCTATCCATGAGACCAAGGTCTATCCATGAGACCTATATATACGCACTGCTGGACTACTCTTGGAGCACAACATCCAGGTCGGGATAGTGCTGAGCATATACTTCGGAGCATCATAACACAATGCATCCAAGCAGCTCTGCTCAATCATCCACCATCTCAACATGAAAAACACAAGCTCATGCATCACTACATCACACTCACAAACTTTTTTTCATCAGCTATCTCTATTTTATTCTGAATCATAACTGCAACCTGGTTTAGGAGACTGAGGATCGTGATCAGTTCTCCTATAGTCCTCTTTTATGTTATGAGGTGACATACTTCTGGATCGTCTCTTTGTTGAAAATTTATCATGTTCAACATTACTGTGGTGTCTTGCTTCTTCACTTCTGTATTCTCTTTGGAGATCCTTGTTACTGTTTGATCTTCTAATTATACGCATCCGATATGGACCATGAACACCATCTGTGAATTTTCTCCTGTTCCTCTTCCATGGTGGTATTTCATTTTTACCATCTGTGAATTTTCTCCTGCTCCTCTTCCATGGTGGTATTTCATTTTTACATAAAAGTTTATTTTTAAATGGTTCTTCTGCCATAATAATTATTTTCTTAGTATTTATAAAAGTTTCTTGATGCTTAATTTTTTTCACACTTATAAATCCTGAGTTTTCAGATTCCCTTTTGGTGTCTTTTCCTGCGTAAGCAACTATATTTTTAATAACTGTCTTTATATATTTTTTTTCTGTACTCAATTTTTGATTTGAGTTTATTAAGCTTTTGTTTATAATTTTTACATATGGCTGAGGACTAACACACTTTTCTTTCCATTTTATGATTCCTTTCTCTATCTTTGTTACTATTTCATAGCATATATCAGACAATTTTTCTGAAACATTTTCTTCTATATTGGATAGTCCCTTTGTTATATTTTGATTATGTTCATTTTCACGTTTTTCATCTTCTTGAAGATCAGAAGATTTTAATTTTACTTTATTAGATTCCTTTTCATCCATTTGAAACTCTTTTACTGTATTTGATACAATTTCATTCTCAGCTTCTGTATATACTGTTTCTTTATTTTCAATTTTAGAGGTATATTCCATAATCAGAAGTTTTCCTGAAGGTAGACTGACAATTTCAAGATCACTCTTTGTAATTTCAATTTCTTCCTTTTTAACAATCTCAAATTTTACTTCATCAGTTATAGGATATTCAATTTGTGATTCCTTTAAAATATCTTTGCTTGGAGATTCCAAAGTTTCCTCCTCATCCAATTTTTTAGGTTGAATTATTTCCTTTATCAACTGGTCTAACTTTTCATTCTGTTTTTCCACTGCTTCCATAATTTTTTTTTTATCTTCTTCTCTCTGTTTGATATCTTCTTCTCTTTGCTTATCTCTTTTTTTGTTATCTTCTTCTCTCTGTTTGATATCTTCTTCTCTTTGCTTATCTCTTTTTTTGTTATCTTCTTCTCTCTGTTTGATATCTTCTTCTCTTTGTTTGATATCTTCTTCTCTTTGTTTGTCTCTTTTCTTTTGGTCTGCTTTTATAATTTCTATTATCTGAGCTATCATAGCTATCTTTTCTGTTTTCTGAGCTTCTATGTTCACCATTTTTCCTTTGTTTTCTGACTTAGTAAGCTTCTCTCTCCATCCACACCATGACCTCACTCCATCTTCTTTGAAATGCCTGTTTCATTCTTTATGCCATTCATTTTTGTGTTGTTTCTTTTAAACTTTTATTTCTTTATCCTTCCTGAACAAATTACATCACTACATCATATGCACTGTTCATATCACAGAATCGTGATCTGCTTATGCTTATTAGTAGGCTAGCTAGATCGGACTTCACAGTAAGGTGGCAATGTAATAAGTGCCTATGGTTAGGCTAGCTGAATAAAACCTCACAGTTGAAAGACAAATGTAACCGGAGAACTAAAAATAGTTTATCCAGGTAAAGCCTCACAGTTGGAAGACAAATGTAACCGGAGAACTAAAAATAGTTTATCCAGGTAAAGCCTCACAGTTGGACGCCAAATGTAACCGGACCGCCATACAACCGTTTTATTATCTCAGTTGTAACAATTTTCTGATGAGCATGCTGTAGGAAGGAATTATCAATTGACATTCCTAATGCAGATGTTAATGGCACCTACAACAATATTTCCTGCTCATCAGAGGATGTAGTACAATAGAGACTGGGAACATCTAAACATTTATATGTTTGGTTTTCCAAACAGCGCCATTAGAGTTCCATCTCACTACAACCTGACTGGCCTTGGTCTAGCTATGTCAGACGTAGCTCAGAGAACATGAGATTCTCATGAACCAGTGCCATAATTGGTGGGTGATGTGATAGATAAACAAAATAGAATTGGATAACTGGACAACCAATTTAATTTTTAGTAACAAAAAAATTTATTAGATAACAATCAATTTGCAATTTCAACAATAGTTCATTAATTCCTCTATGAGAATAAACTTGTAAACATTCTGGTTTAGTAATAATTCATTCCGAATTCATTTAATAGTTCATTTTAAATTCACTTGAGAGAAGAAAATTATGAATATCCTAATTCAATGATAGTTCATTAATTCTTTTATGGGAAAAGCTTGGGATCATTCTGGTTTAACAACAATTCATTCCGAATTCACTTAATAGTTCATTTTGAATTCACTTGAGAGAAGAAAATTATGAATATCCTAATTCAATGATAGTTCATTAATTCTTTTATGGGAAAAGCTTGGGATCATTCTGGTTTAACAACAATTCATTCCGAATTCACTTAATAGTTCATTTTGAATTCACTTGAGAGAAGAAAATTATGAATATCCTAATTCAATGATAGTTCATTAATTTTTTTTTTATGAGAAGAGATATGGTAGTAATTAAACATTTATGATTTATAGAGTATTTTATCATTTGATAATTGAGGCATTTATATTTTAGCCAAATGTAGAAGCGTATTCTCACACATAAACTTCATTACATTATAATAAGTTTAGAAGCAGTTAAATATCTATGATTTATGGAATATTTATCACTTGATAATTGAAGCATTTATATTTTAGCCAAATGTAGAAGCATATTCTTACACATAAACTTCATTACACTACAATGAGTTTAGAAGCAATTAAATATCTATGATTTATAGAGTATTTATCATTTGATAATTGAAGCATTTATATTTTAGCCAAATGTAGAAGCATATTCTTATACATAAACTTCATTACACTACAATGAGTTTAGAAGCAATTAAATATCTATGATTTATAGAGTATTTATCATTTGATAACTGAAGCATTTATATTTTAGCCAAATGTAGAAGCATATTCTTATACATAAACTTCATTACACTACAATGAGTTTAGAAGCAATTAAATATCTATGATTTATAGAGTATTTATCATTTGATAACTGAGGCATTTATATTTTAGCCAAATGTAGAAGCATATTCTTACACATAAATTTTATTACATTACAATGAGTTCAAAAGCAGTCAAATATTTATGATTTATAGGGTATTTATCATTGTATTTATCTTGATAACTGAGGCATTTATATTTTAGCCAAATGTAGAAGCGTATTCTTACACATAAACTTCATTACACTACAATGAGTTTAGAAGCAATTAAATATCTATGATTTATAGAGTATTTATCATTTGATAATTGAAGCATTTATATTTTAGCCAAATGTAGAAGCATATTCTTACACATAAACTTCATTACACTACAATGAGTTTAGAAGCAATTAAATATCTATGATTTATAGAGTATTTATCATTTGATAATTGAAGCATTTATATTTTAGCCAAATGTAGAAGCATATTCTTACACATAAACTTCATTACACTACAATGAGTTTAGAAGCAATTAAATATCTATGATTTATAGAGTATTTATCATTTGATAATTGAAGCATTTATATTTTAGCCAAATGTAGAAGCATATTCTTATACATAAACTTCATTACACTACAATGAGTTTAGAAGCAGTTAAATATCTATAATTCGGTCAAACATAAAAGTATAATAAAGATGTCTTAATATTTATTGAACAATTCTACGCAATTAGTTCGAAAAATTCACTTTGTAATATTTGATTATTATGTTTTAGTATTTTATAAAAATTACCTTCCAGTTTTACGGTCCATTTTATTCAAACGAAGGCAGGTTATTTTATTAATGGAAGGTCATGGCACAGCATGGAGAGAGTGAAGCTCTTAATTTATTCCAGTTTCATTATAATTTCTCTAGTAAAACTTTTTATTTTTATTTTCACGTTTTGTTAAAGCCCTCTGTGTAAGACGATAGAGAGAAAAAAAATTTCTTCTTTCTTCAACGACGTGTCTAATTTGAATACTGCCTCAGTTTAACTCAAGTATCTTTTTTCTTTCTTTTTAATGATTGGATAATTAATTTCTTTTTTTTTTTTTTTTATTGGGACAGATAAAAAAAAAAAAAAAATAAGACGATATAACATTTCATTTAATTCCATCAATACCAAAAATCAAAAATATGATTTTATTTTTCATTTTCAACGAATCACAACTTTATTGCGTTTCCAATTAGACTGAATCACGCTAGACATTTTGAATGGGGGGGGGGGATCTTTTGCATAAATATATGAAAGACAGTATATCTGTCACAATATATATATATGAAAAACAAACACAAGTTTTATATATGTAAAAAAAGTGATAGCAAGTTTTTATGTATATAAAAATTGTGTTTGTTTTTCATAAATGTACCTTTAAAGTTTTCTTGCAATAATATAGATTGCAGAAGCTTTGACTATGTGGAGAAACTGAACTGATATCAGACCCATATAGCTATCTGGTTTGGTAGGCTGAGTTTGAAGACATTTACGTGTCTAAAAAATTCATGCTTGCAAACTGATAGAAACGTTTTGCATAAACGCTTGGAGTTAATGTTTAGGTCTAGTTTCTAACTCCTGTCCTTCACTGATGAGAGCAAATCAGCTTGAAATCAGCTGATCTGAGGGTGGAGAAAAATAAAAGAGACAGTGAATATTGACTCTGATGTTTATGTAAACAGAATACGCTTGTTTTAGAGGTTTTGGTAAAGCTCCATCTATTGATCATATATATATATATCATATGATGGAATTAAAATCCATTATGTTGCCTTCATAAAATACTTTAATATAAAAATATAAACAAATATTATAGACAACTATATTTGAGAAGGTTCATTTTGAACGAAAATCGATTTGTTGTAAATAAATTTATTATTTATTAATTCAAATATAGTTGTCTATAATATTTCTTTATATATATATATATATATAATTTATATATATATATATATAAAATAAATGTTTGTTCACATAATAGAGAAGATGTGGAATATTATTTATGTAAATCACATCTAATATAAGCCTTTATGAATCAGGTAAATTTTTTTAACAAAAAATAGTACTTGTGTTTGGGTATGTATGTAGAGAATATTAACATAAATGTCTTGAATCAAAATAAATATATGCAAATGACTACATTAAAATTGAAAGTTATAAATTTAAAGACTATTTTACAAATAAGTAAATATTTATGAATTGATTTTTTTTATTTTCCAATTTTATTGTTAAGAAATAGATACCCAATTATCTTATATATATATATATATATATATATATATATATTGAAACAAGCAAGCTGTTTCACATGTGTATTTATTCTAAAAACTATTTTACCCTCCCACCTTAAAAAACAGCAAATGTATAAAAAAATTTGATCTTCTATTTTTTTTAGAAAAATATAGCAAAAAGTTTAGTTTATGACTTTACAAGAAAATCATTATCAATTTTATAGTTTTAAATTACGATGTAAATAAACGCTGGTATTTTGTTTTTAATATTACATTTTAATTTTTGGAACGATGTTGTTGTCTAAAGTGTGATAATAACTTGAAGAAAAGTTAGCTAATTGAAAAACATGGCTTAATCCTTATGGTTTCTTATCTATCCCACTGAAAAATATTAGCCAATCCTGAAGAAACAAGGCACACAGATTTAAATGTAAGCTGCAACAAATAAGATATAGTGGGCTGAGCTGCTAATCAATCCGGAGAGCAAAATATAAATAGTCAAGTTGGAAATTCAGAGGCAGATTAGATTTGATTTTATAAAAGAGACTTTGAAAGAGATTTTAAAAAAATAAAAGATTTAAAAAAGTAAGAAAAGTGAAGAGTTAATAGATTAAAATTTTCACCTAAGTATTGCTTGACTGGTTAATTGACAGATGATCTTAAGGAACCTTGGAATATAATATTTATAGCCACTGTTGATAATGTGAAAAGAAAACATTATTAAGGAAAACATAATGATGGAAGGCTAACGTAACAGCTTTATCTCTTCATCAATCCATGATCCTCCGAGATTTGCCTAGATAACCATCATAATAGAAAAGAAATAATGCCATTCAGCTGAGATACAATGCCCCTTTTGAATGCAGTCCCATCATGGATATGAAGGGACAACTGGATAAATGAAGTTAATGATTTTATAAAAATATTTGATACTATGTGCATTTGTAAAAGACAAGACAAAACGTCTTTCTTAAACTAAAATTATATATGTTTTTAAAAGACAAGACAAAATGTCTTTCTTAAACTAAAATTATAAGTGTTTTTAAAAGACAAGATAAACGTCTTTTTTAAACTGAAATTATATGTGTTTTTAAAAGACAAACAAAATGTCTTTATTATATATAAAAAAAAAGTATTATTAATAAAAATAGCTGCGTAAATTATAAATTGTAAATGATAAATATTAAAAATTATCTATAATCATAAGGCATCTTATTCAATATCTAGACATGTTTATGAAAATAAAAAAAAAAAACAAACATCTTTCTTAAAATGAATGGTGTAAAAAAACATTTTATTAATGATAAATGATAAATATTAAAAATGTCTATAATCAAAAAGTATTTTTAATAAGGATTGACTTCTCATCTGCAGATACATTTGAATTAAAGATAACTAAATAAAAAAATTACAAATACTTACATGCATCTCGATGGTATATAAAGTATAAATGAAACTGCTGATCAACCCATATTTGGAAACATACATCTGTGGCAGACCAAACAATATTTATAATAGATATTAAATTAACCAAATAAAATTACAAATGCTCACCTGCCTATTGCTTGTATAAGAATATTACACATAACAATAATTAAGTAAATTATAATAACATATTTATAATTTAGATAAAATTAGAAAATATCAAAATGAATGCCTACATACAAAAAGAATGAATGTAGTAGATTTAGACTATATTGTGAACAAATTCAAACATGTTATATACATACGAGTTGAAAAAAAGAATACCAAACCAATGAACCTAGGATAAATGTGCATATAGTATGGATTCAAACCTGGATTTGGATAACCATAAATAAAATATTTGTATTATGCTTTAACTAACTTAAAATTAAGTGAAACTCTGAATTAGATTTAAATATAAATTGTTAAAGAACTTGCATTCTTTAATTCACATTGCCCTATTATTGGATGGATACCAAGATACACAATGGACTGTAATGAAATATTTGTTTGAATTAAGTGGAACTCTGAATTAAATGGAATGCTATCAGTTGTCTTCATTATTATCTCTGTTGTCTTAATATGTCACACTCCTCTCTGTGAACTAACTAAATGATTAAAGATGTAAACTGTTGAAAACTATTAAAAGAAGGACTTTATTATACTCTCAACAAGTTACATTCTTTAAGTCATATTGAAGTATACCAAAGAAGAACAATCGACTGTAAGTGAAATATTTATTTAAGTAAAGAGAAACTCTGAATTAAATGCTATCATTTATCTTTATATATTGCATTCCTCTATGTGAATTAATTAAATAACTAAAGATGTAAGTTGTTAAAAGAACTATGAAAAAAGGACTTTATTATACAACAAATTGCATTCTTTAAGTGCTATTATTGGAAGTATACCAAAGAAACACAATGGACCAGAAATGAATAAAACAATGAATCTTCACATGGATATGAAGGAACTTTATTAGAAGAACTTGCAAATTAATTGTTAAGTACAACTATTGTTACTTAAAATTAATTTTAGTTATCCAGTTGTTCAATTCTATATATTTTTTGTTATTGCATCACTCATCATTCCATGCACTTGTTCACGACTATCTCATGCCTACTGAGCTATGTCTGGCATAACTAGACCTAGGTAAGTCAGGTTATAGTGAGATGGAGCTCTAGTGGTGCCATTTGGAAAGCCAAACATAGAAATGTCTAGATGCTTCCAGTCTCTGTGGTGCTACATCCTCTGATGAGCATGAAATATTGTTATAGGAGGGGTAAATATCCACATTGGGAATTGCTTGATAGTTCCTTCCTGCAGCATGCTCATCAGGAAATTGTTACAACTCAGGTAATAAAAGGGTTGTATGGTGGTCTGGTTACAATATATATATATATATATATATATATATACCCACACACATATATATATATATATATATATATATGGGTGTATGTGTGTGGAAATCTCTTTCTATAAAGAGAAACAACATATTATTCAATCATAATTGATTCATTATTGACTACAAAAAAATTATTTATTAGGTAAAATGTAGTGAATATTCCATTCATTTTAACAACTAGCAAAAAATATTTGAAAAATGTATATCTTACACCATAAACTTTCACAGTAATACTTCAATTCAGCCATGATGCTACATCACCAGACTACACTAATGCTTGCATATATATATATATATATATATATATATATATATATATATATGTACATACATAAAAACATAAATATATAGGAATATATATATATATATATATTCCTATGTTTTTATGTTTTTACAGATGTAGAATTGAAATTGTTGACAGTAACATCCTGCTTTAGAGGGATTAATTATTAAACATAACAGTCTGAATCATGTTAACAAAGTTCTGGTGAAAGACAAAATGATGTCATATGCACTGCTTATACAACCTTCTAGGGGTTAGTTTATAATCACTTTATTGATAATAAAAATGAAGCTTGACATTTTATGTATTATATTCCAATTTTGAAAAACACTTATGTGATATTGTATATTATGTTTATTCTACATATTATTTTTTTAATAATTTTTATTCAAGTTTTAACATTTAAACTCCTAACAATATCATCAAATATTTCTAGCTATTTCAAAAGTCAATTTTAAGAAACTAATATTCTGCCTAAATTTGACTATAAAGTTGTGATATAGTCATTTAATGAATCAGAACTTTGTCTTTATACTATTGTTGACTATTTTCTTCTTTTAAGATTGATTGCTATAACCAATTCTGTTCTTCTCAAATCATTGTATTTTTAACAAACCTGATTATAAGAATGTTGTGCAGCATATCAAGTATTCATAATATCATTTGTGGAGCATTATTAGAGAAAAGAAACACCATTGAAATTGTTCCCACTTTTTCATTATTATTTTTTTATTATTAAAAATTTAACATTTCTTATTGATAGCTGAAGGTTTCTAATATCTTATTTATTAATTGTGTTTTGGTTTAACTATTAGTTGTATTTTTGTTAACTTTCAGTAATTGGCATCTATACTGTAGAATTAATTTAAATACACTTAATTATATTATGCACAGCAAAGCATTTACAATCATCTAAAAATAAATTGAAAATGATTTTTACAAAAATTTAAAAATGAATAGATAAATAAAGAAAAAATAAATGAAAATATACATAAATAAAAAATAAGATTTTTTTCAAGAAATATAATGAAAGTAATAATTAGTACATAATAAATTTTGTATAAAAAAATTATGTTCTAATTAATATTTATTTTTATATGTTTAAAAAAAAAAAGCTTTTAAATTTTTAGAAGGCACATGATTGATTTGGCAAACAAATTTTAATAAATAGATTACTAATTATTTACTTTACTTTTTTTAAAAAAATAATGTGAAGGATGTATTTCAGACATTTTAGTGCAGTCACAGAGGAATTATTAATGACAGAGGAATTATTATATTAAAATAGAAGTGAAAAATAATGATAATTAAACACGTGATGAAATTTTCTTTACTCTTGATATTAAACGAATTGTTTATCATATTGTGAGTTTGGTTTGTAACTAATTAAATTTGTTTATAATATAGTTATTTTGGGAAATCATAAAATCAGTTTAGAAAGACCGTTATTATTTAATATGTTTTTGAATTTCCATATTAAAATAGAAGAATTAAAAAAATGGTCAATTATTTTATATAAAGCCCTTCGCGATGTAATCCAGTGATGGAAGAATGGACTTAACATGACACATAACATAATCTATTGAATATTGTTTATTTTTTATACTATATTTTTGATTAAAAGAAGGAATTTTAATTTCAAAAAATTAAAAAAACACAAATTTAAATTAAACTTGAAACTTTTAGGAAATAAAGAATAAGAAAAATTTACACTCTTCACAAATTTTTTTTTTTTTCGTATGTCAACTGCTAACCAGTAGGCCACCAACGCTTGACTTAAAATGTAATAACTATAATAATGTATACAAGAGTAAAATTTACCAAATAATGATAAAGATTTGTTTTTGACATTTAGCCATGATAATAAAAAAAAAAAATCTTTTAGAATTATTTAAACTTTTGTTATAATTTTCTAGATATTTAAAAATAAATATCTGGTAAAATGATATTCTACTAAATTTGATATGAAGGAAGCTGATTCTAATAATCTGATCAACAAACTATACTTATTTTTTTTTAATAATACAATTTATTTTTATGAATTCACTACACACACTGCATCCAATTATATTTAAAAATAACAGTCTTTAAATGCTCCACTTTCGAATAACGACTAGACCTCAAAGTAAAATGGGGTAGTAAAAAAAGTTCATTATTCACCATGAGTATCATTTGTTGGATGGTAAGGGTTTAAATCATTTTTCATTCTTCATTCATTCTTCATTCTTTCATCCTTCATTCTATCATTTTTTATTCTTTAAATTAAGATTTATAGTTATTTATTTTACAAACAATATTGGATGATTATCTAAACTAATCAGATATCTAAACAAAAAAATTCTAAGCTTGATTCGAATATAAATAAAATTTAAGGTAATTTTTAGTGAAAATTCTTACCCAGTTTACCAATGGGATAAGCAAATAATACAAAAACTCTGTCAGATAATAAAAAGTATTCTCCATGTATAAAATGTGATAAACAGAGTAGCTAAAATTCAAAAAACATTAATCATAAATACTATTTGCTGAGCGGTTTCCGTACGTGTACCAGAATCATGGCGACATATTGGCAAATAGTTTTTTATGATTAATATTTTTTTTAATATTAGCTACTCTGTTTATCACACTTTATACGTGAATAGTAATTGGGATAAGCATATATTTTATGACTATACTATAAAACTGAAGAAAATTATTTAATATAAATTGTTTCACAGTTATATCTTCAGGATTTTTTTAATGTGTATTGGGACTAATAGCAATTTTAACTTACTTGCCTCAATTTTTTTATCATATTATTTTGCTTTTTTAGTAATAATTCTTAAGAAAGAAGAAATAATGTATGATTTGTATAAAATTAGATAACTTTTTTAAACATTAATGCTATATGCAGTTTTAAATCATTGATCACTGTGTAGCACTTTTCTTTCATGTAAGAACACTCATCAGTGAACTTATTGTAATCCATTAATTTTACTTCTCATATGATTAATTGTTAAACAAACCAATTCTATTTTAAGCCTAAAAATCTTAATTATTAAAAGGTGCTTTAATTAATGGAATAAGGCTCTGTTTTTTTATGATTAATAAAATTCTTTATAATTAGTAATAAAAACTATTTTAAACTTTTAATAAATATTTTAACATGTATTATCACTTCTGTTTTAAATTAATAACTTTAATAAGTATTCTGTTATTTACATCGTGCACATACTATGTAATATGAAAAATAAATTCTAAACATAAGCGTATACTTATGCTTTTAAATTCGATGTTTACAGTAGAGTGCTCGGAGATTATTAAAGCGCATGCTCAGAGGAATTAGTTTTTCGTTATAATATTAATGTATGTTCATATTTTAACACTACTCTAAATATGTTACATATACTATCACAATATTGTACTATCTATTTTTACTTACTGTATTATTTTAACATATGTTTTACTTATTTTGTTAAATATTATGTGAATAAAAAAAATGTTTATTATAAAGAATAGGAGGATACTAAATGGTAAGGCTGAAAAAAAAACTTTTTTTAAACTAACTATATTTGTTAGTAAAATTAAAATATAAAATTAATATATAGAAGTAAGATGACAATATAAATATCAAAGCTTTGTGACTGAATCTATTGACCTGTTGAAAGATTACACACAATGTTCAAACTCAACTATTTTAACCTGTCTAATATCTAATTCATCATCATCCATCTGATCTGTCATTTCAGTGATGGACATGTTAGTAGTACTTTTGACCCTATCATTGCTGTAATGTTATTTATTTATGACAGTCATGCTTATTTTATTTGCCAAATTCAAATTCTAAGTTTAATAATCTTTTCTGGAATATCCACTGATCTATTGCATTCTTTTCCAGTGTGTCTGCCTGTCTTATCATATTTTAAAAATAAAGTAGCTCTCTTTGCTTTGTCATTCCCAACAATTATTTTTTTAGCATCTGCCTTTACCAGAACCCATTTATCACATTTATACATAATAAATGAACTATATCAAAACCTTCAATAGTCTGCACATTGTTCACCTACTTGTGCCTCTGTTTCCCATATAGCTATAAATTTTATAATTACAAAGAATAGCTATGCATTTTTGTATTACATAAATTTCTTAAAACAAATTCAGCAGAACACTCTCCCTAAATTATCTTTATTATTTCTCTGGTTATCATATTACCCCTATTTTATATTTAAAATTTAGTCCATATTCTGCTCTTACTTATATTAAAGAATCCCAACATCTATAGCTTTTTCTCTGCTATTGCCATCAAAACTGTATCATCTGCATAGCAAAAGTTGCACTTTCATCTTCCTCCAATAATGAATGTCTCCTGAAAACCATCCATATCTATCACAATGATTGAGATCATCACATATATTATTGCAATTTAATCTTGAACCAATATATACCTTCCACAGAGCAAGATCAACCTATGTAATATATCTTCAATTGTTTCTTCTTTTTTTGAATAACTCTGCAATTACTATCAGTTCTCATATGAGTATTACTATTTCACTTCTCACTAGCATATCAAATACTATTCTATCACCTTTTTATATTTATTCTTTTTCACTCATTTATGTTATCTCTTGTTTCAACTCTAAAAGTAATATCTATTAAAATAATAATAGTTGTAATTTGTTAAAATACTAATTAATGTAATAGATATTAATTAAGAATTAGTAAAATAGTTTTATATATTTTCTATTTATATTTTATGTTATGACATTTTGGGGGCCATCTTTATGTATATTACCCCAGTTTTACCACCCATTATAAACTTGAATAGTTAATAGATAGTAGAAATCCTTGTGCAATGCAGTGGTATCTACACAAATCTGCAAACAAATTGATTTGGATTCAAACATTATTTTGAATTTCAAAGTGATAGTTTGACAGTAGAAAGAGGTTTTCTGGAAAACAAGTGCAGTAGATCCAAAAAATCTGAATGCACAGTATCTGGATCTAGATTTTTATATTGGTAGGCTGTGGATCAGAGATTAATCTGTAAATGCAAATAGGTCAGATTTTGATAGGGATTTAATAATCCTTATCATCTAAAATTTTCTAATTAATCAAAATGCCTTGTATGATTTAGTGCAGTGGTGCTTAAGGTTCATGGATTACAGCTTTTCTAAGCAATAAACCACTTGATTTTTTTTTTATTCCTTTATTTCTCATTCTTACAATAATAAAAAAACTGGCATAGTATAAATGGAATTTGCTAACAAGATGTATTGTGAACAGTGAAGTGATGTGATGGTTTCTGAATATATTCATCATTAAAAACCAGTCAATATTTAGACAATCCCAATATCAATAACAATCAACAATTTCAGATTGTTGTCAAGGCAACCTCCTTTATTATATATATATATGTTGTTATAGTACCCCATAGACTCAATATTAAAAGTGATCAACTTAAATTTTTGTTTGTAATAATTGTAATTTTCCATGTCATGTTATGTATATTTGTATAGCATTGCTAAGGGAGATCCAAGATGGCAAACATATTTTTAAATAAGTCAAAAAACATGTATCGAAATTTTAAAATCATTGTTAAATTCAAACTTTATGGAAAACATTCATTAACAATTAAATTACTAATCCTACATTACACTGAAGAATATTGTATTGTTAAATATCTCTTATTAAGGTGAAGAAATTGATCATAATGTAATCATCATTTTAGTGATCATATCTGATTTAAAATCACTTGTAAAAAATATAACATATTTATAGTATTTAAATGTGGGTGAATGTGTTTGTGGGTATTTGTATTTGGAATAAAATAATGTTTTACAGGTTGAAAAACAAATATAGTATAAAACCACTGGGATGTAATAGGAAATTGTATAATATTATGAGAATGATCAATTTAAATGCTAACTTTTATTTATTTTAATATATAAAGGATAAATCTATTATTTAGTATCAAAATAAATGTAAATAATAATAATTTAAACTTAAGAATAATTTTATTTTAAATGTTTCACATTTATAAAGTATAATATAAGATGGATGATTTTACCACATACAAAGCAACAAGGAAAACTTTATCATCTGGATGATATTGGTTATTGCGCACATGTACAAATTTTATACAGAAACTGTAATTGGATGAAAGAAGAGTTTGAATTTGTCATTTTTTAAATCGCATTATGCAGTTTAAAAGGAAGTGCTTAAACGAATTTGAGATTTTATTCTTGGAAAGCTTACAATGTAAACTTTACAAGCTATGGCCATTTGATGCTGCCCATGTCTATCTAGAAGAACTATTAAGCATTCACTCATGGAGGTAGAGGCTAACCCTTGTGATCATCATCGTAAAATATGGTTTAGTGATAGCATAATAATTAATTGGTTGCCTTATTAACAATGATAAAATTTTAAATTGGATAAAATCTCATATTAACCTGGAAATTATTGAAAATACAACCAAAGATATTTGATCTTTTACAGTAGTTTGGAATTATTAAACTAGCTACTCCAGATAAATTGGATTTTTTCTTTTATCTACAATATACTTGAATATTTAGTTAAAAACACCTGGGAATTTCGGACTTCTTTTAATAATTGTGTTTTTGCTATTTATACAATATAATCTTTTCGAAATCAAATGGAATAATATTTCTCATGTTTTGAAAAGATAAACAACCAGAAATCTAATTACTTTGGGAACTTGTGACATAATTACACTCGGAATTGATTTTAAATTAGGATAAACGATCTTATTATTGCTCTTTTAAAATGAAAATAATGTGACGTAAGAGGATCAATGTCATAAAAACAACTGTAATAAAATAATCGTACATTATACAAGTAAAATTTTTAAGGAATAAAAGAATGAGCATATTTTATAAAATGAATTATATTAATGAAATCTACAGTAAATGTGCACATAGACAAATTGAATTTATATTATTCATAAAGTTTAATGGATATTAGTTATTTAATAATTTATTTAATTTTTGCTATGTTCATGAAATATTTTGATTTTATTGCATGTGCTAATATTTCTTAATATTCTCATCAGTACAAAGACAGGCAATATGGCTTAAATATTTAGTTGATATAAAATGTTTGCATGTGTTACTGTCATTTGAGATAGGTTGTAATATTATTATTATAATTACTAGAGTAATATTATTATATTCTCATATAATGGTAATGGAATCACATTACAAATGTGTTTAATTAAACAAGATCTTGAAATTGTATCTGTAATAATAATATTATAAGATACTAAATAAATGGTAAGTCCATGACTAAAGGTCAAATATAAAATTTGTTGTTTAGGACTTGTTATATGAAATGCCATGTTGTCGTTATATTTGCTCAGAAAGAATTAAATGTTATACCAAATAAAAGGGATAAAACTAAGTAAATACCATTTAGATAGCATGCTCCAATAGAAGAGATATTTCATTTATAAAATGTTGATAAATATTTTTTCTATTTTAATTTTCAGTAGTAATAATTTATTTATATCCTACATATTAGCAACCTTCTCTAATAAATTTGTATCTGTTTTTAGCAATTACACATCATCTCATCTACCTACTGTTCGTTTATAACAATTCCTATAAATAAACCCATTAATTTTAAAGAATGTGATTAAATATATCAATTTATTTATCTTCTTCTTATTTTCTTTTAATACATATGCATTCATAATTTTATTAACAAACTTGTTTAATTGGTGTTTTAAAATAATGACTAGCATTTTATTTATCATCAGCACTTGTTTCATAATGTCGTAAAATAATTTTAATCACAATTACTGAATTTTCTTTATACATTATATACATTAGTTAAATGAATATATAAACATTTTTACAAAAGCTTATCTGCATGTCTGTCACAACTATTTACATATGCTGCAAGATATGAACTGCATACAATTACAAAATGCTCATTTGTGTTCAGTCATATCCTAAGAAACTTTATTATACAAAATATATAAGCTTTTATGATATTAAAGTTTTAAGAAGTAATATGAACTAAGATATTATTTGTTAATTGTGATATGATGCTAGTCCCACATACAAAGTTGTTTAAGGAATAATTATATATTTATTAGCATATACAATGTCAGAAATGCTGTAAAAAACCTGAGAAATATTAAAAATATTAATGTTCGCATAGAATAGTGTAGTAATGAACATTATTCATGTGCAATTTGATTTATGTATTAAATTTTACTGAGGGTTTTGAAAGGTTAAGCTAAGATTTATGTCATCATCTTTTAATTATCTTTAGATTCTTTGATTCAGCCCAATTAAATCTTACAAATTAGTGTATCCTTGATTTTCATTATAATATATTATATTAAATATTTTCATAGTTGTAAGATGTAAATAAAGTATTTTTGGCATTAAACTGTGCATTACTTTGTTAAAATTTCTGACATTTCAATAAAATATCATTTATCATTGTCAATAGTAAGACTTTAATGAAGAACTGTTAGGTATTCAGTAACAAGGTTGAACATGAAATAAAGAACAACCAAATATACATATGAATGACTGTTCTTTACTTCATGGTCAATTTTCTTATTATTTAAGACCTAACAGTTCTTTATTAAAATCTTAACCTTGACAATGATGAATGATATTTCTTTGAAATGATGGGAATTTAAACAAAATAATGCATGGTTTACCCAAAAAAGACTTTATTTCCTATATATTATAATGGGGTGGGGTATCAATTGATCATACCTTGAGTGATGGAAAATCATCATCAACCCCAGGTAAATAAAATTTGGATTATAAAAATTTATATAAATTTTTAAAATAATGAAAATTTTACAAACAAATATAAGATCTAATAAGTAATAATATCTAATAAGTAAAATATTAAATATTTAAAATATATGAATAATATTAATATATCATAAGAGCATGAGACCAAATGATCTCTATGAGAGATCAGCCTAGTTAATTCCTTAGAGCAACTATAAGTATAATTATAAATCCACCAGCATTATCCATAGTTAAAAATAAGTATATTTACTCATCAATAATAATCATTCAGCATCATGAATGATCAATCAAAATACATTAATATAATAAATCAACAGTCAATCTGGTGATTGGATTTGAAATGGTTCTACTGTAAACCAGTACAACTATTTAGTCTTTGCCAACTTGGGGCATTTATTTAAACATAATTTGAATGCACAAACTTAAATGCTCATCTATTAGAATACATAATAATTAAAACAATAATGCTGGAATATTAAAACATGCTGATCATTATCAATGCTCTGGTCACTTAGTACCTTTAATGTACTGGCCAACTATAAACTTAAATTTTGATAGAGACTAAACTAAATTAAAATGCAGTACAGGAACTTGTCAGCCAGTATGATGAGGATCATAATGATGGATGGAAATATCATCATCCTCACTGAATGTCCATAAACACTAATATACATCCCCTTTCATATAATCAGACTGTTATGCTCAAATCTAGCTTAGAGAACATAAGCTCTGTTACTGTTATATAACCAAGAGAATTAAGTTACGGGAATAATTTTAACGATGAAATACAAGTTTATTAATCACAATAAAAAAATGAAATGAAGGTCTTAGAATCTGTCTATACACATATCAATTGAGCCTTCTGATTTTGATTAATTTACTTAAATAAAACTATCATATTTGTTATTTATAAAATTACTATAAAATTCAAATTATTACATTGATTTATAAAATTTTCTTTAATTGTTTAATAATAATCATTTCAAATTTTAAAAAAAGTTTTATTTAACAACACTTATTCCAATATTTGGTTTTGTTCCATCTATAAAATCACATTTTTATTGACTTCATATTATTAAACAAATATCTGATGATCTACTAAGCATATATTTAAAAAATCATTCCTTCTTTTAATCTTTGAATCCATATATATATATATATATATATATATATATATATATATATATATCAACTAAAAAAATTTTAGTTTTAAATAAATGTTTACATGCTATAAAAATATACATATTAATAATTATGATCTATACAAATATCACATTTTATAAAAGAAATTATTTAAAATTCCAATAATTATTTAACTAAAAACAATATTTACTGAATTTAGGTATATTTTTTATTGATTGATATGATACTTACATATCTTGATTTAGGAATGATTAGTTGTAATTTTTCTTGATTACTAAATAAATTCTGTGACAATTTATCTATATTTAATACATAATCATGATGACTTACCATAAGTCATGCCAAGTCTATTTTAAAGTCTCTAATTTTTTTAATTATTATGCAATTTATTTGTGCATGTTCATGGTGCCAATTATTCAAAAGATGATAAATGTCCTTGCTGATGATAGCCAGAAAGCTCTGGGGATTTTACCAATTGCCATGGTGCCCTGTATCAAGATGCTAAAGAGCCCACTAGTCCTGGATAACCTCTGGCCAATCTCCATTGTGCTGCTTCTGATTAAGATGATCAAAGGCCTCATAAAAGAGGATAACCAAAAAAAATCATTGGTCACCTCTCACCTTATCAGTTTGTGGAGAAAGGATGCTCGACTGAAGATGCTGTCAGCTAATTTCATTTCATTGTTGACCATGTACATAGAAGAAGGAAACCCCAGCTGGCCACCGTACAGATTGCCTTTTCTGGAACATTTGACTGTGTCAGAATTGGCATACTGCTTGATGTATTAAAGAGGCTCAAAATGCCTATGGCATACTCCACCTCATAGAGAACCTTTTGCATAATAGGGAAATTTTTCTTTCATTGGATGATCAAATTTCTCCAGGATTTAGGCCTGTGTCTCTATCCCTCAGGGCTCACCACTGAGTACCCTCCTCTTCTTGGCCTATGTGAACCTATTGTTGCTAAGCATCAAGTCTGCCCTCCCAGGATAACCATTCTTTTGCTTGGAGTGAGCATTTTCCATATCACCTATATGGATGATGTGGTAGTGTTTCTTTCTTCTAGTGATGAGCTCACAAGACTCGAAGAGCTCCTAGACTGGTTCACTTGTGAATTTGGTCAATGAAGGAAAATTGCAATGTGATCTATCTTGACAGTGAAGCAAGTCCTGGGCAGATTCAAAGTGTCCCCCAGAGCTTCCTTGGATTTCATCTTGCTCCCTCCCCCCTTGGTCATGAGGAGAAATATGGAGAACACACTATTCTCCAAAATTAAGAGCACAATCACCTCTATCAAAATTTATCTTTTCTTGTTGGCAAAATCACCTTGCTTAATCTGTCATTCTATCTAAAATCACCCACTATCAGGACAGCTTTGTGCCAACACTATCAAGAGAGTTGATACCCTTTGCAGGAGGCTGTTCTAAAAAGAAGGGTCTCTGTCATTAGCCTGAACAAATTACAAAAGCCTAAACCCCTGAATTGATTGGCCTTACATGCTATATAAGTGTTTTAGATATAAAGGACACACAGTGTTTTAGTTAGGCTCCTAATTTCAGAATCAGACATTGAATGCCCCATTCCAGAATTGTACCCATGGATAGACCCCCATCCAGACTCAGAATCCTCTGGTTTTAACCACATGAGATCACAGTCCTTATGAACATCAAAACCTCCAGCTCCCTGTTTGGGCCTAAGCTTACATACTGAAAAACATATCATCTAATGTTTGAAGGAAAAACAACCATCCCCTTGTTACTCCTAGTATCACTTCCCAGGCTTATTAAATGTACAGAATTCCTCAAGCTTAAGCCCAAATATGTGGACTTCCTTCTCAAGGTCAACTTCAGGGCCCTTCTCACACAGGCTTTCCTATACCATCAAAGAGGTTATAACATTGAGTCCTTGTGTTCGATGTGTGGCAAACAGGAAGAGATGATTTACCACATCCTATACCAATATGAGGCATGGTCCCACCTCCAGGGCTTGGTGCTGAGGAAGATGTTTATACTCAAACTTGCTGGTATAATGGTTCTCCTGGCCTTTGTAAAGAGACTCTTTCCACCATATGGCTTGCTATCTATATTAATTATGGGATCTGGACAGTTCAATGTAAATCATTATTTGTGAAAGAACAGATCTCTGTGTTGAAGACATCCTGATAAAATTCATTCATAAGGCCAGAAAAACTGACAAAAGGACTTGTCTGAACCTACTAGCTTATCAAACGCAAGGACAATTAAGTCTAATAAAATGGAGAGGTGAATGAATCTACCCTTATTTACCTATTCCCCATAAAGTTCCAGTTCATGTCCACTATTAATGATGGTTGCTGTACATCCTCTTTTGTGCTGGGTTTCACTTATCCTCAAACTTGGGTACCTGTTACCTGGAACTGCTTAGCACACATTGAACAATTATTTCACTCATTATATCCATGAATAGGATGGGGTGGCTTATTTTTCAAACTCAGATACAACATGTGACTTTTGAACATGAAGACTGTTTATGGACCTCATAATAGCTGTTGCTATGATGTTTTGACTTTACCTCTTATTTAATGTTAAGTCATATGTTCTCCCAACTGTTAAATTTAATGTAATCCACCCAAGAAAATTATGTATTCATCTATATTGTTTCTTGATTATTTGTATAACCTACACCTAATGATGTAATTATTGTTGTTAAACTCATTGAATACCCAACCCCTTTTATTGTGTTGTTATTATATCTTACTTAACTATAGAACTCGATATATGAGTTCCTAATTGTACCACTCTTTTATTCTAGTTTAATAATTTAAGATTTATGATTGGGCAAAATTTGTAACCATCATAACCCAATCAGGTAAATCATGTAATTACTTAAAATGTCTCTTGACCATTGGTGCAATTTGTATCCTAGTTTAATTTGTTGTTATACCCAATTTGTATTGCTTTTAATTTAATGTATCTTGAGTATCCAAGGAACACTATAGACAAATTATGTTCAACTCTAATAACTATTGTCATCCCTTGTGATTATCTATGCAATTTTCCTTTTGAATTGTGTGTGATTTATCACCTTATAATTATGATGCTGCCTTAGGTTGTCATACTGTAACCCATGAAACCTATGATATGTAATACATGTAGATCATCAGCAACAATTTACTTGTTTATTCTCAGTCTTGTACTTTGCTCTGTGAAATAAAGTTTCCTTTTGAAATATAAAATAATTATAGTAAAATTATTTTGTTAAGTAATATCAAATGCAAGTGGCAAAAAGTAAATGACACAATAAAGTAATACTATTAAGTCTTTGGGTAGAAAAGGAAGTTCATATTAAAATTTAAATAAAATTTCCAAAGGCCTCTAAATTTAAAATTATTACCCTGGAATTCTTCAAGAATAGCACAATTCAATGATCAACAGGTTTCTACTGCAGTTTGTAATTACAGTTTAAAGATTCTTTTTTCCTTTTACAATTCTAGTATTATACAACAACATTCATAGTTTAAATTTACAACGCAGGATCCTTAGTTATGTTTACTTATTTTTGTCACAACCAGGTAATTAGTTCATCAAAAATATGAAGCGTTGATATTTTTATAATCATTTTTCCATCAGTTATGGTTGCTAAAAGTGGGCTGGCATAGTTGACTTATAAACAGGCAAAATTCTCTATATGTATTGCCACTGAGTGCAAGCTAAACTAATCAATGGATGCCAGAAGGTTTGTGCATAAAATCCCCATCTAATGCCTACTCATCCAATAAACTTAGACTAGTTCAGACCTATATAACTATATTAGCTGATGAGCTTGGATTGAAAATATTATAGTGTTTTTAATTTAAGCCTCATAGTTTTGTAGTTAAGTAGAGATAAAAGGTGGCTGCTGGAGTATTGCATTAGATCGTAAGATCTAGGTGAAGTGCTCTCAGATCCAAGGCTTCTCACTGATGAAGGCCACAAGCCAGTGCCTAATCATTCAATATCCCCAGACTAGTTTCTAGCTTATGGCCTTCATCAGTGAGGAGCTTTGAATCTGACCACACTGAACCTAAATCTTAGAATCTAAAGCATCCCTCCAGCAACCAGCTTTTATCTCTACTTAACTACAAACTATAAGACTTAAATTGACAACACTATAATATTTTCAATCTAAGCTCATCAGCTTATATAATAATATAGGTCTGAACTAGTCTGGGGATATTGGATGAGTAGGTACTAGATGGGGATTTTATGCACAAGCCTTCTGGCATCCATTGATTATTCTGGCTTGCACTGAGTGGCAACACACATAGAGAGTTTTGCCTGTTTTACTAACAGTTAGAAGCAATCATAAGAAATGGTTATCATGTCGTGTTTATTGGCTTAAAACCAATCCTGCCTAATAGGATAGTTTTGGCTGTGATTATTAAAGAACCAAAGACACCAAAATGTATAGATACTAAACTGAATTCAAACCTATATGACTATATATAAGCTGATGAGCTTGAATTGAAAATATTATAGTGCTTTCAATTTAAGTCTCATAGTTTTATAATTAAGTAGATATAAAAGGTGGCTGCTGGGAGGTTGCATTAGATCCTAAGATCTAGGTCTAGGTGCAGTGCTCTCAGATTCAAGACTCCTCACTGATGAAGACCACAAACCAGAACCTAGACTGGGATATTAGATGAGTAGGCACCAGATGGGGGTTTTATGCACAAGCCTTCTGGAATCCATTGATTACTCTGGCTTGCACTGAGTGTAAATACGTATAGAGAGCTTTTCCTGTTTTAATAACAGTTAAGAGCAAGCATAAGAAATGATGATCATATAACGTTTATTGATCTATAAACAGTTGGCTGTTCCCGAAACTATTCTTACTGAAATTGGATCTATGCATCCAGGGATAAATTCCCAAATGCAAACTAGAAAATTATTTGAAAACTTCTCGGTGCCTTTAAAGATGTTTTGATTTGTCACATAATAGTTTGATAATAACTATAATATTGAAGACCAGCATAAAATATGAGGATAAAACAAACTGATTTTGTTACTAGGCTTTATATTAAACTTTCATCTCATGGAATGATATTACCTTAATTAGCACAGAAAAATCATAGTGACAGATTTTTATTTCTGGACAAATGAAAGATTATAGCAAAGTAAACTTAAAAATTACACATAACAGATTTTAATCTAAACAATGCAAACTCACTTTTAATTTCTAAATTTTAATTACATTATGATAGACTGTATATCTTTTTTAGTAGAATAGTTGTTTTTTATTTCAAAAAAAAAAATAAAAAAATTATCTGTTAAAATAAAAATGACTATAATATCTTTCAATTTTAATATGTAACATTCAATAATCTCTTCCCTTGTTAATTATTTGCTATAAAGATGAAATAAATATTTTAACTATTTCAATATATTTGTACTTAAACAATTTTTATAATAAATATCTTTACATTCAATGTCATTTGAAAATCATTAAAGAATTGTGTTTTTAATTATTTTTATAAAAGCATGAATAATAATGAACTTATTAAATTAAGTCACATGGTATGTGACTTGATTTACTTTGCAATTACTGTTTTGCTCTAGAGGCATTGGCAGTTTTATATTGCTAAAGCTATTAGTATATGGGGGGGTATGAACTTAGTTCAATCCCATATGGCTATTTAAGTTAGATAGTGAGATTTGAAGACATATTAAAGTCTGAAAAATTCAGATTTTTTACTTAATAGGTAGCTATTAGATAAATGCTGGGCTGACCCAGTGTTTTTAAATCTAGTACCTGAATGTCCTAGTACCCCACTGACAATAGTCAAGTCTGATTGATAATAGGGATATTCAGAAAAGCTTAATAAGAGCTACTAGCTTGTTCATTATATAACATTTGTAGTACAAGCTTATTAAATTAAGTCACATGATATATGACTTAAATTACCTTGCAATTTTAAATAGTAATAAAAGATTGACTTGGATGGTGATTAATTGTTGTTTAATTGGTATGTGCACGATTGAGCAAAAAATGTAGTGCATCATAATTATTTTAAATAAAATATTTTCACATTCTTTTTCCAACTTCACCAGTAAACAATAGTCTTGGGTATTATTTCAGATCATCTACTTGGAATCTTTTCACCCATAATCTTTGTTTCTAAAATATGTTTATTTTTTATGAAGCCTATCTCCCTTCTAATATATTTTTTCAAAGGTATTTTTATCTTTCATCACATGTTAATTTTTTTTTTAATTTTAATACACCTTTGACACTTAATCCTTTAAATATTGCTAATCACATTTTCCTAATCTGTTCTTTTAAGCTTTTAATCTTATTTCCTTTTTTTAAATTTCTATTTCTATTAAGCAATCTTCAGACAAATGTAATTTTTTTTTTATCTTTAATTTTTGACTACAAATTAATAATAATTTTTTTTTAAAAATTTGTTTAAACTTTGTAATTTTTATCCAAATATTTCCGATTCATTTTTCTTCAAGAAATTATAATTATCCTTTCACTTCTTTTTCCTTTGTTCTTTAATGCGTTTTTTTAATATCTTAGCATTATTTTGAAAATGTGAATATTTAATTTATATATATTGAGATAGAAAAAAAAATATATGAGAAAAAGTAAAATCATTTTAAGAAAAAAATTTTAAATTTAGTTTCTTAAAAGTTTGCTAATACAGTATTTCACTTTTAAGTATAATTAAGTTGAAGAAAACGAGGTTAAATTAATTAAGAGAACATCTGTCAAATAATACTGTTACGTTTAAAGAATACTTGATTTTTTCCTCCAATACTCAAACTTCACAATTTAAGAAGATTACAAATTTACTGCTTATCCTATTAGCTTGTAAAAATAAAAGACTTGGTAACTTCTAATCGTTTTTAAGTTGTGGAATAACTAGAGTACTGTATCTTAAAGATTTTGAAACTTAATATTGATCACTATTTCTAATACTTAATTTTCACAAAATTATCTCACAAATTATTACGACTGTGTATTTTTTTTTTTTTGAAAAGCGGTTTCCAAACAAATAATAATCACTGATGATAAACTGATTCTTTGCATTCGAACCCGAATAATTAATGTCACTGGTTTTAGTAACATTCTTATGCCAACAAAAAGGCTTTTATTTGTGTATTCATTGTATGTGAAATAAAATTTTCTTAAGTAAAGAGAGTTTAAAATATTTATTCAGATTATTGCTCAGAAGTTTTTTGAAGTTTAAATACGAGAAGTAACAGAGGTGAGTCGCGATCCACAGACCTTAATTCTAGAATTTTCCTCTCAACCACTGTGCCAAACCACACAGAATTATATTTTTGTGTTAGCATTACGTTTTTAAAAAAGTATATATAATTTTTTGATAGGACAAACATCACTCAGACTAGATTTAATTAGCAATAATAAATAACTTTTCTAAAAAAGTATTTTTTATTTCTTTTTGGATCTTAAAAGAACCAAGCTAGGTTGTCCGTTCCATACATTATTATTTTTGCAACTGTCATTATTACATGATTATTCACGTGGTAAATGAGCATGGATGGACTACTCACAAACACACTCAAGTCAGAATGGCAAGTTTATTATCTGTTTCTCTCTGAATTTAAAACAAAAAATATATTGACCTTTGTTCTCAGTTTTCTGATAGTTTTTAATGAAAAAAGGAGTTGAGTGTTTTTGAAAGCAATCTGAATGTATGTACACGTGATCTTTTTATATCTACATAATTAGAATCATGTCAAATTACTGCTCTTATTTTCAGAAGGCTGTAAAAACATCAGTCAAGGCAAGTAAAAGCAGATGCTGAAAATCTCCTGGTTGTAGGCCAAAGCTGGCATTCATTGGCGAACTTTTATTTTCCTACCAATAACTACAAATCATTTAAGACAGAAGAAAGATTAAATTAATTTGAAGAACTGACTAATATTAAATAAATTGCTGAATTTTGTAAAATTAGAGGAAGATGGATCGAATTTATTGTACATTAAAGTGGCAGAAAATTATTGTGGGAATTAATGGTGTATCAGACACAGTGGCAAATTAATTATTTAACTGAATAAAAGCATTAAACACATAATTTAGGCTTATTCCTCAACAAATTCTCATTATGATAAAGAAGTATTTGATTTTTATATGGATGTGCACAATGAATCAGACCAAACAACATTTTAAAATTATGATGGAAGACACTATGTGGAATTTGGAAAATAATTGAAAGATGAAAATATTGTGTGGCAAAAATGAAAGAGGTCACAGAATTGTGGAATTTGCATAAAAAATATAAAAGTGTATAGGCATGGGAACATCCAAATAAAGAACCAGTAGAATTGAATTATATGTTGACTAACAAAAAATATGTATTTCAAGATTGCAAATCAGCAGAGCAAGTAATCATCAATTAGTAAAATTTAAGCTATGTTTTACTACAAACCCAGAGACAAAAAGTATTAAAAAAGATAGTATTAACATCTGATAATTTTAACGTTCAGAACTTTGAAGGAGGTTTGTATTTATCTGAGATTAATAAGAATATGGTAATAACAAATCAATAATATATCAAAAAAATTTCCACCTGAGGCAGAGCAATTTTTGAATAAAATAAAAATTGAATATATGATATTCTATAAAATAGTATGAAAAAGTTTGAACATGATATAAAAAAATATATAACTGGTAATAAGCATTTATTTTTATAACATCTGTATATAATTGTATTGGTCAGAGGGTATTCATTTATTATTTAACACTCGCAGAGCATTTGCACAATTGGCTTGAAAGGCTGATATGAATGTAATAACTGGTAATGGAAAGGAAAACTTATAGAAGAGAATAAAAATTTCAAAAATATAAAACAATATCATGGAAATTTTATTTTAGCAATAAGAAAAAAACATGGAATTATTATTAGAAAGAGAGATGATGTTATAAAATATGTGGAAAGGGTTTGCAAAGAGTTGTTCAGAACAAAAAAAAATTAACCATTTCACTTATTACAAATGAAAAGGTGAGAAAAATGTATTTAAATCTATGAATAAGGAATTCTAAACAAACAAATCACTAAAGACTGTATATGCTGTGATAAAGTAATATGCAAGAGAATGTTAAAACATTTAACTATTAAACAGGTTTGGGTTTGAAATATAAAAGAATTTATTTGAAGCTAAATAGTTTCGATACCATATAGTATCATATCATAGCTTAATAAATGAGGAAGGAGTTGTCATCCGTAAATAATGTAAATGTTGAATAATAAATTGGATCAAGATCAGAATGTATATTTAAAGGTGAAATTGCATGCTAATGAGAAGTCAGGGATTATAGGAGGGATTCTGGAGTTGTTGTTTTTTTATTGGTGTCATGGATACTTTTGGCAATTGACAAAGTCTCCTTAACCTTTCTCTTTCAATTGTCATTCTCTGAACAAATGAATAAGGTAAAAGCTTTAAAAAAAATTATTATTGATATCTTAAGAAAAGCAAGTTAAAATAAAGAAAAATTATTCACAAAGCTATATATCAAATGTCTAAATGATAAAAACATCAGATAGTTGTTAGAATATAGTAATAATATTTATATATAAGAAAGAGGATAAACAGAAATTACAAGTATCTATCAGTCTTTTATCATTCTGTGAAAAATTTTTAACCAAGATAATTACAATTTCTCACCAGTACATTTTGGATTCAAACCACTAGATTTAGTTGTAGTTTAGCATAATAGATCACATCCAAGTACTGATGGAAGTTATAAATTTGACCTATCTACATGAATTGTCATTATGCTTTGAATTTTTACATTATAAAAAGGTGTTTGATTTTATAAGTATTTCCACAGTGATTATAGTTATTTAGATTCACAACATTGTTATATTCTGAATAATATTTATCAAAGTTAAACTGCAGTGATACTAAATAATAAACATTGATAAGGATGTGTGTCAGAGTGATGCCACATTTTAACAGAAGATTTTCAGGAGATATTTTGTGGAGCAAAAATAAATGAAATTTTAAGTAAAGAAGTAAATGTAAATGAAGATTATATAAGTCATCTAGATTTTTCAGATAATGTGATTATTTTTGCAAATAAACTCCAAAACTTCAAAAAATGTTACAAGAATTACTAGATGGAAATAGGAAAGTAGATCTAAGGATAAATATTAAAAAGATTAATGTTCAATGGTTTTAACAGCATACATTTTTCTTTTACCATCTCGATTCCACTTACTGTAAGCTTTAGTAACTAATAGATGCTGGATAATATTGTTTACTAAATTCTTGTCCTGAGTTAATCTATCCAAGACAAAGATAGAATTTTTAAACAGTGTCATCTGGCTTAATTATTGAAGCTTAGAAATAGTGATAATAAAATTATACTGCTAACATAGCTATATGTAGACTGGAGTCATGATAGTTTATTGTGTCAATGTTTTTTTTTTTCAGAAGGAAATTGATAATCATAAATTAGAAAAAGTTAATCATTGCAAATACCTTCATAAAATTATTAATAAAGATGGATGCATAATAGTTGAAATTAATCATAGAATTAAACTTGAATACAGTACTTTAAGTAGAAGTAAACTACTAAAGGAAATATGCCTGTGTGTTTAAAAGGAAGGTTTCTAAAGATGTGTTGCACTTGGAAAAAACTAAGAGCAATATGAAAATTCTGAAACAGTAATAAAGTATAGAGAATTGTATGTTAAGAATCAAAGCCAAAATACTTGAATCAGAAATAAACAAATTTTATTACCATCTTTGAAAAAATTTAAAGATTAAATATAAGCTAAACTGAACATATTTGGTAAGAAGAATCCCAATAATTGGGCAATTGAAGTCTAAAACTAAATCTCAAGAGATTTAAAATTTTGAGAAAACTACCACGTTTAGATGAATGAAATAATGAAGTTTGTAATGTGATATAGAGAAGAGATGTAAAAAATCAGAGAAATTTGTTTAAATTTAAAGCCATTATATCTTGCAGGGGATTAATCATTTTTTATGTTTCATGTAATAGTACATTAAGATTTCATAAAATAGTTATGAGATTAACAATATGTTTTACAGACAAAGATATAAAAAATTATTGTGGTTAATTTTGGCTGGGCTATAATGTCAACTGCAGCATAATACACTTAATAACTTTCTACTTTTGTTATTATGTCTATTTATGAAAAAAAACTGTGCCTTATATTTGACTTTAGTATTTGTGTTAATATGAAGTACTTAGCTCATATTCTTAGCACCCTGTTTTCATTGGCTCAAGCTCAAATCTGCATTTTCTATTTATAATCAATCTGTAAACATCACTTTAAAAATGAATTCACCAATTTCATTGATTTTTTTTTTTTTTTTTTTGATTTTTTGAAATTTTTGTATTGATTGCCTTACTTTAATCTCATAAAATTTTAGCAAATCACTATATTATTTTTCTCTTGGGGTGGTTATTCTAAATAATATAAATGGATACTCTTTATTGGTGTATTTACTGACAATATCTTGATTGAGGTTTCAGACTACACAACTTTTTTTCAGAATTAACTTCACTGCTGATTATCTCTCTTTACTTTGATTTTGGTATTCACTTGGATTATTTATTCATTTGTAATTTTGATGTTATAGACAGTATATAATCTTAGCGCATATTTTAGTTCAATGGAAGTTAGATATAGTATTCTGAAATCTATTTATAAATATTTTTGCAAAACATTTTGCTAAAATTTTGAGTTGTATATTGAGCTAATACAGTTCTTGCCAGATAGGTTCTACTATTTGTATCATAATTTTGGAGAATTTTATTTGTTCTTTGGACTATTTATTTTGCCTTTTCAATGGTTAGCATGAAAATATGTGTTATGGGTTGCAGAATTATCAATGCTTCATTTGTTAATAAACTATGAATTAATGTAATGTTTACTTTCCTCAAATTTGAAAACTGGGATTTTTCACTGCCATCAATTGCTTATCTTTCTATGAACTCTAAGTATCAGGTGATTAGTTCATTATGATGATAAGTAGTTTTTTTATATATATATATATATATATATATATATATATATATATATATATATATATATATATATATATATATATATATATATAAAAGCCAATGTTGTCAGTCTTTCAAATATAATACAACCATTAGATAAATCACCTCATTATATTCTCCAGAAAGTAATACCACTCTATTTTCAATAAATAATTTGAATCAAAGATTGTAATAAACCTGTGTAGGGTATTGTTTTTTTTTGTTACATAATCTATATAAAACATTAGCAATTTCTGAAATCCTGAAATAATGTTTATCTAATTAATATTGCAAAGTATTAAAGATCCCAATTTTATTTGTTTGGGTTATAGGTGAATTTTTTAAGGTATTTAAATGTGGAATATGTTATTTTTAATATGGTATATTTTGAAATTATAACCCATCACTATGATTAACAATCATAAACATACAGGGATGGTGATCAGTACAGACATGTAGATGTACAAATAGTCATGAAATTTTAAATCATATCCAACACAGTTAATTTTTATTTGTTAATTTGGACAAATTGTTTTGTATTTTGGTAATGACATTGAAATATTAAGTTACAGAAATAAGTGTTTTTATTTCTTATTTAAAACAATACCATTTTTATTCAATGAGGCATCACTTATTAAAATAAGAAGTTTGTAATTTAAATAAGATAATAATTTTCAAATTCTAGAATGCCCCATATTATTTCATTTTTCATTAACAAACTGAATAGTAGAAATGGTTTGAATATCTTAATTTTCTGCTTATTTTTTATTACCAAGCTGAATAGTAGAAAGCATTTGAATATCTTACAATTTTCTGCTTAAAAAAATTTCATAACATATATTTCCTAAGAAATATTATAATACTAGGAATTTAAGCTTTTTGGATTGCTCTTACTTATCATAGCTTGACTTTGATATACTCAATTTGTCTACTGATTTTTCACATCATTTTCTCTAATGAACTAAGAGCTTTGGATACCAGAATAAAATCATCTGTAGTCATAAAAATACAAAAGTATTATCTGTTAATTTTGTAATGTCATAATTATTTCTGTAACAAATTTTTAAATGTCCACTTATTAATAACTGGGGATATAGCATTTGCAAGTCTATACTAGTGAACAGGATTTTAACAGACATATTTTCAGTTGCTCATTGATTGATAAATAAGTATTTGCTTTCTAAAGAAAGTGATTGGGTTTTCATAAAGTGTTCTTTATTAATGGTCTACTTATGAGTTCTGCAGATCTTATATCATTACTATGCTTATACTGGAAACATAATATTTGTTCTATTGGAATATAATATTGGTTTAATGACTTCTTCTGCTTCTATAATTTCTCCAAGAGCATAGAATGTGAAGCAAATGACAATGAATTTTGATATTTATATATAAATATTGACATATATAATTTGAGGTAGATCAGCAACCTATCACAGCATCATATTTATTATTAAAACCATTTGGATATTCATTTTTGGAATCTAAAAAACTTATTTGGATTCTGTTTGTTTACTCTATAAATTAAGACAGTGATCTAAACATAGTTTTTTAAGTTTCCAATATCCATACTTGGAACAATTAGATGAAAATATAGTTTTGTTAATTTTTTTGAATTCCTCACTGCGATCTTTCCAAGTTGTTTTGATGACTTTGCCCTTGCCAAATTGTTGAACTTTATTTTTTTTTTATATATATATATATATATATATATATATATATATATATATATATATATATATATATATATATATATATATATATATATATAGGGTACTCATAAAAATAAAAGATTGCTGAGCCAGTATGCCATTGATAATGGCACTAAAATGGCATAGTACTGATTTTAATCTGGACTTAGAATAAGAATTTTAATCCTTTGAATTTAACATGCATTTTGCACCTCTTAATTTAGTAACTATTGCTTTTTAAAAAAAAAAGATTTTAATATATGTAACAGCATGGATCATGTTAACTGTTTTTATTAATCTAAAGCATAATTTACTAATTGGAAAATTTTGTAGTCTGTTTCTATACTTCATTTAAAAGAACTAATTTTAAAACTTTAACTGGTTGCTTCAATTTCAGAAACATCTTTTTCATAAGATCAAAGCTATTTAATCATTGATTCTGCAAGAGATATCTGCACCACTATAGAATCAAAGATAGCACCAGAGCCACTAATAATATTTCATTTATTGGGTATGGTTTTTTATGCCATAAAAGGGTTGATCCAACTAACTGTCACCTAGAAATACATTGAATTCACACAGTAGTGCCAGCTTTCTTAGTTCAAACTGTTAATTATCTTTTCTTCATTCACCAAAATGCTTTAGTTAAGATGACATTTTTGTAATATGTCAAGAATTTTATTATAAAATTAATCTATCAACAGATCAGTTGGCGGTTCTAAAACCAAACCTAATTACAGATCAGGATTAACTCCTTTAAGTAACTCATGTATCATAAATCCATATCTACCTGATTTATGTAAAAAAAAAAATAATCTTATCTAAATATTTAGTGCTTTCAGCCAGTATACCTCAAACTCCTCTAATAAGTGACTTTACCCATAACGTCAACTTAATTTATTTTCTTATATTTCATGTTATAAAAAAACAAAACAATAAAAAAGCAGCAAGACAGCAATATTTTTTAACCAGGATTTCTTTTTTCTTTCTGATATAAAACTTCATTTAAGCATGGCTTTATAGGAACTCCAAGCGTTTATTTTTCATTTTTTATCTTTTGGTAGAAGATAATAAAAAGATAAAACTTTCTCCCCCCTCCTCTTTTTATTTAAAAAATTGTTTTTATATAAGCTATTATTTTAGCTAGCAAATTAAATCCTGGGAACTATGTTAATTCTTCTTGAGTCTCAGAGAAAAGAGCAAAAATGACCAGATGAGATTTAATATTTATTAAGAGATTAATATTATTAATAATAATTTAATAATGATTTAGATTTAACACAAGTGTTAAGGTTGACCACAATAATATATGGCTAATAAGAAAGTATAACATAAAATGTATTAATAGATAATTACAAGGACTTATTATAGTTATTACTTCTCAGTGGTAAACGGCAACTATGGCTTTTGTTATCATGTTACATGAACTACAAACTCAATATAAAATTGATTTCGCCTCTACTTTTTATCAGTCACTTTTTTTCTGAAGTCTTCTGACGGTTGATTGTTTAGTTCATTGATTAATTACTAATCTGATAAATTTCTGAAGTGATTTTAGCATCCTAAGCAAAATAAATATTTGGTACCTATGTCATTTTTTATCAAAAAATAAATCATAGCTGATTGTCACATGGACATAACAAATTAGTAAATCGTACATATCCACAAATAAAATAACTTTTTTAAAAAATTTGGTTGAAACAAATATGCATTAACAAAATCCGTGCAGATTTGTGCTAACCCAATTATTAGGTATCATAGGTATTTTTCTATTTGCCTATACTTATAACTATGGCTCTGTTTATATTTATCAAAACATTAAATAAAAAATGAAAATGGGGCAGAAAAAATATCTTTAATTTTAATTAATTGCTTAACAATTATTTTGTTTTGTAGTGAAGTGCATGCTATGCTGTTTTTTAACTTAAAAAAATGAATAACTATTTTTGGCACTTACTTATAGATTAGTTTAGGGATGGTCAATGTTTTGCAGCCCATGCATTATTTTTAGGCATAAATTTTAGATGGCCCACATAACTTTTAAGTTACTATTCATTTTTTCTATAAAATATGTCAATATAGATAAATAATATTTATTCTTTTTTATAATATCACTATGTAAAAAATTATAGACAAAAGTTTAAACACTACTGACTTTAAAGAGTTTTTGAGTCTTTTTTGATTTCACCCAGACTTTTAATATTTGCTGGTAAAAATAGAAAAAATAAAATCACAAGGCTTACAAGTAATAAATAAAAAATAACCCATCAAAATAAGAACATTCATTACAAAATAAAAATTGAAATTTATCATGGATTCTAATGACACATTGAGATTTAACCATTCTTCAGTAGATATTTTTAGAACAATTTATTTTGGCTTGAGTTTAAATTTTGTGAGATGTAAGCTTTTTATTTTTATAATCAGAAGTACCATGTACCACATTTATTATGATAATGTGTCTCATTTGATGCCTGTATCATAAGTTTTCTATCTCTGTAAAAATTAATCCAAATATATGTGTGTATGGTCTGAAGGTTTGTAATGATGGTATATTATAAGATGTGATATGTTGGACTATTTCCATCATTTATGAGTGAATATGGAATGTATAGAAAATTTTAAACTTATTTCAACTTTTCAAATAGAAACAACTTGTTAGTAATAACACACAAATAGACAATACAGGTTAGTAATTACACAACATTTCGAGTAGTATTATTCTCCACTCTTATTCAGGTGTTGCTGGCCTATATGCACAGTGACAATATTTGCTTAGAAGTTGAACTCGCACCTTTAGATTCTTGTATATTGAATTTAAGGCAAACGCTCTACCAACTGAGCTATTCTGTCAAAGGCAACATATAGTAGAAATTTGATATATTTATATATGAGGGTTGGTTCAAATCCTCCGGAGTCCTTCAGTTTTTTTTTTAACAAGTCTAATTATTTTTATTTTTACTTTTTCCTAAGAGCAAGATTAATTAGAGGCTTCCATACATTGTGTATTGCAACACTGGGTTGACTTATAGGATTATTTACCATTGTCATATGAGCAGCTTCCTTGAATTTTCTTCTATGCATTTTTTCCTCTTTATCCAATATCTTTGCATTTTCCCACTTAAGCACATGGCCATTAGTATATACATGATCTGCTATGGTTGACACAACTATTTTTTCTCTTTTAACCATTAATTTGTGTTCCTTCAATCGTTGTTCAACCGGGCAACAGGTCTCACCAATGTATTCCCTTCCACATTCACATGGTATTTCATAGATGCAGTTTTTGTTCTTCAACATTTTCAGTTTAGGCTTAGTAGAAGTAAGCATTCCTCGAAATGTGGTAAGGCTTTGGAAAGCAGTCCTAATATTATATTGACTGCAGATTTTCTTTAGTTTGTCTGCCATTCCTGGTATGTATGGATACACCACTGTACCAATAACTGTTTTCTTTTTTGGTGTCTCTTTGTTGTCTATTGAAGGTTTTTCTGATGACTGATGATGGATAACCATTCTTCATAAGCATTTGCTCTATGTGAATCTTTTCTTTTTCCAAGTCACTGGATTCTGAACAAACCTCCTTTGCTCTGTTCCATAATGATAGTGCAATTCCTTGTTTAGTGCTTCTTATATGATTGGATGTATATGCCAAGTATTTTCCAGTGTGTGTCAGTTTCCTATACACTGTTGTTTTTACTTTGCCCTGAGGGAGTCTTGTCACAAGAACATCCAAGAATGCCAATTTCTGTTCTTGTTCTGATTCCATCGTGAATTTAATTGTAGGAGATTTGTTGTTAATGTGCATCCAGAAAGACTAATTTTTTCTTGCCATGTGGCCATACCACAAATGTATAATCAACATATCAAAGCCACACTTTAGGTGGACATGGAGTAGTATTTATGGCTGTGGCTTCAAGTTCTTCCATGTAAATGTTGCTGAGTAAGGGTGACAGTGATGATCCCATGGCCATCCCTTGATTTTGTTGGAAGAATTCTGAGTTATATTGAAAGTATGTTGTTGTTACACAGAATGTTAATAATTCCATTATACTATCAATAGGTAGAGCTGTTCTAGTTTGTAGACTATTATCGTCATTTAACCTTTTCCTTACAATAGACAATGCTTCATCACATGGTACCTTTGTAAACAGACTTTCCACATCAAAGCTTATCAATATGTCAGTTCTATCCATTTTCATGTTCCTGACTAGTTCCACAAAGTGCTTAGAATCCTTGACGAAAGACGATGTCCTATATGCCAATGGACTAAGAACTTCGAGAAGAAATCTAGACAAATTTTGACAGGGTAAATTTCTAGATTTCTTCTCGAAGTTCTTAGTCCATTGGCATATAGGACATCGTCTTTCATCAGGGATTCTAAGCACTTTGTGGAACTAGTCAGGAACATGAAAATGGATAGAACTGACATATTGGTAAGCTTTGATGTGGAAAGTCTGTTTGCAAATGTACCATGTGATGAAGCATTGTCTATTGTAAGGAAAAGGTTAAATGACAATAATAGTCTACAAACTAGAACAGCTCTACCTATTGATAGTATAATGGAATTATTAACATTCTGTGTAACAACAACATACTTTCAATATAACTCAGAATTCTTCCAACAAAATCAAGGGATGGCCATGGGATCATCACTGTCACCCTTGCTCAGCAACATTTACATGGAAGAACTTGAAGCCACAGCCATAAATACTACTCCATGTCCACCTAAAGTGTGGCTTTGATATGTTGATGATACATTTGTGGTATGCCACATGGCAAGGAAAAATTACAGTCTTTCTGGATGCACATTAACAACATATCTCCTACAATTAAATTCACAATGAAATTAGAACAAGAACAGAAATTGGCATTCTTGGATGTTCTTGTGACAAGACTCCCTCAGGGCAAAGTAAAACAACAGTGTACAGGAAACCGACACACACTGGCCAATACTTGGCATATACATCCAATCATACAAGAAGCACTAAACAAGGAATTGTACTATCATTATGGAACAGAGCAAAGGAGGTTTGTTCAGAATCCAGTGACTTAGAAAAAGAAAAGATTCACATAGAGCAAATGCTTATGAAGAATGGTTATATATCATCAGTCATCAGAAAAACCTTCAATAGACAACACAAAGAGACACCAAAAAAGAAAACAGTTATTGGTACGGTGGTGTATCCATACATACCAGGAATGCCAGACAAACTAAAAAAAATCTACAGTCAATATAATATTAGGACTGCTTTCTAAAGCCTTACCACACTTCGAGGAATGCTTACTTCTACTAAGCCTAAACTGGAAATGTTGAAGAACAAAACTGCATCTATGAAATACCATGTGAATCATGGAATGAGGATACATGAGGAAAAAGAACATTTAAGGCAAATTGAATGATTAAAGAAGAAAAAAAAATATGTCTACCATAGCGGACATCATGTATGTACTAATGACCATGTGTTTAAGTGGGAAAATACAAAGATATTGGATAAAGAGGGAAAAATGCATAGAAGAAAATTCAAGGAAGATCCTCATATAACAATGTTAAAAAATGTATAAGTCAACCCAGTGTTGGCAATACACAATGTATGGAAGCCCATAATCTTGCTCCTTAGAAAAAGGTAAAAATAAAAATAATTAGACTGTTAAAAAAAAAAAAAAATGAAGGACACAGGAGGATTTGAACCAATCCTCATATATAAATATATCAAATTTCTACTATGTGTTGCCTTTGACAGAATAGCTCAGTTGGTAGAGTGTTTGCCTTAAATTCAATATACAAGAATCTAAAGGATTTGTGAGTTCAACTTCTAAGCGAAATTGTATTGGATATGTCAAAACCTGAGAGGAGTGGAGAATAATACTACTCAGAAACGTTGTGTAATTACTAACCTGTATTGTCTATTTGTGTGTTATTACTAACAAGTTGTTTGTATTTGAAAAGTTTAAATAAAGTTTAAAATTTTCTATACATTCAATATTCACTCATAAATGATGGAAATAGTCCAACATATCACATATGTGTGTATGGGTATTGTAAAACATATGGATATGTTATAAATAAGAGCTTACAAGTTCGCATAATCTTGATTCATTTATAATATTGTATTTGATATTATGTAGTCGTACGATCTTTATTTTTAATAATGTAAGACAGATTTTTGTGCTGCAAATTGTGTAATTGCTCTGTATTTTCAAATATAATTAATTTATAACAAGGGTTGCATAGAATTCATAGATTTCAAAAAAGATAGGAAATTCTACTGCAAGTATATTTTCACATTATTACTAAAAAAATATGAAACTGATATTTAAAATTAATGATAAATCTAAATAATATGATTTTATTAAGTCACTTGTTTTTAATTAATCAATATATTAACCTAAAAAGTGTTTTTGCTTTACAGAAAAATGATTACTGAACTTATTATCAAGTAAAATATCTATTCCAAATCAGAGGGGGGAAAGCTCACAGAATTATTTTTTTTTAATTCATTGAAATAACTTGTATAATAAATCCTCTCAAACTCTTTCTAGTACAATGATAATATTGTTTCTAAAGATGCTTAAAATCGAATTACATAAAATGAACTCATTAATAATTTTAAAATATTATGTACAACCAATTTAACTTATCTTAGTTATGCTAATTTACTATTCATTTTCAATGTTTTGACATGTAGCAGTTTTAATGCTATAAATGTTAATACATGAACCTATAATAATTTAATTTTATCATAATTAATAGTTGCTCAATTAAAACCAAAAGTTTTAATAAAATTTTGTATTAATTGTTTAGTATCATTTACTAGTTGATCATGTACATATCATATTCCTCATTCAAATATATTAAAATTCTGAAAAAGATTCTGTTGGTTTATTTTAATCTAGAATCATATACCATTTATTGTGCAATGTTACAATGCAAGACAGTGTGTAATTTATGGGGGGATACTATAAGTATTCATTTTAAGCCCATTATGAATATAAACAAATTTTAAACATCCATAATAACTAAGAAAAATGTGTCATCAAAATTAGGTTTGCAAAAAGCCTTACATCTATTGGAGAAAAATAAAAACGAAATTTAGCCAGTTAAACAAAAATAAAAATTTATTCTGTTATTTTAATTTTCAAATCATCTTTATATGTGGCATTAAATTTTATTTCATAAAATGGAACGTATAAATTAATGTTTTTTTATTATTATTATTGTAAACTCAATAGCTAAGTAGACACAATTTTATCAATTAAATAACACTGTTATATTGAACTGGTTACTTTCCAAGCAACAAATCACATATTTATTTATTTATTTTTACTTGTAAAATATAAAAAATTCCTGACATGACATTTTTATAATATGTCTTTCAATCAAATTGTCTTATTATATAGTTTTTGATACAACAGAATCTTGTTTATTTCATTTCAATATCAGCCTATCAAGCTAATTGAGCATGCGCCTTTTGAGAGTGTTAAATAAATGAATACTCTCCTCTTCAATCCAAGATATAGTATTTATGCAGGAATAAAAAGAATCCCTCTTATTCCTATGACTCAAATTCTTTTATATGAGAAAATCTGAAGAACTGTTGAAGAGAGCGTGAGTAGATTCTCACTTTAAATTACTATTTACGATGTTTTTTGACTGAATGACGTCGGTGTAATTACTTAGAATTTACTAAACATCATTCTTGCTGAAACTTAATTATGAGTAAATAAGCAAATATTTTATCTAGCACTGTGCTTGCAATTATATTTCATTCCAATATCAGCCTATCAAGCTAATTGAGCATGCGCCTTTTGAGAGTGTTAAATAAATGAATACTCTCCTCTTCAATCCAAGATATAGTATTTATGCAGGAATAAAAAGAATCCCTCTTATTCCTATGACTCAAATTCTTTTATATGAGCAAATCTGAAGAACTGTTGAAGAGAGCGTGAGTAGATTCTCACTTTAAATTACTATTTACGATGTTTTTTGACTGAATGACGTCGTGTAATTACTTAGAATTTACTAAACATCATTCTTGCTGAAACTTAATTATGAGTAAATAAGCAAATATTTTATCTAGCACTGTGCTTGCAATTATATTTCATTCCAATATCAGCCTATCAAGCTAATTGAGCACGCGCCTTTTGAGAGTGTTAAATAAATGAATACTTTCCTCTTCAATCCAAGATATAGTATTTATGCAGAAATAAAAAGAATCCCTCTTATTCCTATGACTCAAATTCTTTTATATGAGCAAATCTGAAGAACTCAATTAGCTTGATAGGCTGATATTGGAATGAAATATAATAAAATATTTGCTTATTTACTCATAATTAAGTTTCAGTAAAAATGATGTTTAGTAAATTCCAAGTAATTACACCGACGTCATTCAGTCAAAAAACATCGTAAATATTAATTTAAAGTGAGAATCCACTCACGCTCTCTTCAACAGTTCTTCAGATTTGCTCATATAAAAGAATTTGAGTCGTAAGAATAAGAGGGATTCTTTTTATTCCTGCATAAATACTATATCTTGGATTGAAGAGGAGAGTATTCATTTATTTAACACTCTCAAAAGGTGCATGCTCAATTAGCTTGATAGGCTGATATTGGAATGAAATATAATTGCAAGCACGGCTAGATAAAATATTTGTTTATTTACTCAGAATCTTGTTTAATTATTCTGGTTATATTGCTTAATTTTGCTCAGCTTTATAATTTTATATTTGAAATTACTAATAAATCTATGCCAAAATAGTTTGTTAGATTATCTTAGAGTCAGCTGGAGCACAATGGCTCCTCAGCTGAGAATCAATTCTGGAAACTTTAAACTCTTAGCTCATAAGTCTGTTTTTGTACTAAATCGCAGGAGCAGCTTGTTTGTTAAAATGATAAATAACAGTTGCTTATTATAAAATAAATGCATTAATTAATAACAAAAAAAACTTATTTAGGAATTCTAATATATTTATTATCTAAATTAATAGAGAGTCATTAATCATTAATTAAAGTTGGGATGTGGATGCTTGTAGAGGTGATATCTTAAGTTTCCCATGCCATTTTCTCACGTTCTGAAAAAAAAAAAGAAGCAAGATTTATATATACATAATAAAATAAAATAAATTAATAATCACAAAAAATGCACATTTTAAATATGGGATGTTTTTATTAGAATTTAAAAAAACTTTAAAGCTAAAGCACTAATCCACAAAAAAGAGAATAGCATCACTTGATATTTATTTTATTATAAATTATATTTCTACTATTTTTTTGTTATGGATTAGTATGTTGCTTTTTTCATTAACTCTAAAATAAGTAAGTCTACTAGTTAAAATAAAAATGTTCTTTGATTTTATTAGTTTCCTTTTATATCTTTGTGCTTTTTTTGTTTAAGAAATTATTTTTATTATCTGTTTAATCACTACTCTAATTTTAGATTTAAAAAGTTAAAGGAAAGACAATAAATGTTAATGGTGTCTTGTGAAAGTCATAAAAACCAATCTATAGAGCTCTATTTTTATATTGGACTAATTCCATCGTCTAATATGAATACTGAATGTATTTAGACAATTTAACTTTATTTAAATATTCCAAATATCAATCTGAAATTTTATAGATAACAAACATAAAATCAGAACAATACATGGATGGATTAATAATTGATAAAGAGTTTTATGATTAAGTATAGTTCCACTAAAAAAATATAACAAAAGCAAATGTCATCAACTGAAATCCCACTAATCCCAAGCTCTAATATTAGCAGCCTATCTATCAATTATAGTCATTTCATCTCTACTTATGATATTCCTAACAGTTGAATGTATTTGGAATATTTAGATAAAGTTAATTTTCTCTAAAGATATTCAATATTCATATTACATGATGGAAATAGTCCAACATATAAATACAACTAAAATACCATCATCACAAACCTTCAGAAAAATCTACGAGCTCATTTGTATTTTTATATTTGACTTTCCATAATGCTGTCTTCTGAAAAAAAGTTGCAGCATTTCATTGTATTCTATCCGAAGTCCTGTTTTAACAATGAATTCAATTACTATTACCTTTCTTTCAAATGTCATTGATATAGACATTGTAATTTAATGAGATCTATCTCATCCATGAAAATCATACTAAAATTCCCAATACAATATTTTTTATAAAAATGTTACTACTCATTTGTTTTACAAGCCCAATCTAATAAATATAGGCCCTAAACAATAATAAAATAGATGATCAGGAAATCAAGCACAAAAGAGTCAATTGAGTTTTCACTAAGAAACATTTAATTCTCAAGTCCGTTGTGTACTATTGCAGAGTGAAGACATGCTCTTATAAGAGCAAGAAGAAGAATACGAGTTTTTATTATTTTATTTTCAGAATTCTTAAATAATAAAAAAATCTGTGTTTATAGATTACAATGATTGTAAAAGGAGGGGAAGACAATTACAATTTCAAGAAATAAATTCGACAAATAACAGACCTATATGCAACTAAGTTAATTTAGCTAATTACACCTCTTTGATGAAATGATCTATATTTTAATTTATTTAATACAGTAGTAGTATTTTAGAGATTGCATTACATCTCAGTATTCAACAGCACTACTTTATGCCACAACTTGATCATGGTTTTTATTTGCAACATCTCAATATTCAAGTCTATTTTTTTATTTAAAAATCTAGCAAGCTATTTAATTTGTCTTATATTCTCAAACTAATAACTTTCCAGCAAATGAATAGCTGATAATTTTTCGATATTTTTTAACTGATAGCATCTGGGTTTTTTATAAATAATTAATTATTTAGGGAAAGATTTTATGTGTTTTACACAAAACATCTACAATGTATCATAAATCATTATGTAAATTGGCAAAAATATTTCAGTTGTCATTATACAGTAAACATAATGTTTTTGTTTTTAATAAATTTAAATTAAAACCTTTATTATCAAATGTCTATTTGCATTTTGATGCCTATTTCATTAAAATATTTATAAAGTGTATCAAAGATCACAATCATAAAAAAAGAAAACAAAATTGAAAGATGAAACACGTCTCTGCTTATTGCAAGTTTTAATTTAAAATGCAACGATTTTTCATTAACACTTCATTACATACTATCATGGAGAAGCTGTAGAAATTGAATACATTTTGGTCTGTAACCAGCTACTTTCAAAAGTTTCCATAACCTTTTTCGTTCTGTATAAACTGATCAATAGAAACTTTAATTAAAATCAGATCGTACAATTTTATTAATTTTTTATTGAAAAAATTCCATTTGTTTGAAATTAACATTTGTCCACGTTTGAAATTAACATTTTTCCACGTTACTATAAAGCATCTCTACATATCTCATTAAAATCATTCAGGTTGTTATATTACAAAAAGTTATTTAATTTTATTAAGGTGGTTATTTAAAGTTGTAATTATAAATTTATTAAACGCACATTGATTACGTAAGTAATATTTACTGAGGCTATAACCTCGATAATATGCATATAAAATGCGATAGTAAAGACCTCTACAGGTGTTTTAACCAAAATGCGATAGTAGGGACCTCTACAGGTGTTTTAACCACAAGCTTATGCGATGCATAGTGTAAGCTTGTGGTTAAAACACCTGTAGAGGTCCTTACTATCGCATTTTATACGCATATTATCGAGGTTATAGCCTCAGTAATATCATAAGCTTGTGGTTAAAACACCTGTAGAGGTCCCTACTATCGCATTTTATATGCATATTATTGAGGTTATATCCTCAGTAAATATTACTTAAGGTGATTATATAATTTATCTGACGAATATATCATTAATATGCCATCTTAATTTTTGTGTCATACACAAATGTTGATCAAAATGCTCTCTTCACCTTCACTAACATTATTAATATTATATTAAGAAGTATTTTTCAATTATTTAAAAGAATAATAATGCTTTTCAATTCTATATATATAGTAATATAGAAAGTCAGGTTCATATATATATATATATATATATATATATATATATATATATATATATATATATATATATATATTGTAACAATTTAAATAAATCAATTGCCATTTGTAACAATATTTATCAATAATATAAATATGTATTTGTAATTATTAAATTAATATAAAAGATATGTATTTGTAATTATAATTTGTAGCTATTTCAATTCATCATAGCATAGACAAAGAAAATATCAGTATTAAAGATTCTTGGTATTTATTTATATATTGGGGCAGTCATTTAAACAATAAAACATACTGGACATTGTCATCTAATAAAAATAATATTAAACATAGCAACTGAATAAAAGTACCCATTGTGAGATTCCTGGAGTGCTTTATGCTTATCTCCAATACTAGATTCTTCTAACAAAGAATCCTTCTATCCTTCTTTCCAAATATATAAGACCATTCATGGTCATATGCACACACTGGTGCTATTCATGACAACTTATAAAAAAATATATTTTATAAAACTAATATTATGAAGTTGGAAAGGGATGATATCACTCTTTATTCAGTTTAGCTAAGTACATGTGTTTTCCCATGAGCGCCACTAGATTGTTTTCAATCTAGATAAGTATCTATTTATAGTGTACTTGAGTTCAAACTCATTCAATACATATTTATTACACATGACTTGGATGACTATTGAACAAAAATGACATTCTTACATTTTATCTATATTGATAAAATTACACGATCCCAATATTACCAAAGTTTATACTATAGATCAAAGATTTTTATAGACATTGCTAGCTCATTAGCGTATATTGATGAACAGACATGTATAATCCTATTCACGGCTTCCAAACAAGCATGTGAAGACCATTATTGATATTGATGGCCATTTAACTAAATTATTTATCACAATAAAGGTAATAATGATGATGATGATAATAATATCATAATAATGATAATAATAGTGATGTCATAATAATGATTATAATAGTGATGATGATACCAGCCATGGCTTATCAATAAACTCACAACAATAAATTCATCTTTATAAACTTATAGGCATCTATTAAAATTATCCTATTTCATACTGGGATTTAATAATACTAATGGTGATGATTGATCATCATGAATCTCTTTGCATAATATTCAAATTTCTATAAACCCCTATTTACTAAAATATATTCATTACGCTAAACGTTAAATTTAATGATTATAATTTATTAATGATGATTGATGGCGATCATAACTTTTATATAGTATTATTTGAAACATTTCCTTTTTTTTTTACTAATAACATGATATCCATCTTTGATGAGGATGATCTAAATTCATTGACACAACACAATTTTAGCTTTCTATGTTGAACTATAATTATCAAAATTTGTTTATTCTCAAGCATAATCCTTAAATACTTAAATATCAACATTCTAGTTTACCTATTATTTTGCGGACGCTTAATATTTGCAAGTAATTGCTCAATATATATGAATGGTAATACTTAATAACTGCGAGCAATGATGCTGAATTAAAATGATAGAATTAAGAAAAAAAAAAAAAACACAATATTCTTAATAATTACTCGGAAACCAATTAAGATATATAATTATATTTTATTAACACTACTACTCTTTCTTTCTTTTAAAGTTAAATCGACAATTAAATAAATGGCTTATTAATATAAAAATTCATATAAGTATAAGCAAATAAACTTAATATATAGGTTTATCACCTTTCTTGATATCTCAAAATAAGCTGACTTAAATCAATATTAAAAAAAAATACATATTCTATAAATGCTTATTTAAGAATTTTCTTACTTATCATATCATAAAATAAATTTCAGGTGTTACTTGTATGTGTTATTTCATTTCCATTCAAATGTAATGCCCTACTTTTTTAATTTACTATTTTAAACTAATCATATATAACCTATTCTTTGATGTGTTTGGATAAACAGTTACACATTCACGCATTCGGTAATGTTAACATATATGTTTAAAATGTATACCCAAAAATTACATATATAAAAATATCTTTTTCTTTTGCAACCTTATAGCGAAAGAAAATAAAATACATATATTAACTTTTAATATGCAACAAGATAAAATAAAAATAAAAAAAACATTATAAATGCATATATCTATAGGTTGCTCATTATCATTAACAACTGAAGAACAATTAAAAAAAAAACATTTCAACATTACAATATATAATAAAAAAAATAAAATAAAAATAATGAAAAATTTAAGTTTAAAGATTTAAATTATGTTTGTGCTATGTTGTGAGATATTGCAAATAACTATAGATAAACAAGTCTTTAATGTTTCTGTATCAAAAAAGAAAATTGCTTTGACCAGTAAATTAAGGTTTACTTTTAATAAGTAAAAGAATAAAATCGGTTAAAGAAAGTTCATATTTACCCGTCTACTTTTTACTTCTTATTAATGTCCTGAATTTGAATTTTAGACTGCATTTCTTTGCTCACCAAAAAAAAAAAAAAAATCATTGCAGATACTTTTAAGATAATGCTGAATCAATTGACTTTGCTTGTTTTTTTTTTAAGTCCATTATTATTCGCTGTTGATTGGCTTCCTTCTACCATTTAATAAAAAAAAAAAAAAGTTATTATAAGTACTTTGAATAAGTAGGTACCGGTGGATTTGCTTGTTTCTCTTCTTTAAAAAAATAATTGCTGTTGACACTTTAGATGATTGAGGTAAATCAACAAAAATTTGATTTATGGCTTCAAACTTGGTTCTACATGGCTGTTATGGATTTTCTCTTCCTCCTATTTCCTCTTCTCCATGGGTTGAAAGGCAATGAGCTTTTAATAAGACAGGAACTAGGAACAAAGCATTCCATATAGCTTGCGTGGTTGGCTTCAAAATTTATCATTTTTGTTGGTTATTACTGGATACATGATTTCATAGATAGATCAGCGATTTTGACTCTTTCTGTATTAATCAGGAAGCAGAAGAAATGGTTTAGCAATGCAAAGGCATATTCTTATGCATAACCAAATATGTTAATATCTTTTTTTTTATAATTATTACTAGCTTATAATAAATTCAATCTTGTTCCATTTCTCTCCTATTCTTTAATATTGCTTGAAAATTGCTTTATATAAACGCACATTTCATTTGCTCTTTTTTTTTTTTTTTTTCAACTTTCAAAGAGTGAGAAAAAAGAATTAAAGCGTTCACTCTCTTTTTTTAAAAAAAAAGATTCGAGCTTACATTTCTGCTTAAGAATTATAACAAGGAAGGACCCACTGAGTTGAGTCTCAAAATAATAATAATAATTTAAGTGATCATCTCTCTAAAGAAATTTATTACTGACTCTTAAAAAACTTTATGATTAACTGCCTAAAAAAATTGTTTTAATCGTTTATATCGCAAAAAACATCTGGAAATCTTTATCTTAAAAAAAAATCAAAGCTTCACAAGTTTGACTTAAAATTAATGCTATCGTTACTACATCAAAGCACCTCTTTTGTAAAAATAATTTTAAGATACAGATAACAAAAAAGCTGGAATCCATAGCCATCAGAAATAAGTGTAAAAGCATCTTTGTGTTTGTACCGATCTATTCATTGTTTCACACGTGTACAATTTTTATCTCCTAATATAACAATTTTATTTCACACTTTTCTGATTTACTCTATTTTAACAAAATGAAAGTTAAATAAATTTAACACATATTATTTAATAAAATAATATTATATAATAAATCATAAAAAGAACTGCTTATTCATAATAATAGAACTATACATATAAATCTCTGTATATATAAAAGAATAAAAAAAAAATTTTTTTTTTTTTAAATAATTGAATACTGTATGTATATGTACAATATATATAGCTATCTGGCTTGTTAGGCTAAGTTTGAAGACTTTACTGGTCTGAAAAATTTCATGCTTGCAAACTGATAGAAACTTTTTGCATAAACACTTGGAGTCAGTGTTTAGATCTAGTTTCTAGCTCTATCCTTCACTGGTGATAGCAAATTAGCTTGAAATCAGCTGATCTGAAAGTGGAAAAAATGAAAGAGATAGTGAATTCTGACTATTTTGTCATTTATGTAAACAAACGTACGCTTGGTCGGTGTTTTTGGTAAAATGCCATTTATTGATCATAAATACAAGTGACAGCAAGTTAACGTGATTATAACTTGTTTTTGCTTTTCATAAATGTACCTTTAAAGGTTTTTTCAATGATATATCTTGCAGAGGCTTTGGCTATGTGGTGAAACTGAACTGAGATCAGACCCATATAGCGATCTGACTTGTTAGGCTGAGTTTGAAGACTTTACCAGTCTGAAAAATTTCATGCTTGCAAACTGATACAAACTTTTTGCATAAACACTTGGAGTCAGCATTTAGATCTAGTTTCTAGCTCTATCCTTCACTGATGATAGCAAATTAGCTTGAAATCAGCTGATTTCAAAATGAAAGAGATAGTGAATTCTGACTCTTTTGTCGTTTATGTAAACAAACGTACGCTTGGTCGGTGTTTTTGGTAAAATGTCATCTATTGATCATAAATACAAGTAACAGCAAGTTAACATGATTATAACTTGTTTTTGTTTTTCATATATATATATATATATATATATATTGCTTGCATTATCTATATATATATGTGTGTGTGTTTATGTGTGGATTTTAAATAGATTATTATAGTAATGAAATTTTAATTTTATCTTAAAAACAAACTTTATTAGGTCAAAAAAAAATGTTACATTTTGTAAATAAAAAGGCAATTAATAAAGGAGAAAAAAATGACAAACTTAGGTGAAGCTAAAACAATTGTTAATTAATTGTTGATTAAAAGCCTTATGTCCATTGACAATGTCCAAAGTTGGCAATTGTTTTGATAGTCATTGTACACTTGTGTTTCTGGAAGCCTAAACAACTTCCAAGTTTTTTCATATATGATGATAGCAATTGGTCTTTTGCTTTTATTTTTTTTGATTGTTTGTATGAGGCAAGAGTTCTGATCTGGATTAGGGTGTGTATATGTCATTTTACATCTCACATACCAGAATAAGTAAGTAATGAATATTGATATTCTAATAATTGGAAACTGTTTGGTTTTAATACTTTCCTGTAAAGATATTATAGTGTAGTAATTTTATGTTATTATAGATAATTTGTCAGATTGTTCCCAGAGCATTGCAAGATGTGATAATATGGTTTTATGTTTTCTCTTCTCTGTGACATGTGGGGCATATGGGGCATATAGGATCAATTTTTGTGATATTCCATTTATTATAAAGGGAAGATAGAGTTGGCATAGCTTCAATATTTATTTTTTTATCTCAAAGTCCAGGAATTTTGGCTCAAGTGACCAATATTTGAATAATGTGGTAATTTATGATTGGTTAAGCCCAATCTTGTTATTTGAGTGGGTGGTTTTGGGTTCATTAGCTGATGTGCTTCCCATATATTTATTTTGTTGGTAAAACATTCTACTGAAATACCTCCATACCACAGGATATTCTGTGTTTTTGTTACTAGCCAGCTAGTTTTCTTTTGGGGTGGAGTGTCTGTTGGCTGAATTGCTTGAAAAATTTGTGTATAGCCATATTTAATTCCCAGATTGTATAGAAGGGTGTGTGTCTTTTGAATAATCATGGCTAGAATGGCATGTAGTGACATTCCATTGAATTTATGATGGAATTGTATCTTATTTATGCTGATGGCCACAGTTTTATTCTTCCAAAAGTGCCTGGCACATAATTTTTTGATTTTGTTTATGAAGAATTTTGGTGTGGACATGATAGGCAATAGTAGAAGATTCTAGACATTACCTTTATGTTTAGTAAAACAACCTTTCCCTGAAGTGAGAGAAATATTCCTGATAGGGTTTTGGTTATTTTTTTAGTTGCTTGTATTATGTTCTCTTGGAGCTCCTTTAACATAGCTGTTTGAGACTTGTAGATTGGAAATCCAAGGAATGACTGTAGATCAACATGAAAGTTTGATGTTTTTCCCTGTTAATATACACCATGTTGATGGTTTTCTTATGTTTATTTTGAGGCCATAAAATTCAAAAATGACTTGATTATTTGACATAATTGTGGTATTTATTAGACAGTAGAATGACAACTATGTTGTCCATGTATGCTATTGCTTTAATATTTCTGTTTAATGCTGGAATGTACACTCCAGGCAGTAGAGAGTCTATGCTTTTAAGGTGTGGGTTTATGTATAGTGTAAATAAGAGGGAGATATGTGATCCTTGTGAAATTGAGGATATGGGGGTGAAACCCTTGGTGAATGATCCGTTTAGTGAGATATGTATCTCTCTGTTGATGAGCAAGTTTTCTATAATATGAACTGTCTCAGTAGGTATGTCAATGTCTGAGAGAGTTTCCAGTAGTATTTTTATGTTAACTGAATCACATGCTTTTGATATATCCAGTTGAATAGCCAGAGGCATTAACTGCCTATGAGACCTAATATAGTCTATTAGTATTTTAGTCTCACCTGTGGCTATCAGAGCAGTGATCCCTTTGTTGTATATTGTGATACTGTCAATTGGTTAAGGATAGTGGATTGAATCTTGTCCTCAATGACTCCCTCTATTATTTTGATAAGCAGAGGGGACATAGCAATTTGCCTAATGTTTGTCATTAGGGTAAATTCCTTGTTCCTTTTCATGAAAGGAACAAGAGCAATTGGGTATAGGTCCTTTATTATTTTTCTGTCTTCTGCCAGTAGATTGATTATTCCCATCATTATTTGAAATGGAGAATTGGCTAAGGTGGGATATGAGGAATTTTGGAATTGCATGCATCCCAGGGTATACATTGTCAGATAATGAGGTAAGTATTGATTTAAGGTCTTTCTCAGTTATATCATGTTCCACTCATGAACCACAGCCATCCCTAAATCCATCTGGAAGTGAAGGGCATAATTCAAGAAAGGTCCTGAGATGCTTCTGATCACCTCTAGCATATGATGTCCTGTAATGTTGACTCCATTATGTGTTAAATGTGATGGTGTTTGTTGTTTCTTTTTTGCTCCCAGTGCCCATCTTAGATAACTATAGGTCCAGAAGTGTTGACCAGCAAGAAATATATATTCCATCAGGATCTTCTGCTTAGATTTGGATTGCACCTTTAATCTGACGACATATTCAATGTCATTAGGTTGATTTGATGAATTATTGATTTTTTTGTTTATTTCAGCTAGATTCTTCATGTGAGTTGTAGCCCCTTTTAACTTTTGAGTATATTGTTGAATAACTGTTTGTAGTATTTGAACAAAAGCAAACCATGCTGTTTCAGGAGGCTATGTGCCTCAGATGGTATTGCTTCTGTAGTGGTGGATTTTGTAAGCATCCTGGTGGATTTATTTTGCCTGATTCAAACCATTGTCCACATTTATCATAACCACCATGGCCAGATGGTCTAAAAAGGCCACATTCTGCAATGTGGCCTCCAAGCCATAATGAAATTCCAATGTGTAGAAAACATCAATCAGGGACTGACATTAAACGCTCCAGAATGGAAAGAAGCCCTCTCTGCTGATGAATCCCCTATTGAGAAGGTTCAGATATTTGGATACCAGGTTAGCATATGTGACCTTAAAGTTACCTAGTAAGATGGTTGGCCAGCTGTTACTTTTATTTGTGTATACATACATGGTATTGAATGTTGTTGCTCCATAGGTGATGTTTAATGCTATGATATTTTTGTCATGGTAGATTAAATTTGTTTATGGTTGTTGGTTGTTTATTACAACTCCTCCAGCAGGTGCATAGTTCATAGTGAGTTCTTTTGAAACCAAGCACTTCAAGCTTTTCCAAGATTTTGTAACTTGATTCTGAGTGGTACTTGGTTTCACCAGGGAATAAAATATGGGGAGTGTGAGTTTTAAACCAATGCCTTATGGCATATATTCTAGAAAGGGAGTTGGAGTCCCCTCACATTTATGCCAACAATCTTACATTTCATAATTGAAGTCTGTTATTACACTGTTATCCACCACATGCTGATTTTTATTAGCCTTATCAGATTTGACTATTTGTGTTGATAGCATCTCTTGTGATTTGAAATCAGTGTGGATAGGAAGGCTGTCTTGTATTTGCACAGAGTTTGGGTCTTCTTTATGGCTATGTGGAGATAGATAGTTTTTCAGCTGTTGTTTTTTTTTTTTTCGCTTTTTTTTTCACCACTGGCACTTTGCTATATGCATTTGGGTCATGGTAAGTTTCTTGATCTTGTGCATGATAGTTCAGAAGATGACTTGAAAAATTTAATTTTAATAAATTAAAGTCAATACCACTACTTTATATTCAGAGAAAACATTGAAAATATTAAATATAACTTTAATGTATTTTTCATACTGAGTAATTCATTTTTTGAAATGAACATGCATTTCGAATGCAATCCTTTTATCAAAACAGCAATAAATGAAAATAGAAATTATACATTTTAATATATATATATATTTAAAATTATATTCAATCGAACATATAAAATTAAAAAGGTCTGATTCATCAAGGAGTCGTCTATATTATTAAGAAACCAGTCCTCTTTAATTTTATGTTTTCTGTTATTACATTCCATAATAACCATCAGTATTTTTTTTACGATTAAAAATATTACAAATTATTTTTTCAGGTTCTAAAATTACAAATGATCTATTTTAACTTTACATAAAATATAGATGCTGTAAGATTAAAATAGTGTTTATATATTTATAATAAATCTAAAGTAGATCATCAATATTTTTATAATAAAGAAATATTTGGTCATATTTTTAATTCTTAAAGAAGTGCAGGTAGGTTTTACTGAACGTAATGATAGGGTAAGTAAAATTAAACAGACATGGTTTACTAATAATAAAAACCCATTGATGAACAGAATATGTAATAGTGATATATTCAGTAGATTTGGGAATATAGACACTTAATGACACAATTTCATATTTTCATTATTTTGAATCTAATGAAAATCTTGGAAAAGAGTGTGAAAACGCATCAAGATTGTATTTAATATTTTCTCACTGAATATGTAATTTATATAGCTTTTAATTAATTACATTTTAAACATATATGTTATTATAGTTATTTATAAATTAATTGTGAACCATTACTAAGAAAAATAAATAAATAGTCGTTGACAGAATATATCATTAAAAATATATCAAATAAATTCGAATTCACACTTAAAGAGTTTTAGAATAAATTTACTAACATTTGAATGAGTTAAAACAAGTAAAGTATGACTTTCTAAAACAACAAAAATCATAGTTAAAACATGATATTTAATATTATTTCTTAGGGATAGCTTAAATTATTTTCCCATTTTTAGTGTAATATTTTCTTGTAGTTTTTTTAACTCGAGCTTGCATGTTATTAGTTATATCTGCTATGTCTGAGAGTTTCTATCTTTCAGAAAATGAGTCAGATTGCATAAGGAAATAAGTGAGCATACATTTGCTATTTTATACACATTTAATTTATATTTAAACACTATAAAAGTACAAATATTTTACATATTAGTTGGTAAAGATAAATACAATAAATCTTACCTTACTCTATAAAGTTCAAATGTTACCCATTCATGTCTGATATTTACAGTTTTAATCACTTCAGCCATGGAATCTTATTAATTATTCTGATGCATTTTATATCTGCTCCATACTGGAAAATCCTGGACTGAGATAATAAGAATAGGAGTCTGCACCCTTTTGCCCTCATCAGTTTATCAAGCATGGAGTAACAACACAGGTATGTGACATTTCAGTTCACTAATTTACAAATACTCAGATGTCCTTCTCCCACTCTATAAATAAATGGTGCCTTTAATTGAAAATGAAATCTTTAAACTTAACTGGCGATCGTCATACTCTGGAAACCCTGGGTATGTTCACTCCATCTTCATCTGGGACATATGTATGTTCCCATCTCTTTAGGTGTTTCTAAGTCTAATTCATTGTCATGATCAGTTTCATTTCCAGGCCTTCTATTTAGCTTTGTTTCTGGAAACATGTCAAAATCATCATCTGAATTAGAGTGTTCACATCGAAGGCGAAGGTGATTTATGTGTTTTCTAAATGCTTTTCCATTTTTCTAATTAGGTGTTTCTAAGTCTAATTCATTGTCATGATCAGTTTCATTTCCAGGCCTCCTATTTAGCTTTGTTTCTGGAAACATGTCAAAATCATAATCTGAATTAGAGTGTTCACATTGAAGGCGAAAGTGATTTATGTGTTTTCTAAATGCTTTTCCATTTTTCTAATCAACCAGATGAATCTGCTTTGATAATAAGTGTTTAACCACTCCTGGAATCCATTTACATTTCAGCACATTGTATATCCAAATGCTTTCCCCAGGTAAAAATTTCTTAACTTAAAAAGGTTGTCTGCCCTTAACTTTGTCAGGTAACAATTGAGACAGATGAGTGCAGAAGATATGACACATTAATAACTCAGCCAGTGTTTTTTTCAGTTGCCTTATTCAGAGTAAAATGCTGCATGTACCTGGCTTGTATGAAAGCTTCCAACATGTTCTGTAATTTTAGTTTTTTAAACTAAATTTCAGATGTTGAACTCCTTTCTCAGTTGTACCATTACTTTCAGGATGGTATGGAGGCATAAGAGTGTGTTTTATTCCTCTGTCACTCAGAAAGTCTATAAATTGTTTTGAAGTAAAAGCCAAGCCATTATCAGTCAGAATATATTCCAGATAGCCATGCATATCAAACAATTCATTTAACACTTTGGATGGTACTTTTAGCACTGGTATCCTTAACCAATCTGTACTCAATCCATCCTGAATACACATCAATCAATAACAGTATTAAATGTATATTTAATGCAGTCCATATGAATGAGCATACACATAGAACTAGGCAGTTTCAAATTGTTCAGGATATAATTTAGTTGTCTGTTGACAGTTTACACATTCTTTTATCATAATTTCAATATCAGTTGTCAAATTTGCCACTACACATATGATCTTTCTAGAGCTATCATACACACAACTTCTGGGTGTCCTTGATGCAATAGTTGCAGTATGCATCCATTTTCTCAGGCAAACGAAATTGCTTTATTTAATTCTCTGGGACATATTTATTGGCATCTGTTTCTTATCCATTTTATAAGTTGGACATAATCTTTATTTTTCTTTGTCCAATTGGTTATGACATTGCTATTTATGTATTTTGAATTTAGCATGTCAATGTAGTTCATTTCTTTAATTTCTTGTAAGTTTTCTTTAATGTCCGGCAATCTAGACAAAGCATCAGCACATCCTATCTTTTTTCCTGGCTTATATAACAACTTGTAATCATAATATGACGAAATGTCTATCCACTGTAACATATGTTGACTCGAAGATTCAGGTACCTTTTTTTCACAGCCAAAAATTCTCATTAGAGAGTGATGATTGGTATAAATCATAAAATTATGTCCATACACATATCAATGGTACTTTTTTACTGCAAAAACCATGGCCAATGCTTCCTTGTCCACTTGGATATAGTTTTTTGCTGGTGTCAGCACTCTAGTAGTGAAAGCAATTGGGGATTCCCCTTAATGGCACAGATGTGAGGTGACAGCTCCACCACCATATTTGGATGCATCTGTTGTAATTCACACATACCAATCACTCCGGTAATAAACTAACAGTGCTTTTGGTGTGAGCAAATCTTTTGCAACTTTAAATGTGTTATCCTGTTCCATATTCTAGACCCAACATTGTTTTTTATACAATGGCAATAATACATGAAATTTTTCTGCTAAAAAGCTTTGATAAAAATTTAACAGTCCCAAAAATGCTTGCAGCTCTTTCACCTTTCTTGGATTTTCTGCATTCTTTATGGCTTTCACCTTTTCAGGATCTGGATGATAACTATTTGCATTTTTATAATATGTCCTAGGAATTTAATTTCTCTGAAATACCAGATGCATTTTCTTACATTTAATTTTGCTTTGGCTTGTGCTAGCTTTGAGCAAACCAGATCTGCTCGCTTTTCAAGCTTGGCCTCTGATGCTACAATAATCAGAATATCATCAAGATAAGAGATTATGCCATCCATGGATCTAAACAACATATCCATTTTTGCTTGGAAAATGTTTGGTGTGACTGTTATGCCATATGGTAATTTGTTGTACATATCCATTTTTGCTTGGAAAATGTTTGGTGTGACTGTTATGCCATATGGTAATTTGTTGTACTTAAATAATCCTTTATGTGTAGTTAATGAAAGTAATTCTGCTATATTTTTTGTTATAGGGATCTGGTGGAAGGCAGACTTCAAATCTATTTTAGCAAAATGATTAGCTTTCTGTAATAACACCAGCACCTCTCACACACTCAGAATCAGATACGCTCCCTTGTTTATGTATTTATTAATTGTGATTCAATAATCCTTATATAACCATATACTTCATCTATTTCATAATAGACCCTATAGGGGTCACCTAAGATGACTCTTCCATAGGAGTTAAAACTCCTTTAGACACCAGAATCCATTATTGCATTTTCTACCTTCTATCTCATCACAAATGGTACCTTTCAAGGTTTAGATGTAACTGCTTTTGCTTCCTTTACCAATTCTACATCAACTGGTCTTGTTCTGAATTCAGATAATTTTAGTATAAACAATTCCAGATATCATTATTTCATTATATTTTCAACATGAACCAGTTTATTTATATGTATTCCCAAAGAAGAAAACCAATTTTTACCCAGTAGTGGGCTAATATCCTTATTTACTACATATAGTACCAGGAATTTACATCTCAAATTTAATGGCACTGGTACAGTAACTTTCCCACATAGGTCAACTGTATTTCCATTTATGTCTGTGACCAGAACATCTACTTTATATACTTTATATAGATTTAGCTTATTATCATTATTACAGTCTTGTGTAATATTATTCTAGTCTTTATGGGACATTACTGACAAACCAGCACCACTATCCACTTCCATAGTGATTCATTTTCTGAAAATTTGCAACTCTAAAAGAATATGATCCATTTTCATGTCACTATTATTTATGGCCTTGATGAATGATTTTTTTAATTCCACCTCTCTCCAAGATTTGAAATCTGGCTTCTTCCTCAGAGACTCACCATCTTTGAAATAACATACTGTCACTAAGTTTTCTCTTGCATTACAGTTTCTGCACAATTTATCATTATGCCTGCAACTATTTACAAAATGTTCCATTTTTCCACAGCAATTACATTTTTGTTGTTTGCTATGGCTACTGGGAATCGTGATGTTGTTTTTTTTTTACTTTTCTCTACTGAATAATATTTTTTCAGGAGAATTTTGATCTGGTACACACTCAGCTGTCATATTTAGCATGGCTTCCTGTGCGACACATTTATCATGGCATTTTTGTAGGCAAGATCTGGATCACTCAACAGCATTTTTCTAAAATTATTATCCATCACCCCATACAAAAATTGTTACTTCAGGATCAAAATCACAGTCCATTGCTAGTTTCTTTAATGCCAAATCATAGTCCATGTATTTTTCCTGTGGTAACTGCATCCTATTTGTTAGCCTAAGATGTGCAATCCAATTTCAGGTTTTTGACATAAAATATTTGTTCAGTCTCTATATAAACTTTTGATATGTTAGGTCTTCTGGATGTTTTAGATCAGTAAGCCTATTCACCAATTGGATCACATCTTGTCTCACAAATAGTATAGAAATTTTATAGCGGTCATTTTTGATTTTGTTTATGAACAAATAATATTCAACCTGTGTAATATAGCTTTTCCATGAGTCACCATTATTTATGTTGACCTTGCATATTGTTGAATTAGCAGACAACATGTTTTCTTCTCCTGCTATTTAAATTTATGGTGCATTGCTTCTCTTTAGGTTCCGAACTGTTGAACTGTACCACTCTGCAATGTATGAGGGTTTCTACCTTTCAGAAAATCAGTCAGATAACATAAAAAAATAAGTAAGCATACACTTGATAATTTATATATATTTAATTTACATTTAAACAGTATGAAAGTACAAATATTTTACATAATAGATTATAAAGATAAATACAATAAATCTTGTGTTACGCCATAAAGTTCAAATGTTATCCATATGTGTCCGAGCTTTACAATTTTAATCACTTCAGCCATTTTCACTTATGGCTTTACAATTTTAATCACTTCAGCCATTTTCACTTAGGGCTTTGTCACAGAATCCTATGAATTATTCTGATGCATTTTATATCTGCTCTGTACTGGAAAATCCTGGACTGAGACCATGAAAATAGAATTCTGCACCCTTTTATCCTCATCAGTTTATCAAGCATCTCTTTCAGGAGCATGAATAAACTGCACACTCTCTTTAAATTTATTTACTAGAATAACAATACAGGTACATGAAATTTCAGTTCATTAATTTACAAATACACAGCAATATCTAAGTCATGTACATTGACAACATTAATGATATCTACTTTAAAGATTCACTCTTCATTGTAAATTTAAAATTTCTGTAAACTTTATATAGCATTTTTAAAATAATAATAAGGGACACAGCTTTAAATTGTCTTAAAAGATTTCTAAGCATAAGATATTAACACTAATTCATTGTAAATCAAAAGATTTCATGAATGTTAGTGTGAAATAGAAACTGTGGACTTAATCAGTGAAGTAGTTAATAGCTCCACACTCTCAAATCAAAATGTTTTAGATTCACCTATACACCCGGGTCTCATTTTATGCAGATTTATTTAATGCGATTTTGAAGTTATGCATGTTTCTTTTTAATATCTTTGTATGCGGTTTTCTTTTATGCGATAAAAATTATTAGATCAGAAGTCGAGCTCTGATAATGCACTATTACATTAAATATTATAAATTTCATGCACTCACATCATATTTAAAGTAATAGCGCATTATCGGAGTTCGATTTCTCTCTAATAATTTCAATATTTTCAGCATTTTATAATAGTACTGTAATAGATTTTATGCAATAAAGAAGTTCATAAGTCACTTAAAATCAGGGTTTCCCCATTTTATATACACATGTTAAATATTACAAGACTATAATGTAAATCTGTTCAAATGTTACAGATGAAAAATACTATGTATGTTATTGTTTTTGCATTTTAAATCATGTTCTATTTTTGCTTTTTATAAAAAGAGTACCTAATCAATTAATCATTTAGTGTCCACAAGTTTATTTTTATAAGGTGAGTAACAGCAGTGGGCACAATTAAATTTGACAATTAAAATCTGATTTTTAATTGTAATTAACAATTTAAAAATTATGTAACATGATCTGAAATTAAGGTGATGTGAAATGATGAAATTTGATTTTTAAACAGAATTGAAAATTAAAAAATTAAAGACAAAAATAAGAATTTAATTTTTAATTGTTAGTTTTAATTAAATTTTGCCCAACAGTGGTGAGTCAGTGTTTTTTTATTATTGTAAGTCTAAGTTCTTATTTTTATTTTAAAATTTTAGTTTACTCTAACGGAGAGAAAAAAACACCCAAGAAAATAAATTTTTTTGTAAATAAAAATTTCAATTTTAGATCACTTAGCAAAAGCAAAATGGAAAGGATCAACAGCGATTGGAAAATGTTTTAGTTGTATTTCCTCTTGACTTCATTTAAGGAGAAGCTGCAGTACCTCACATCACATCACATTATGATGAATCTGATGTCTCAAGTAGTGATAATGATTAAAATACCATACATGTATGAATAAAATGTAAATTACGCATAAAAGTATATTGTTTTGAATAAAAATTAAATACTGTAGTCAATAAAAAAAGTAAAAAAAGTTTGTCTTGTATCAATTTTTTTCAAATTTGAAATTTTTTATTAGTCATATTTTATTTTCTTATTTTTTTTTATGCGAATTTTTAAGTAATTTTAAGTTGTTGCTTTGCTTTTAGGTGATTTTTGGAAAATTACAGTATGTATCCCCCATTTTTCAAGGTAAATTAAATCTATTTTTGTGCGATTTCTTTTGTGCGCATTTTCTGAGGAACCTATCTACCACATAAAATGAGACCCAGGTGTATATTTTTTAAAAAAAGTACGTTGAAGATAAGAGTGGCCACTCTTGTCTTTTAAAGTCATTAATCTTGTGTTAAAGATTTGTAGAAGTCCCTACTATTGAAGTTCAGGTGCATAGACTTATGGTGATAGCCTTAATATTTATATTACTTAACTCATTATTGTAAAACCTACAAATAAACAAAAATTAATATTCATCTAGAAGAAATTAAACTAGTTAGAAGTAACTTCGTGCCAAATTTCTGTCTTCTTTCCATTCTTTCTTTCTTATCCTCATTCTATCATTCAATATTTTATGTATATATTTAAAAAGTATTTCATTTACTTTAAAAAAACAAACTAATTTTTTAGTAAAATGCAGAGGAATAAATTCTAAAAATGGACACACATACATTAATATAAAATTTAGAAACAGCTAAGAATAAAAACAAAACTGAAACGATTAAAGTAATATTTTACATTCAACTTCTAAAAAATAAAGCCATCATTTTCTTACTAATGAAAATAAAATCCAATAGTTCACATTAAATAATAAAAAAGTGAATAATTAAAGGATCATCTGACAATTTTAGTAGCGGAAGTGATAGCTTCAATTTAGAAACAAATAATTTTCAAATCTATAACTCAATCATTACATTATAATACGTAGGATGGTATATAATTATTAATTGTAAATAGGTTATAATATTAAAGTAAAATATAAACCATCTATGAAATTCAAAAATTGTCAAATAATTACTGCAACAACTTGAATAAATCATTATTCGGCAGCAATCATTTACGAGAAGATTTATTGAATATTGTTTTAACATCTTTATACACTTTTTAGACTATAGTCTATTTTGATTTTTTTTCAGTTACAACTATCCAATTGGTAAATGAATATTGTAAAAATTAAACTGAAATTATTTTTTCTAGAATTATACAAATATCAATTGTCAAAAATAGTATCAAATTTATTCAAATTTTTGTTTATTTTTGCTTTTTATTTTACTGCTTAACTCAAACTGACCAATTTTGAGCTTCTTGACTCACCTCAGTAATGAGTTAGAACATTCAGACACTAGAATTAAAATACCAATTCAAAAGCCAGCACTTATCTAATATGTAACTATTAAATAGAAAATATAAACTTCTAAACATGTAAATGTCTTTAAATCATTAATATAAGTTTGTTAGAGCTATTGGTATGCTCCCTATATTACAGGTCTGAAATACAAGCTTAAAAAACAAAGTCACATGATATATGACTTGCTTTATTGATTATTATAATTTTGCCTTTGAGGTTTTGGTTATGTTATATTGCTAAGGCTATTAAGGTATGGTAGATCTGAATTTGGTTCAGTCCCATATAGCTATTTAAGTTAGATAGCTGGATTTAAAGACATTTATGTGTCTAAAAAATTCAGATTTTCTACTTAATGGTTATGTATTAGATAAGTGCTGGATTTTGAGTTGGTATTTTAGATGTAGTATCTGAATGTTCTAGCTCCTCACTGAGGTGAGCCAAAATGCTCAAAATCAATCAATCTGAGGATAAAAATAATTTTAGATAGAAATTCTAAATGTTTTTTTTTCAGCACTTATCAATAAAAGCTTGTTAGAGCTATTGATAAGCTAGCTATATTACAAATATGTAAATAGTTATAAGATTTTAAAGTTATTTTCAATGTAAAATGGAAACTGATTGGTTTTAAACTCTAAGACACCTTTGCATTATTTTCATGTCAAAGACTATTGCTCTTATCAGTTTCTTTACTATTCATGTTAACTTTTAGTATTTATGCTTATGGATCAATATAAATATGTTTTAGATATCTTCGTTTTAATACTAATATTTCTTTTTAAAAAAACAACAATGTTATTATTTATACAATTTTGTTCAAGTTTAATTTTACAAGAGGAGAGTTCACATATTCTTGATGATTTAATTCCAAAAATAAAAAATTCAAATAATTTATTTATAAATTAAATAAAGTACATTGTTGTTTTGAACGCTTCATAAAAAATTGTGTTTTTTTATAATTGTTGTATTAGTATACTTATGTTTTATACATTAAATAACATACCATCATATATAGAGTTTACATACAACTAATTAATCATATGCATATTAATTAGTTTACTTCTTTTTGTAGGAAGAAATTGCAATAAGAATAATGATTAGAAAGTTTACTGTTTCACATCCTTAATTTAAGTATTATATATCTTTTACAACTAATCAAGTTTCCATGCAATTTTTTTTATAACATTTCCCAGAATTATCACTGAAGCAAAGCTAATTACGCATGTTAAATTAGCTAAGTTTAATCTTAAAATGAACTATAAATGCAGGAATTAAAAAAATAAGTTGATTTAAAAAAAAAAACACAATTATGCGCTATAATAAATATTTGTTGGCTTTAAATATATAATATGCTGTGTGTTTTGGTCATAATTATATTAAAATATAAATTAATACTGTACCGGTATAAATCCACCACGCTTACTCATACACAGTACCCGAGTTCAAACCCAGCTCACGTTTAAGAATAAATTCCAAAACGCCAACTGAATTCCAACCCAAACCCCGGTATGACTAACCGATGATGACTTTATAACAGCACGGGGTTATCCCTTTTCTAGCTCAGCTTAGAACATGGACTAAATTCTTACAGTTAATGATATATAGGTTTGTTAGACTATAGATATTGGAACGGTCATTCATGTAACGTATATATTTAAGTTGCCAATACAGACAGTAAGTGGCTAAATAGACTTAGAGAGTAATAAGGTGGAGGACACAAAGATTAAGATTAAATAAAGTGTTTAATAAGCCAAATATAAAGCATATAAATATAGTGTTAAATAAGACAAATAGAAAGCACATGAATATAGTGTTATATAATAGAAATATACAGCATATAAATATAATGTTAACAGTACAGTAAGACTTCCATGAATCCCCTTGTATTTGGCTACTAGTCTTTAGTAAACGTTTTATTTAGTAAACAAACTTATGCCAATAGCTGTGTAATTAAATGATTGACGGGTGGTTAAGAGAATCAGAGTATTTGAACACTGGAAAAATATTTATCTAACGATTTTTATTAACTTATTTTATTAGAATAGGCTCGAGCCGTTACGTAGACGAACAGTTGGAGAATGGTTTTATAGAAAGACGACATAAAGGATAGATGTGCGGTGGTTTTATATAAGTCGACATGGAAGATAGATGAACGGTGGTTTTATATAAATCGACCTGGAAGATAGATGAACGGTGGTTGCCTATATTCAAAAGCCCTACAGTAATCACTTGCGGTGCATTACGGAATACCAGGCGGCTTGTCTTTGACAAGGCTTAATGCCCCCAAGTAGCTCCGGGACACGACAACCAGCCGGGATCATTTCGAACCCCGGTGATCCAAGAGATTACCGGGAAAGAAAAACTGCTTTCATTCCCCAATGGTAGAATGGCGAGACGCTAACTTCAGCGAAGGGGCGGCATTGCCACAGACGAAGGACGAATACTTGAAGCGGATTTTTTAAAAGAAATTATATAAAACCTGGAATCTATTAGTCTGTTTCTACGCCACAGGCTGAGATCCTTACCCCAATAAAACGTAGCGGACTTAAACTGACGGTGACAACAATAATTAGTTAAATTTACTCTGGAACTCTAACCCTTCGGGTTGACAAGCGGTAGCGATAGTATTAAATTATACAGGGAGTTATTTCTCAGATCAGACATGACATTACGATAACACTTTGAAACTATTATATATATTTAATATTGAAACTTAGATTGTAATTTTATACCAACTTAACACAGAATAATAAAGTGATTTACATTTACTAACTTGGAATGTGAAAGAATATTTAATTCAGAACATGAAATTACTTTTAAATTAAATCGATCATTATTACACACTAGTTTACACCGGGTTGGAAATATTACTATTGGCATTGTTTGTTCATGAAATAAGCAACATAAGAAAATATAAATGCATTCATTTAAATGATTATTACTATTAATTACAATTTTATAAATGATTTCTAAAGACTAGAGCAGAGGATTTAAAAGAAAAGAAAATTTACTGACAGGTTAAACAAAAGCATTATAAATGATATAAAAACTTACATATGATTTACTTGATTGACAACATTAAGCACGGAAGAAAATTAAAGTTCGTGTAACAAAGTTCTCTTCTTTCTTCATCCAGCTTGGCTTGTGACGAACGTAGGCGCGCATTTTGAAAGTTATTTGTAAGGCATAGTAAATTTTGAGATTGGAAGTTGGAAATTCTGAAGTATATGAAACATGATCAAACAGCGGCACGAGGATCCATATTGGCGGGCAGAGATCAGCTCCTGGCACTTAGCCCATCAACATTGCGATTCACTGGTAAACTTCTTAATAATAAGGTTTGAATTATACTCAACTGCTGTGTTGTCTCGAGACTACTTCTCTCACACACGACAAAAGTTAGAATCTAAGTTTTTTTCTAAAATAGCCACTGCTGACCTTTCCGACTTGTTTTTGTTTTAGGCTCCGAAACTTTCTCTAGCCTCTAGCGATGCAGCTTGACCAATAATCAATTGTCTGTTTTTAGCAATCTTTTAATTTAATATTCCACTTTTAAATCGGTACAGTAATTACATATAAAAATTCCTTACTAATTTTGAATACAACTTAATTGCTCTGAACATTTGTGCAATTAGATTTTAATTAAAAACACTGATCAAAGGAATGTGACTTTTGATCAGTATTTTTACATGACTTTATACAATTTTAAAAAAACTATAATTTAAACAAATACGCCCGCACTGAAACTTTAAATTAATTTACAAATTCGCAAACCACGCACACACAAATATTATTTCATGGTTTGCGACATTTATATACGGCATCTTTACACATTGACTTATAAACTATAAAATATATAACTAATTTTTATTATAAATTAAAATAGACAAAATCTCACTGCGGGCGAACAGTAGTTTGAATTACCATACATAAAAACACCTGAAACGAAGATCGGTTCTCCGATCTGTCTGTTTCAATACATTGTACAGGCTTACACACACCTGCCCATATATAATGTAATATATAAGGTATTAGAACTCAGACATTCACACGACTCTCAGCTCTACATGCTATCTCATATTGAATAGATTTTGAAAAAAAAATTTGTAGGCCACAAAAATCCCCAGACCAGATCAACATTTCTTTTAATATAGTCAGCCTTTAATAAACTATGTAGTTAGCTAGTAATAATGCATAAATGAGTACATGATTATTTATTATTTGATAATAAATAAATCAGAATAATCTGTATTGACAGACGAATATCAATGTGCTAACCATAAACACACTAGTGTAATGCAACTTTCATGGTCATTAATCTGTTAAACTTAAACATATTTTTATATTTGTACATTTTCTTTGACACTTATTTTCTTTATTTTTTTTTTATTTTTTTTTTCACATACTCCATTTGAATTTGGGATTTAGTTATGTTATTTTCTAGATAATGTTGAATATCTTCATATTCAAATGTGGATCTCTATTTATTGCTCAAATTTCCTTTAAATTTAATTTATTCTGTCACATATCTCTTTCAATTCTTTTGGATACTGTTTAATCTTTTTTTCCATTAATTAATGAGTATCATATGTCTAAAAAAGGCTACTTCATTATTTATTATAAAAAATAAAAATATTTTATTTATTGCACAGATCTCATTTTTTTATTTAATTATATATCATTTATAAATTTAATATATATATAAATTTTATTTATGACCAAAGAATTGTCAGAATGAATGTGATACTTTGAAAAAATATCAAAATTTAAGTAGTAAAAGAATTATATATATATATCACCATTCATTTATTTGATGTCTATCCAAAGTACTAGGGAACTGCTCCTTTCCACATACATATTCATTGTTATTATATGTTTCATTTTTGAGCATTTGTGTCTTTTTATAGAGTATATCCTTTACAAGTTTATTCAACTATGAAACTACTAGATCAGATTAGCCCAGGTCTGTTTATTTATTATGATATATATATATATATATATATATATATATATATATATATATATATATATGAAAAGATTATATTTACATATTTCATATATATATATATATATATATATAATGAAATATGTAAATATAATCTTTTCATAGCTGCTAATATTGTTTAATACACTAGATTAATACCCCAATATTGGTCTATTAAGTAAATGAAATATTCTCAATCCAAAGCACAAAATAATACTTTTAGGATAAAAAGCAAACTGTCTTATCTCTTTTATCTAAATTCATTTACATAGGCTAATCTGAAGTACTGTGGCAAAATAGCTTGAAGATCTTAAATTGATCATATTACTTCTTTAAAGCTATATTCCAAAATAGTTTATATTATTTATTAGATATTTGTGAAACTTTTCAATTTACAGCTTGTCAATATCAAATAAAATAACAAAATATACAAATACAAACTTTTCCAAACAGTTAATATTTTGTAATATACTAGATTAACATCTCAACACTGGTTTATTAAGTAAATAAAATACTAATCAACTCAAAGTGCAAGATAATACTTTTTAAAAGAAAATAATAGTCCATCTCATACTGTCAGGAAAAATTTACTGTAAATTGAAAAAAATTGCAAATGTTAATTAAAATAATCTAAAGCAATTTGAAATATAGTTTTAAAGAAATATTATAATCAATATAATATCTTTATGCTTTCTTAACAAAGTGCTACAGATTTGCCTATATAAATTAATTTAGGTAAAAGAGATAAGAAGGTTCATTCTTTCCTCTGAAAAATTATTTGCCTTGGATTAAAAGTATTTCATTTACTTAATAACCAGTGTTGGGGTATTAATATATATATATATATATATATATATATACCCCATATTATATATATATATATATATATATATATATTGTGCCATTACAATTTGGTCACTAGCCAAATTTATAGTAATGTGCATGTAAGAAAGTGTAAAACAAAATCATCATCACATGTTTATATAACCATAAAGGAAGTTGTAGGGCATCCAAGTTTAAACCCTACAAGGTCCAGTTCTAAAAGCATCAAACAGAGAAAGAGTGGGACAACAATTATATGCTTTACTTCTTTTTGTGTTAATAAATCTCAAAAAGAGCAGTACACACATTTAATATTTAGAATTTTAATTTTTCTTTAAAAAGCACAGTTATAACACATACGTATAGGCAGTGTATGTGTAAGCTATTTAATTGTTTTATATTTCAAATATTAAACATTTTAACTTTCTTTAAAACTAACCTATGCTTCATCAATTTTAATGTCTTATTCTATGCTTCTATTTTGCTTTTCTATAATTGTAATTGGGATTTAAAAGTTACAGATTTAATTAAATAATAGGGTTATAATTACTAAGCTAGCAATTATATTATTTAATGTTAGTTTATGAATGATTTGAAAGAATGAAGGATGTGTGTACATTACATACAGAAATTTACATTTACTAAATACTGAAAGAAAAGGAAGGATTAAATCTGTCAAATTATTTCTTTTTGTACAATTTTATGTTGAAAGAGGAAATAGGTTTAATCAGATATCTATCTTTGTAGCAATTTTTTTTGTAAATGATTGTTTTTCACTTTGGGAGCTTATAATGGGTGAGAGCTCTAATTTTGAAATTGTCTTATCTTAAGATCTAAAGAAGGAAACTCAAAAATTTGAAATGTTACCTAGATGTAAAAAAAAAAAAAAAAAAGAAAGGAAATAAGGATTAAGTCTATTTTTTTAAACAAAAGTGTCTGGAAAAAGGATTAAACTTTTCAGTTGAAAAATAATTTAGTTGAAAATAAATTAGAGGTCTAATTAAAACAAATTTGTCCAAAAATAGCAAGTGATGCTATCTCTGATTGGTTAAGTTAGCTAAAAATTGGATATAAAAAGTGTCTGGAATTATTATTATTGTGATTATGATTCAGATTATTAAACTATTAAATTGAATGTTGAAAATATAAAAAATGGCTGGCTAGAAAAATTATATGTATGTCCCATCTTTTCCGGACCATCTGGGGAAGCTGCACATCATATAGGAAAGAAAAGATGTTGTGTCTAAAATAATATTCTACACCTTTCAACTGACCAGAGAAATAAGATGTTTTAATAGAAGGAAGAAAGCATTCACCTGCATTCAAAGAAGATGAATTAATCTACTGATAAATATTAATCATCAAGTCCAATTAATTGTTCCAGCAACTGATTTTAAACTCAAGAAAATTTATAAATGTGAAAACAACCGCTGTATTTCATCCACTAAGAATCATGCTTGACAAGAAGAGAAGAAAAATTAATATAATGATTTCCAAATTGTCCACTAAAACAAATAACCTCAATAGAGTCATCATCATCAAATAGTTATACACCTCAAGAAAGAGATCGTTCCCATGTAAAACGGAAATGGTAGCTGCAGAAATATAGACATTATACAAGACAAGTTTGAACCCTTGGAAATTTGCCACAAACAAAAGATCGGCAATATGACTTTTTATATCTATTTTCTTTATGATATCAGAGTCTTAATAAACACTTTAGCAATAAAGTGGTATATTTTATTTAAAGAACTTTTAAAGACTATTCAGATCGATTAAAACAAGAATGTCTTACTAATAATAACTTTGAGCTTCATAAATTATCTTGAATGTATGAAAATTATTTGTTTATTAATTTTACAGTTATGAAAAATATTAATGTGTAAAACAATTTTTTTTTATGGTATTATGATTTTAGTTTTAACTAATATATTATTATTATTTTGGTTTCAAATAATAGTTTGTTATTATGGGATAAAACACGCACATACATAATAATATTTTTATATGTGTATAATTGCGAGTGAATGTGAAATAATGAATAGTATTAGAATATTAGATTATTTTGTTTCAAGTTAAGTATAGCATTTCAGAGGTAGAAGAGCGGGGGAGAAAATAATTTAAAACTTGTTTCTAAAACTTGCTCTTTCAATTCTATTAACATTTTTTTAACAGTCTACTTACATGTTAGATTTATAAAGTGTGTGTGCTAATGAGCAGATAATTTTTTTTTTCTTGAAATACTTTTTTCATGGAGTGAAAATCATGGTCAATGTGACATCCCACTTAATGCAATATACATTTGAAGGGAAAGGGAGAAGAACTTGAAATTAATCTGAGGATTGTTATATAATCAATTATTATTATTATTATTATTCATGTCAATTTTCATGTTTATCTAGAAATTTTTATGTATATGTTAGAAATGTAGTAATAAATATTAGTTTGTTTTATTAAACGAGGCGTATATATTTCATTAAGTGTAGTCTTTGTTAAGTGTGATTATTCATCATCATCAATGGTTGAATATTAGTTATTTAAGATATAAGTAAGTATGCTAAAATTAAGCAATAATTATGAATTTCTTTATAAAAATTAGTTTTATGTTTAGGCTTAGTCCTAGAGCTGTAGTTGAAACCATTGTCATTATCATTATTATTATCATCATCATCATCGTCATCAACGTTTTAATTAATGAGCTGTTTAACTGTTTAAAGGCCATAAATAAATATTGATTTTATAATATTTAGTGATTTCTTAGTATTATTATAACCACATCCCATCATCTATTTTATGCAAGGATGAGTGAATTACCATCCTAAATTAGTTATATATAATCTGAGCTAGTAAACTTATAAAAATATTGAAACACATTTGTTATGCTAAGATCTGAAAAATGATTTATGTCTAATATACTCCACTTTGGTTTGAAGATGTTTTACTTTTGCCTAAATATTAGTGCGTATAGTGATATGGCTCAAAAAGCAAAATCTCTCATTTTTAATTAGAAATAAAGTACCAAAAGAGGGGATTCAAACCCAGTACATGTGAAAGGTTATTAGATATAACCATGTCTAGATTCAGATAATCTAGTGGTGCCCTGCTAGGCCATATTCACTTAGTATTTGTTTAAACATGCACTTAACATCAAACCAAGAAATGAAAGTGGATAAGATCTACTGTCTGTATACCTGAGTTATATTTTATTGAATTACTAGTGTACTCACCTCATGTGATTTCATATACCTGAGTTATAATACTTGTTATTAATAATTTGCTTATAATTATTGATAGTGGGATATCTTGAGAAATCCAACGTTATTTTAAATATTATGATCTTATATATTGGAGACTACTCAGGTATGGTAATATCTTTTGAATGAACATAAATTATGTTACAATATATATATATATATATATATATATTAATAATTCAAACAAATATATTTAACACAGTATTCAAAATTAAATAATATATTCTTTACCAGAAGTACTTTCAATTGTTTCACTGACAATCTTTATCAACTGTTAATACAAACGTACAAAAAATAAAAACTTGCATTACCCATCATTCAATCTATTCAAATTTCCCACAATTCTGTTGTCTTTATATTAGCCAATTGTTTATTCATTAAACCACCTCTATTCCTAGATATCATCATTGCCTCTTTAATTTTACGTTTTTCACTACACCTTTCAATTTGAATAATTTTTATATCTCTATTATTAAATTTAAAACCATAATTACATGTTTTATTATGATCAAATATAATTGATGGAGTATTCATATTTACTGAAGATATATTTTCTTTCTGTACACGTTTATATAATGTCTTATGATCATTATATCGTTTTTGTAATGTACATTTGGATTCCCCTATATATTTTATTCCACAACCACATTCCAACATATATATAACAGAACTTAATTCAAACTTAGAAATCTTGGCTTTTTAATGACTGCTAAAAAGAAAAAAGTTATTGATGCAAAGACATATGACAGTTTATATCCGTCATCTGCAGTGTTTCCAAGAATCTTTGCAAATATAAAATTGCATAAAAATTGTTATCCATTAAGAGTAATTGTTGATTTTGGTGGTGTTTTTTATTATAATGCTTGTAGATATATTGAAAAAATACTGCAAGATGTGCTTGGATTTGGAGATTATACGATTTCATCATCATTTGATTTTATTAATAGGATTAAAAATATAAAAATTGATAATAATGATGTTATGTGTACACTTGACATATCTGAAATGTATGGCTCAATTAATCGTATGGAATCAATAGGGATTATTGAAAGAGCTTTGTTTTTAAAATCTATAGATAATAATATTAGGAATTTTATTGTTAAAATATTAAGATTTGTGAATGATAATATATATATTAGGTTTAATGATTGCTTTTATAAAATGAATTTTGGTTGGCCAATGGGTCTTCCGGTGGTATCACAGCTTTGTAATTTTTTTATTTCTAATTATGAAGTTAAGATATTGTCTCAGATAAAATATAAAGGAATTAAAGTATATTGTAGATATGTTGATGATGTATTTATATGTGCACATAATGAAATAATAGTTAATTTGTTTAATGAGTTAAATATGATTAATAATGTAAAATGGGTGTTAAATGAAGAGAAGGAAGATTCTATAAAGTTTTTAGATATATTTATTAAAAGAAATAATAATGTAGTTGATTATAATATGATTTTAAAGCCTGTGGAAATTACGGGTTATATTCCATATAATTCTAAAGTTCATATGAGTCACAAATTAGCTGGTTTGAAGTCATTTTTATTTAGAAATGATTATTTGTGCAAATTCATTAGTGATAAAATTGAAAATATTAATGTGTATATTACTGATATGTTGAATGTTGGTTATGGAAGGAATATTATTCATAATACAATTACAAAATATAATCAAAATAAGAGTAATAATAAGAAAACATTAAGTAAATTAAAAAGTGATAAATGGATTTCTATTCCTTTTATATCTAATCAACAAGCTAAATTAATTAATAAACTTTTTAGTGGTTTCTGTAGAATTTCTTTTTTCTCTTCAAATAATATAAATGATATGATAAATAACTCCAAAGCCAAGATTTCTAAGTTTGAATTAAGTTCTGTTATATATATGTTGGAATGTGGTTGTGGAATAAAATATATAGGGGAATCCAAATGTACATTACAAAAACGATATAATGATCATAAGACATTATATAAACGTGTACAGAAAGAAAATATATCTTCAGTAAATATGAATACTTCATCAATTATATTTGATCATAATAAAACATGTAATTATGGTTTTAAATTTAATAATAGAGATATAAAAATTATTCAAATTGAAAGGTGTAGTGAAAAACGTAAAATTAAAGAGGCAATGATGATATCTAGGAATAGAGGTGGTTTAATGAATAAACAATCGGCTAATATAAAGACAACAGAATTGTGGGAAATTTGAATAGATTGAATGATGGGTAATGCAAGTTTTTATTTTTTGTACATTTGTATTAACAGTTGATAAAGATTGTCAGTGAAACAATTGAAAGTACTTCTGGTAAAGAATATATTATTTAATTTTGAATACTGTGTTAAATATATTTGTTTGAATTATTATTATATAATTTAAAAATACAGACATTTAATGGGTGTAGTTATTTATATATGAAATGGATTTAAAGCAATTAAATGGAATTTGGCTTTTAAAGGAATGGTGGAAAGTAACGGTTAAAGTTATTATGTTAAAGTGCAGAATAAAGTTTTTGTATTCCTGTCAGGTTTTTAAAGTGTTTCCTAACTGTTGTTGTATTAAAATAAATAAGTTATGTAAATTGAGTGTGAGATCTATGGATGATCTGAAAAATATAATACTTCGTAATATAATTGACCAATGTAAGTATTTGCTGTTTTATAATAGAAAGTATTTAAGAACATTAAATCATTTTATTTACGTTAATAATATTGATTATTTATATGAATATAAACAGATTTGTCAAATACGTTTTAATAATTTGCATTCAAAAATGATGGATAAATTTAATAGGAAAATTGAACATTTGTATAATAAAAAGTTTCCAAGAAATTTTAGTGATCAAAACTATGTGAATATCTCTGGAGTTGATTTGAATCTTAATCAGCGTTATATTTTAAATTTTGGATCTAAATACATCGGTGGAGGTTGGAAAGATTCTAGTATTGATTAAATGCGGTGATTGAATATTCGTTTGGTGTTATAAATTGTGATTTAAATGATAGGAATAAAATAATTAATGAAATAAAAAATAAAACATTTGATAAGCAAAATGATAATGTTTGGTTAAAACAAATTTATGAATTTAAAAATTTTTTAAAAAGTAATAAATTAATTTGTTTGAAGGAGGACAAGGGGTTACGGATGTGCCTAATGAAACAGGATGAATATAATATGAAAATTATGGATCAATTGAAGAAGCTTTGTTTTGAAAAAAGTGAATTAAATAATATTGATAAATATAGAATGAAATTTATTAATGACATTTTAATGACTGCTAAAAAGAAAAAAGTTATTGATGCAAAAACATATGACAGTTTATATCCGTCGTCTGCAGTGTTTCCAAGAATCTTTGCAAATATAAAATTGCATAAAAATTGTTATCCATTAAGAGTAATTGTTGATTTTGGTGGTGTTTTTTATTATAATGCTTGTAGATATATTGAAAAAATAATGCAAGATGTGCTTGGATTTGGAGATTATACGATTTCATCATCATTTGATTTTATTAATAGGATTAAAAATATAAAAATTGATAATAATGATGTTATGTGTACACTTGACATATCTGAAATGTATGGTTCAATTAATCGTATGGAATCAATAGGGATTATTGAAAGAGCTTTGTTTTTAAAATCTATAGATAATAATATTAGGAATTTTATTGTTAAAATATTAAGATTTGTGAATGATAATATATATGTTAGGTTTAATGATTGCTTTTATAAAATGAATTTTGGTTGGCCAATGGGTCTTCCGGTGGTATCACAGCTTTGTAATTTTTTTATTTCTAATTATGAGGTTAAGATATTGTCTCAGATAAAATATAAAGGAATTAAAGTATATTGTAGATATGTTGATGATGTATTTATATGTGCACATAATGAAATAATAGTTAATTTGTTTAATGAGTTAAATATGATTAATAATGTAAAATGGGTGTTAAATGAAGAGAAGGAAGATTCTATAAAGTTTTTAGATATATTTATTAAAAGAAATAATAATGTGTTTGATTATAATATGATTTTAAAGCCTGTGGAAATTAGGGGTTATATTCCATATAATTCTAAAGTTCATATGAGTCAGAAATTAGCTGGTTTGAAGTCATTTTTATTTAGAAATGATTATTTGTGCAAATTTATCAGTGATAAAATTGAAAATATTAATGTATATATTATTGATATGTTGAATGTTGGTTATGGAAGGAATATTATTCATAATACAATTACAAAATATAATCAAAATAAGAGTAATAATAAGAAAACATTAAGTAAATTAAAAAGTGATAAATGGATTTCTATTCCTTTTATATCTAATCAACAAGCTAAATTAATTAATAAACTTTTTAATGGTTTGTGTAGAATTTCTTATTTCTCTTCAAATAATATAAATGATATGATAAATAACTCCAAAGCCAAGATTTCTAAGTTTGAATTAAGTTCTGTTATATATATGTTGGAATGTGGTTGTGGAATAAAATATATAGGGGAATCCAAATGTACATTACAAAAACGATATAATGATCATAAGACATTATATAAACGTGTACAGAAAGAAAATATATCTTCAGTAAATATGAATACTCCATCAATTATATTTGATCATAATAAAACATGTAATTATGGTTTTAAATTTAATAATAGAGATATAAAAATTATTCAAATTGAAAGGTGTAGTGAAAAACGTAAAATTAAAGAGGCAATGATGATATCTAGGAATAGAGGTGGTTTAATGAATAAACAATCGGCTAATATAAAGACAACAGAATTGTGGGAAATTTGAATAGATTGAATGATGGGTAATGCAAGTTTTTATTTTTTGTACATTTGTATTAACAGTTGATAAAGATTGTCAGTGAAACAATTGAAAGTACTTCTGGTAAAGAATATATTATTTAATTTTGAATACTGTGTTAAATATATTTGTTTGAATTATTATTATATAATTTAAAAATACAGACATTTAATGGTTGTAGTTATATATATATATATATTCTACCGTCCCTTTTTGCCCTTTGCACCGGTTCCCTATTAAACCATTCCTAAAAGGGATTGTGAGCTCCAAAACAAACATGATACAGCGTAAAGATTTATTTATTTTTCTTATAGTTGTTCATTATCAACACAAGAGGGCGCCAGATACGATGATTTGATTCACAATTTAACTTCTCGCATCACCTTACGTCATATCAAAACGATTTTGAAGTCTAATCCCTGCCCATAAGCTCGAACTCCCAGCATGGACCAATAGGGGTCACTCAGGGTCGCGATGTAATTGCCTTCAAGACTATTATTCTGGCAAATGACACAATATTAACCAATGGGTAAGAAGATAAGTTGATTAACAGATCGGTCCAAGCATTGGACGGGATCATTGGTTATTTATTACTAATACGAATGTTCGGTTGAGGCATCATTGGAATAAACAATTAGACGCTTATAATATCATCCCCCCTTTTATCATACAGTCCAATAGAATTATTTATACTAGCTCTATTGACATTAACTTATATTTATTAATAATAGGCCCTCCCAACTCTTAAACCTATGTTAACTACATAATAAATAAACATCGTGACTTACGGCACGATGTTTATGAAAAAAAAAAAAAAACACAAAAAAATATAAGAAAGACAAATTTAAAAGTAAAATAATTAATTGCATGAGTAAATGCTAATTTTAATAATAATTTCAAAAAAAAAAAAAAATATTTAATTATAGAAAATGATTTGAGAAATGCTCGACTTGTTTAAATTAAAAAAAATTTATTGATTATAAAAAAATGAAACATTGATTAATAGCTTTATTTGCACGCACATACGCGCATTCTCGCACTCGCACAGAAAAGAACATATTATACATGATAAACATGGCTGATAAAATATATTTCCTCTTTTTACATTTTGAAATTAGGTGTGTGTTATAGTTTATCTGCGAAAGGAAATAATAATTAGGATCAAAGTTCATAACTGGAAAAGTCCTAAGATTTAAATATGAGGAACTATGTAGCATCTGATATTTTTATTTACGAAAATTGAGATTAAAATAATAAGATTTAAATATGAGGGATTACGGATCATTTTATATTTGATTTACGAAAGTCGAATTTAATTAATTATGAGATTGCCTTTTAAGTTTACGTAAAGAATGAATGGAAGCATTATAAAAAAAATGTTTACCTAGGATTTTGCTTAGTCTTCTGCTGCTTCTAATTTGGTGAGGGTTCGAACCTGATAGATGATGTTTCCATAATACATGGTTATTCATTTCACATAAGTTCAGCATAGTATGTTTGGACGATTCTTCTATATTAAACGGAACAACGTCCTTAGACTGATTGGAGCATGATGTTCGGACGGTACTGTTGTTGATCATTCATAGCTGTGGAGATGTTCTGGCGGCGGAGCGTCGGTCAATCACTGAAGGGTTTCTTAGCCCATCATGATGATCGACGCTCTAAATGTTAATTTCACAGTGATCATATTGGATAAACCGGATAGCAAAAAAAAAGAAACAAAAAAAAGGGAGTGTAAAAAAGCCTTTTTCTTTCTTTTTTTTAGATTTAGATTCATATTTATATGGGTTGGTTATTATCTGAGGATCGAATCTCCACCCAGAGTTCAATATTCTTTGAGTTGTCGTTGGGGTCCGTGTCCTATGTAATGTCCACTCAATCCATATGCTTGAGGCAATCTTAGGTTTATGCAATCTCACGTTGCAATCTCAGTTAGAAAAATTCATACTTATTCACACCTTTTATGCATACATGTGTGCGTGTTTTAAGAGAACAATTAGTTTAAAAGTCGAGCATTTAATCTGTCTCAAAATCACTTCTATAAGCTTTTAACTTTCACTACAGTTATAATTTAAAACAAACTCCTTTTAATTACCCCCGCGGCATATACAAGTAGAAATCACTTATTGAGATTTAAAATGGCATATTAGTAATACTTTATATCTTATTTTTTTTAGAGAATATTATTATAGTAGATTATATGAAAGCCTTAAACTATTTAATCAGAAATATTAACATTTTATTTTACAATGTATTTTATAACGCATTGAAAGAAAACTACATTTATTTTTTATCATAAGTTGAAAGTAAAAAAAAATATAGAGTGTTTACATTGCTCGTGTGTGTGCGTATATACCTGTACCGACTTTGTCTCGGTACAATATATATATATATATATATATTGTACTTGTAACTGCTCTTTTCACAATTGGTAATAAACATTTATTTTTATAACGTCTTGCGTGCGATTATAATTACAATAGATTGACAGCCTGTTAAGCTAATTGCGCAGATGCTGTGAGAATGTTATTAATAAATGAATAACTACTTCAGATTTGCTCATTTATAAACATTTGAGTTGTAAGAATAAGAGGATTCCTTTTTACTCTTATACAAATACTATATCATGTGGTTGTTCGAAGGTATTCATTTATTAATAACATTCTCACAGCGTCTGCACAATTAGCTTAACAGGCTGTCATTCTATTGTAACAATTGGTAATAATTATGTTAAAATGAAAAAAATGCAATATTTGCAAATTAATTTTAGTTTAGAGGAATTTAAAGATAACTAACAGAAAACAGTGTACATCATGGAGTGACTATACATAACTTATTTTTAATTGACAAATTTTAATAGTCACAAGTAATGGTCAAATTGAACATACATAAAAAGCAATCTTTATGCAGATTCAATTATATTTATTGACCATTACTCCCCTCCAGTCAATACTATTATTAATTTAACAAAATAAATAAACAACATGGAATTCAGATGAGAAATAATAAACAACAAAATTATTAACAATTACACTAACTTTAATTAACAAATACAATTATATGATAATAATAATAAATTTACCTACATATTTACACTTAAAAATTATATAACAAGCATGCATGAGGGGGGAAACATTTTTGTAGTTCTAATATAACTCATTGAGAAAAGCTAATAGAAAGTTGAATTAATTTAATTAGCCTGATATCTTTGTGAGCTCATATATATATATTGAAGTGGTCAGATCTAAGTTTGATCCTAGCTTTATGATATCTCAACTGTAGCCTACTTTAAACCTAGCACTAACCATGAACTTCTGAATGCAATGGGGCTTTATACATTCAATACACACTAGTATCAATTAAAACAGTATTATATAAACATGTGTTAAAACCAACTACTTTTATTTTTAAACTAACCAATATTATAAATAATTTCATGATAAATTTATTCATGAAAACATAACTGCATGGATTGTGTGTATATATTTATGAATATTTAAATAACGATTCGTTTAAAGTTTCATTGCATCGGAATGTTTTATTTTTACTTTTACCAGTTTGTTTAATTTTCAGTGATTAAAAGCTACATTCTTTCATTAAGCTTTCAGATCATCCTTTCCCAAAGACAATAGGGAAATTTTTATTAATTAGCAAAAAAATAATTTAAAATGTAAGGATGGTTCTTAATTAAAATCGTTTTCTAGATTTACAAATTCATTTTCTAATTAGAATATGAATTCAAGGTTAATGAGTTTGAAAGCCTTATCGAAGGAATGTATTGGAAATCAATTAATAAAAATTGTAACTTTTGATAATGTTAGAAGCTTTAGCCTGAAGGCATCAAGAGTCAGAATGGACGGAAGACCAGAGAGCAGGTATAAATAGCCCAGAAAAATTTTAAGAAAGGAGAAGCCATATTTTTTATAAAAGAACTTGTGACTAAAAGCTACGTCCATTTAAATTATGAATATTTATAGTGTCTTCATCATGGTGTGTGGCCACCTTCAGAAATATGATTTCTGGACCTGAAGTCCCCAGAAAATCTTCAATGTAGCTGCAAAGTAAATTTTTCCACACCAATCATGAGCTGCCAAAACCTGAAAGAAATTAATCCAAATCCTATTCGTATAAGTTAAAATGCATGCCTATGTTTCAACCCAATCGGACTCTGCCATGTAAACTAAGGAACCAACCACTGAAGAAATGGTAATATATTTCTTTAATGAACTGCAACTTTCTGGCCAGTTTCCGAACTTTACTTTACATCACCTTTTAAATTAACTACTGTAAAAGCTCTTCTCATTTTATAATGTCTTAATTTGTATAAGTAATTATCAATTTCTATCTCTAGTCTTTAAATTTAATATTTTGTTAACTTTTTTTTTTCTTACAATGGCGGTTCATTTCACTAACTTTATTATATATTTATTGAATAATTATTAATGTCATTTATTTTTATTATATGCCAATAATGCTTCAACTCGATAACAATCCCGTTCATTAAACTTACCTCCTGAAAATAATATATTAAGTTTGTAGTAATTCTTGCCCACTAGAACTAGATTAATACAATTCTATTAATTATTGAGTTGAAGAATTTGTTAAATGTTTGCTATTTTACTAACAGCTGATAATGACTATTAGCCATTTTTTAACCTATCCTCCTGGCTATTTTATTGAATTCACAAATATTTATTTACTCATATTAATAATATTAAACTGTTTTGCTAAAGGTTGATAAAAAAAAAATTCACTATATTCCAATTTAAATTTTAGACTTTATATAAATATTCAGAGAGGGCATGATATTTAGAGTGTAATTAGCATAATTTTATAATTGTGTTAAGTACTTTTAGTTAAAGCACATTTGACTTTAATTTAACGTGATCAGGTTATTACGTAGAGCATTCCTTATGTAAAATAGGTTTTATTACTTTAACACAATGATTATTAAGTAATCATTTTCTGAATGTTGCTGAGGTGAGCCATCTCTTTGCTTCAAAGGCTTGTCCTTGGTGATATTATTGTTAGTTTAATTACCTAGGAAAAAACTACTTCCTCGCTTGCTATTATATCGGAATACCAAAGGTTTGCAACTATCACCCGGCCTGGCATTCCCTGTGTTCCATGGATCTTTTATAGGGCATAAAAGACTTGTCAAATACAAGTCTCCCTCCCATTTTCTCAAATCACTGACAAGCCATCATATTTCATATTTGTTGTTAAGGCTTGCAAATTATCAGTACCATTAATTTTCAGTTCAAATACAGACCCGCTCTCATGCTCAAAAATCGTGATGAATTAATTTTATTAAAGTCAAACAAATTACATATTCATTTATAATTAAATAAGTTTTTTTGTTAAATATTAAAGTTATGCCCTAAATACCTATCTTTCTCTTTATGAATTGCTTCATGGATGTGTAAAAATGAATCTCACATTCGTTTCTTTTAAAATTAGAATAATAATTTATGTCCAAACCAAATACCTTTATTTATCTGTATTTACTTGTTGGGGCATAGACATATATAATCCTCCTATAATATTGTGTAATAGTTATTGGCATATGATAACAACTGCCATTCTTATTGTAAATTGTAACTCCCATTCTTAAAGACTAGAGGTAAAATATATATAATATTAATCATAAACAATTTGAACAAAAATATTTATTCTTATTAAACATTTTATATAACACATTTGGTTTTTAACCTTCTTTATTATTTAATTAACTATTTTAATATTAATGCTCGCTGTCTGTATTGGCAACCCAAACATACATATATGAATTGAATTATAAATATCCTTAGTTATTTTATTGTATGTTAGTAGAGTCAGATCAGGGATCTCTAATCATCATCATTCATTGAGTGAGTTTTTTGGTGCATAGTCATGTGCCATCATCATATGTCATCCATTGATTTGATCTGAGCTCATGAGTTGGGTTTGAATTCAGTTTGGTCTTAGGTTTAATTCTTTGTTTTGAATGGGTTTGAATCTGGACTGTAGCTTAAGTGGCTGATGTGGTGGTGTGACCGGTATAGTGGGTATGTTTTTGGATGCCCAATCATTGGGGCTTCGATGTATTAAATCCCACACCTTGTCGATAGTAGTTATGTTTTTGGCTGCTCAATCATTAAGGTCTCAATTAATTAAATTCCACACACTGTAGAGAGTGATTATGTGTTGTAGAATGTTATATATATTTGAAAAAAAAAGTTATGCGATTTATAACGCTTAACGGGAAATGATTTTAATGCATCAAAATGTCATTTTCTTTAATTTCTTATAATTAAAGTTTTCTAAGATTATTTAAATGTTCGTTCATTAATAGATTTGTTAGTTAATACTGTAACAGTATTGTTAGTCAAAATAATTAGAAAAAAAGCTATAAGATGGTTAATATATATATATATATTAATTATATATGTATTTTATACTATCTCAGTATATATATTATATGTTTGTTAATACGCGTTCGTGACAGTTAGGAGGAAAGAAAAGTAAAGGGTTGGAAAAGTAGTAAGAGTAGATTGAAGCATGAGGTAGAATAGATGAAATATTTTTTCTTTGTCAAGGTTAATGAATGTATCTCTCAGTTTTATATTTAAAAGTATCCAATATCAATATCACATTAAAAGTTTTAATTTCAAAGTATTGCTTGCTAGCAGATAGTTTAAATGTTCGCTCCTTATTAATAGTAGCTTGAAAGTGGGTGACCTTCAAACTGAAAATTATATGTCAAGTGATCCAATTTGTGGACATTATGCTTCAGTGACAGTGATTTCTAGAGTAATCTCAAAGCAGGTGAAGACCCTGTATGTAACACCAAGCAGCCAGATACAGTTGGCAAAATGCTCCAATGGTTTACATGCTCTTATGCTAGCAAGATTGGAAATTGATATCAACAAATAAAAGTTAATAGTTTTTAAGAAAATATATGTCTCACTCACACAATTAACAGTAGGAGCCAATTAAGACAAACAAGGGTAAATTAGAAAGGGCAGATCAGATAGATTGGTAAAATAAAATGTAGCAGCTGATGAAGATATGAACAAATGGGACCAGTAGTCAGAAGCCTAACTAAATGTATTAGAAAAAAATCAATATATAAGAATTCATATTAATAGTGCCATATAATTTTATTATCCATATTGTTTACATATTTTCAAAAAAAATGGAAGGGGAGCAAGTGGAGAAAGAGTCAATCATGGATAGTGATGCATCTTCTACACCATCTAGTGAGCAAGAGATCACCTTCAAAAATCCAGTTAGAAGAAAATGCAACTGTCAAAGCAGGAAGGCATCTAAAGATGATTACGATAATCGAGAGATTTTATATACACTCCTCAGGGTGATGAAAAAAGACAGCAGTTAATGCTTATGATGATGGAGTGAATTCTAAGAATTGAGGAAAAATGAGGCATCCAAACCAACCCAAACCCAGAGAGTGTAAAGCATCACCAAGCAATAAACACTTATGAAGCCCCAAGAGGAGAGCAAGATGCTCAGACCACACCAAAAATGGTCATGGATGGTAAAGAAGATGATAGTGAAGAAGAGAAATCAGGTCAGGAAATTGTTGAAGAAACAAGTGAAGCTGATTTAAATGCAGAGATGAAAACAGAAGATTACGAGGTCGGAATACTAAGAGTGCACAAAGATACCACTAGTAAGATGAAACAAAAGATAGAAATGGGACGGACAATGAAACCTCAACCTACTCTCATGAATTTACAGATACCGTTCTCTGGATCCTCTATACAGATTCAAATCTTCAAGTGAGACCCAGGAGAAAACCCCTTAGCTCATTTAAATAGTGTTAGGGAATTGTTTTATCTATATTCAGTTACAGAGAAGATTATATTAGCCAGCCATGGTGGAAGTTACTAAAACACCCACCTACAATAATCCAAGCATATGAGAACACCATATTGAAGAAATACTAAAGTGAAGAAAAGAAGAAAGGTATTATACACAGATTATTCACCCAAAGGTATCAAGAAGACTGCAGGCAAAGATACACAGCCTACTTCATCCAACAAGTCACTGCATTCAAATACCTCACAGCATTCAAATGTAATGATCAACACATCAAAAGGACAATAAGACATAATTCACCACCATGGAGTCAGAGAATCATGCTTGGGATGTTCCCAATATCATTAGAAAAGGCCATAGAATTACTGACTGCACTGAACCCTATACACTAACAATATTAAAATAATGATCCATAATAAGGCATGTATAATTTTGTGTTTTTGTACAGATGATAGTATTTACACTCATGCTGTTCTCCCATAGTCTACCAATTAAATAAATTTATAAAAATGTTTCAAATATAAGGAAAGAGATTTTTTTCATTGTTTTTTTTTTGAAGTGGAAAAAAATGAAGCAGTCTGATCTCTAGCTTCATGATATCTCAACTGCAGCCTACTTTAAACCCTAACACTAACCATGAATTTCCAAATGCAATGGAGCTTTATATGTTCAATAAATGCTAGTTTCAATTAAAACAGTATTATATAAACATGTGTTAAAACCAACTACTTTAATATTTAAACTAACCAATATTATAAATAATTTCATGATAAATTTATTCATGAAAACATATATATATATATATATATATATATATATATATATATATATATATATATATATATTATAACTGCGTGGATTGTATTTATGAATAGTTAAATATATATTCATTATAAAGTTTCATTGCATCGGAATGTTTTATTTTTACTTTTATCAGTTTGTTTAATTTTCAGTGATTAAAAGCTACATTCTTTCAATAAGCTTTCAGATCGTCCTTTTCCAAAGACAATGGGGAAATTTTTATTAATTAGCAAAAAAATAATTTAAAATGTAAGGACGGTTCTTAATTAAAATCGTTTTTTAGATTTAAAAATTCATTTTCTAATTAAAAAATAAATTCAGAGTTAATGAGTTTGAAAGCCTTCTTGAAGGAATGTATCTGAAATCAATTAACAAAAATTGTAAATTTTGATAATGTAAAAAGCTTTAGCCTGAAGGCATCAAGAGTCAGAATGGGCAGGAAACCAGAGATCAGGTATAAATAGCCTGGAAAAATTTCAAGAAAGGAGAAGCCATATTTTTTAAGAGAACTTGTGACTAGAAGCTACGTCCATTTAAATTATAAATATTTACAGTGTCTTCATCATGGTGCATGGTTAACTTCAGGAATCTGAATTCTGGATCCAAAGTCCCCAGAAAATTCTCAATGTAGCTGCAAAGTAAATTTTTCCATACCATTCGTGAGCTGCCAAAACCTGAAAAAAATTAATCCAAATCCTATTCGTATAAGTTAAAATACATGCCTATGTTTCAACCCAATCAGACTCTGCCATTTAAACTAAGGAACCAACCATGGAAGAAATGGTAATATATTTCTTTATTTAACCTCAACTTTCTGGCCAGTTTCCGAACTTTACATTATACCACCTTTTAAATTAACTACTGTAAAAGCTCATCCCATTTTATAATGTCTTAATTTGTATAAGTATTTATCAATTTCTATCTCTAGTCTTTAAATTTAATATTTTGTTAACTTTCTTTTTTCTTACAATGGTGGTTCATTTCACTAATGTTATTATATATTTATTGAATAATTATTAATATCATTTATTTTTATAATTATTAATGTCATTTATTTTTATTATATGCCAATAATGCTTCAACTCGATAACAATTCCATTAGTTAAACTTACCTCATGAAAATAATATAATATTAACTTTGTAATAATTCTTGCCCACTAGAACTAGATTAATACAGTTCTATTAATTATTGAGTTGAAGAATTTATTAAATGTTTGCTATTTTTAGCAACGGCTGATATTGACTATTAGACATTTTCTAACCTGTGCTTCTAGCTATTTTATTGAATTCACAAATATTTATTTATTCATATTAATAATATTAAACTGTATTGCTAAAGGTTGATAAAGGAAATAAAATAAATATATTCTAATTTAAATTTTTAGACTTTATATAAATATTCAGGGAGGGCATGATATTTAGGATGTAATTAGCATAAGTTTATAATTGAGTTAGGTTCTTTTAGTTAATGCACGTTTGATTTTAATTTAACATGATCAGGTCATTACATAGAGCATTCCTTATATAAAATGGGTTTTATTACTTCAACACAATGTAAGTCATCATTTTCTGAACATTGCTGATGCGAGCCATCTCTTGCTTCGTAGGCTTGCCCTCGGTGATATTATTGTTTAATTTAATTACTTAGGAAGAAACCACTTCATTACTTGCTCACTATTATATCGGAATACCAAAGGTTTGCAACTATGACCCAGCCTGGCTTCCCCTGTGTTCCAGGGATCCTTCATATGGCATAAAAGATGTCAAATACAAGCTGCCCTTCTATTTTCTCAAATCACCGACAAGCCATCATATTTTGTATTTCTTCTTAAGGCTCACAAATTGTCAGTACTTTTAATTCTCAGTTCAAATAAAGCTCCACTCTCATGCTCATAAATCGTGATGAAATTGATTTTATTAAAGTCAAACAAATTTCATATTTATTTATAATAAGTTCTTTGTTAAATATTAAAGTTATGCCCTAAATACCTATCTTGCTCTTTATGAATTGCTTCATGGATGCGTAAAAATAAATCTCACATTTGTTTCTTTTAAAATTAGAATAATAATTTATGTCTAAGCCAAATTCCTTTATTTACCTTTATTTACTTGTTGGGGCATAGACATATATAATCCTCCTATAATATTACATAATAGTTATTGGCATATGAAAACAACTGCCATTCTTATTGTAAATTGTAACTCCCTTTCTTAAAGACTAGAGGTAAAATATATATAATATTAATCATAAACAATTTGAAAAAAAAATATTTATTCTTATTAAACATTTTATATAACACACTTGGTTTTTAACCTTCTTTATTATTTAATAACTATTTTAATATTAATGCTCGCTGTCTGTATTGGCAACCCAAACATACATATATAAATTGAATTATAAATATCCTTAGTTATTTTATTGTATGTTAGTAAAGTCAGATCAGGGTCTCTAATCATCATCATCTGTTGAGCTAGTTTCTTGGTGCATAGTCATGTGCCATCATCATATGTCATCCATTGATTTGATCTCAGCTCGAGAGTTGGGTTTGAATTCAGTTTGGTCTTGGATTTAATTCTTTGGTTCGACTGGGTTTGAATCTGGACCATGGCTTATATGGCTGATGTAGTGGTGTGACAGGTATAATATATATATATATATATCTGTTTCTGTAAATGTGGACATATCACCATTAATATCATTAATTTTAAATGTTTGCTGACAGTACTAACATTTTAACTTGATTTGATTTAATTCAAGATAGTTTTTTTATGAGGATTGTATTGTTGTTTTTATATGAGTATAAAAATAAGTAGATTTAGAAACTAACTATAGAATTACATTTCTTTTTTGTAGAGCATTAGAGGCAAGTTTCTTATATTCTAAGTGTCATGGATTTTTTTAGCTTTAGTTTTAAACAGTAGTTGATAGACCAGCATTTCTTTGCTTACAGCTCCATATTCAATTACAATGCTGGAAATATCAGGTAAAGCATTCTGGAAGATCTTCTACTCCATACAATTTCATAATATTCACTTAAACAATCCTTAAAAATTTTATTGACTTTTCTCTAGTAAAAGACATAAAAAAGAACTAACAACCTTTCCCTCGCTTTCTTGGAAAAGCAGACAAACTTAGTATTTTTTCATTCCTTAATCATTTGCAATGGCTTCTATAGCAACATTTTTTTCATTTAAATAAAATGATAATATATTTTATTTTTAACAATGATTCTTATCTTCTCAAAATGTTTTAAAATGTATTTACACATGACTTCATATTTTATAATATGTAATAAAGAAAAGTATTCATATAAAAGCAACATCTGTAAACTCAGACATGAGAGTTACAATATAAATATATGTTGATATGAATATTTTCATGGGTTTTAAATATAAAAGACATATTATGTGGGTTCATCCATGTTAAAAATTTAAATATTTATATACTGACATTTTGATTTCATCACACAAGTCATCTACTGGGTGATAAATGGTAGAAAGACGGTTGTAGAGGCGCTACAATCACTGATTTGAAAAAAACATTGAAGTTCCACCAATAGTAAAAATGTTAAATTAAGAATGTTTTTTTAAAAAAAATCTTTCCAAATAGGAGAAAGTTTGCATATATCATCATGCTTATTGATACAATATGGCCTTTTAAGTATCTCAATGGCTTCTCTGATTTTGCACTGATAAAGATTATCACATCAGGATATGATCCTGGTACTAGAAAAATCAATTTTATGATCTGAATCTATAGAATGGAGTGAGAGTACTGATGATGATGAGTGTTGTTTAACTGCATTAGCTTGTTCATCTCTTTTAGCACTGATGTGATGATTATTCATATCTATGTAAGAAGCTTTACAATTTTCACATGAGATTTGATAAACACCATGAGATTCAAGAGGGATTGAATCCTTAGGCTGGTTATTATATTGCTGATCTTTTGATGAGTAGAAAATGCTGTATTTATATTATAGCATTTTAATATACATTCAATACTTACTGTCTGTAGTTCCTTCTACAAATGGAATACAAATCCTAAGAGCTGATTTATCATCTTTTTGTTTCCTATTTTCTCCATTTTGGGCTTGAAATAAGGCTTGTTTAATAAATTTATAATTATAACTATTTGCTAATAAAATACTATTAATATGATTTACTTCTTCTTTCAGATATGACTTATATGAAAGATTAATTGCTCTATTTAAAAGAGTTTTGGCTACAGAAACTATCTTAGTTGGGTGATGATGAGAATGGAAATGTAAATATCTGACCATGTGTGTATTCTTTCTATAAATCAAAAAAGATAAACTATTTGGTGTTTTGATGACTAGATCATCAAGAAAAGAGAGTTTTCTATCAGACTCTGTCTCCATTGTAAATTTAATATGAGGATGCATATTATTTAAATGTAAGAAAAAATCATCTAATTTATTTTTTCCATGCTGCTATATGACAAATGTTCATCTATGTATCTGAGCCAAATGAGAGGTTTTAAAGATGATAAGTCTAAAGCACGAATTTCTATATTTTCCATGAATAAATCAGCTATTACTCCTGAGATAGGTGAGCACATGGGAGTACCAAAAACATGTCTGTAATGCTGTTCATTGTATAAAAAATATGTGTTCAAGAGAGTGTTTAATCAAAGCAATATGTGGTTTGGTAAATTGCAGCGTTGCAAGATTACATTTAAAGTTCATCAATTGGAATGTTTGTACATAAAGATACACATCAAAACTGACCAGAATGTCATTAGCATTAATTTTTAAATTTTTTAAAACAGAAGTAAAGTGAAAAGAGTTTTTAATATATGATTTAATAGATGGTATTGTAGGTTTAATAAAAACAGATAAATATCTAGCTAAAATATGAGTTGGAGATCCTATTGTGCTTACTATTGGACGAAGAGGAGTATCTGGTTTGTGAATTTTTGGGAGTCCACAAAATTTTGGACAGACACATAATTTTTCATGAGGGATTATTTTATTTTTATCTCTGTTTCGATAGGTGATTTATTAATAATAATTTGGTTGTTTTTTTTCCAAATACATAGTGTGATCTCTTTTTGATGGTTTGTAAGTTTTATCATTAAGCAGATCTAAAGTTTTATTATGGTACATGTCATGATCTATAAAAAACAGTAGCATTACCTTTATCAGCTGGAAGTACAACAATTGATTTGTCTGACCTTATATTATTTAATGCTTGTCTTTCTTTGAAATATTACTTTTAGGAAGCTTAGCTTTTTTAAATATATATATATATAGTAAGCACAATAGGATCTCCAACTCATATTTTAGCTAGATATTTATCTGTTTTCATTAAACCTATAATCCCATCTATGAAATCATATATTAAAAACTCTTTTCACTTTATTTCTGTTTTAAAAAATTTTTAAATTAATGCTTTGACATTCTGGTCCATTTTGATGTGTCTTTGTTTACAAACATTCGAATTGGTGAAGCTTTAAATGCAAGCTCGCAATGTTGAAATTTACCAAACCACACTATTGCTTTGATTAAACATTGTCTCTTGATCACATATTTTGTATACAATGGACAGCATTACAGAAAAGTTTTTGATACTCCTATGGGCTCACCTATCTCAGTAGTAATAGCTGATTTATTCTTGGAAAATATAGAAACTCGTGCTTTAGAATCATCATCTTTAAAACTTCTCATTTGGCTCAGGTACATAGATGTCACTTTTGTCGTATGGCAACATGGAAAAAAATAAATTATATGATTTTTTCTCACATTTAAATAATATGCAACCTCATATTAATTTTACAATGGAGACAGAGTGTGATGGAAAGCTTTCTTTTCTCACTGTTCTAGTGACCAGAACACCAAATAGTTTATCTTTTTCAATTTACCGAAAGAATACACATGTAGACAGATATTTACATTTACATTCTCATCATCACCCTACTCAGATAATTTCTGTAGCCAAAACTCTTTTAAATAGAGCAATTAACCTTTCAGATAAGTCACATCTGAAAGAAGAAATAAGTCATATTAATAGTGTTTTATTAGCAAATAGTTATAATTATAAATTTATTAAACAAACCTTAAATCTCAAGCCCAAAATGGACAAAATAGAAAACAAAAAGATGATAAATAAGCTATTAGGATTTGGGTTCCATATGCAAAAAAACTACAGACAGTATTGGATATATATATTAAAATGCTGTAATATAAATACAACATTTTCTACTCATCAAAAAATCAATAATATAATAACCAAGCCTAAGGATTCAATCCCTTTTTAATCTCGTGTTTATCAAATGTCATGTGAAAATTGTAAAGCTTATTACATAGGTATGAGTAATTGCCACATCAGTGTTAAAAGAGATTAACATGCTAATGCAGTTAAACATCACTCATCATCATCAACACTCTCACTCCATTCTATAGATTCAGGTAATAAAATTGATTTTTCTAGTACCAGGATCATTCATATCCAGATGTGATAATCTCTAGCAGTGCAAAATTAGAGAAGCCATTGAGATACTTAAAAGGCCATATTGTATCAATAAGTGAGTTGATACATGCAAACTTCCTCCTATTTGGAAAGATTTTTTTAAAAAAACATTCTTAATTTAACATTTTTGCTATTGGTGGAACTTTGACGTTTTTTTCAATCAGTGATTGTAGCACCTCTACAACCGTCTTTCTACCTTTTATCACCCAGTAAATGACTTGTGTGATCAAGTCGAGACGTCTGTATATAAATATTTATATTTTTAAAATGGATGAACAGGCAAAATATATATATATTATTATTATTATTATTATTATTATTATTATTATTATTATTATTATTATTATTATTATTATTAAGTAAATTAATTAAAAAGAGTATTATTTACTATTGTTAGAAAAAAAAGAGTAAAGTCGGTCTTTCCAAATGAGGCGAACCTTAATTTTTTTTAATTCATAAACTGATTAAGGATTTTTTGGCAGATGTTATATCAATAATAATTTACAATAGATATCTAGATATTTTTATCTAGACTGTATTTTGTCATGTGAAATTTTAGAAGAATGCTTATAGTAAGAAAATTCTTTGAAGACTAATCTGAAACATATATTTTTCAGGTTTTTGATTTTATAATGTTCTTATTAATAATATGTTGATTCCATGTTTTCTTAAAACTTTAATGCTCTTATTAGAAAAGATAATGACATTTTAATTTTGGTTATATAAAATTGTTAATTTATTTTTGGTGTATTGGAATGTATAGATCAAGATGTTATAGCACTCTACTCAAATGAATTCTTCTGGGTGAAGAAGAGCCAATAATGAATCAGGTTCAGGTTGTGAGTGGAATTGTCACTTTGATGGTGATAGCGATTGTATTATATAACTGTTTTGAACAGAAGCTATTATATATAGAAGATATGTGAATGATGTACTTTTATGAACTTATTAAACCTTAATAGCGAATATGTTTAAAAGTTTCAAAGAGAATTCAAGTTTACAAAGAATGATTGAATTATAAACTGAGCTATCTTCACAATATTTAGATATATATGTTTATAGAAATACAAAGTAATTATAGAACCTCTGACAGTAAAAAAGATTGATGCTCTCTTTATTCTGTATTCCTTTAAGTATAGGCTTTCAGGATTTAATTATTTTTACATTGTAACTTTTTTTATGTAAATTTGTGGCAGATAAAAATCAGAATATTGAGAATAAAGTGGATTGTATTAAATTTGTTTTTCAGACATTTAACGTTTTTTTAATGATAAAATCGAGTTAAAACATAAGAGTGACGACAATTAATAAAGAATAGGTTTTCTTGCTTTATGCTCCTAATTAATATTCAAAATTGAAAAAAAAAATGTTACAGAAAATTTTATTATAAAATTTAAATGTTCCTTCACTTTAGATGGATTTGTTGTTAATAATAATAATAATGATAGAATAAATTAAACCAATAAACATCAAATTATCTATTCTATTGAATGTAAGAAATCTAATTGTTTAACCGTTTAAATTAGACAGCAAATTTGTTAATATAAAAAATCTAAATCTAATCCTTAATTTAATTCTGTTTTCTTTTGATAAAACAAAAACAGTCAAGATTTTCTGCTATCAAAAATAGAGCATTTTATGTAATGAATTGAATGTTTGAAAAAAAATAATTAATAAAGTCTAACAAATTTTGAACTCTGTTAATGAATAGAATCAGGGATGTACTAATATGAAACTAAATGTATCCTGCAATTTTTGTTTTAGTTAAGTTTTTATTTTCTGTTAGTTTATTACCATGAATCTGTTGTATTGCATCAAAGGGTATACTAGTATGAAACTAAATGTATCCTGCAATTTTTGTTTTGGTTAAGTTTTTATTTTCTGTTAGTTTATTACCATGAATCTGTTGTATTGCATCAAAAACATATTTGAATTTTAATAATTTATATTATATTTACTCTGTTTAACATAGTGACAAATATGTGTTTGTTATTTTTAAAAAAATTATATATATTGTACCGGATTAACACATGGACTAGCCTCCTGCAGATGAAAGTGATCTAGTGATCTGATGAGCAAATAGGTAACTTCTTTTATCAGAATGGCAGATGGCCAAAGGGATAGGTACATATAAGATAGACAACCTCTAATCACCCACCATCATAAGTCTTTATGATTCAACACTCAGAGATATACTTCTAAGCTAGCTTTCATGCTGATAGAGATCACACAAGGCAATCTCATATCCACATTGCCTTGGGTGATTCTCTAAAAGCATTCTTGTAGAAAATGATAAATTGATATAAATAGGGCTTATTTTTTCCATTGAAAAAAGAACAGTTGTTTTTTTAAATTTGGTTGCTAACAAAATCCACATTCGTCAGTTTTTCACCATTAAGACCATTGAGTAGTAGGGACTGAGTCCATCTTTCTTGATCTTTTTTAGGATTGCCTCTGTGCCATAATGCCATGCTCTGACCTCAAACAAAATGGACTGCTTGTAATGCTATAGTGAACTGATTTAGAAACAAATACTGCTCCATAATAATAAAATATGGATTTTTCAAGCTGTCGTGCCAGTGCATCAGAAGGTAATCTACACTATTGCCTTAAAAATTAATTTTCATTCACTTTATTCCTTTATTAAACCCTATTTAACTTTTAAAATGTATTTTGTCTATATTTACTCACTGGTAACTGTTAAATAACAAATTGTGTGGTTTATATATGTAATAAAATCAGATATTCTATGGTAATATCTCACACAAACTCAAATATATATTATTATTCTATTTATTTATTTTTAAAGTGCTTTTCAAAGGAGCTATACCTTCATTTTCAAAGCTATAGATAGATAGCAATGTTCAATTTATTTTTTTATTTAAACAGATGCAAATTATTTAAATTAGGTCTGCCATTTCTTTGAGATTGCATAAAACGTGTCTCTTCTATTTAATAAGTTTTCATCTAAGTTAATAAAATAGGCCTCCTTGATTTTCCTTCTTATCTCATGCTGCTCACTGCACATCCCTTGCAGATTATCTGGTATACACGAGTGTCCCATAGTGATTTTATGCTGCACAAAAATAGAAAAGTGGGAAGGATCCATTAGCATTTTATTGTATGCATATTTATGCTGCAGCAACCTCGTATGAACAGAAGCCTTGGTCTCCCCATAATATGCTGCATGACAATTATTTTCTGAGCAAATTATTTTATATATGGCCTGCTGGATGTTAAATGGAGGTAGTTTAATCTTTGGAATTGTTAATGCATCCATTAAAGTTAAGAGGGGATCTGTAACACACACTAAAGTTTTTGCAAAAAATTGTTTGTAAATCTGGTAACCTAATGCCAATTATATAACTGTAACTAACATCATTTATGACTCTCTGCTTTTGAAATCTTTATATAATTACTCTCATCCATTTCACGCTTTTATTTTTATTTCTAGTTTAGTGCTGTAAAATTTTATTGATATATTTATTTTCTATTTATGTATTTTATTTTAATATATAATTACATGCTAATCTAATTCAACTCCATGAGCTTCTTTATATGCTAGTATTTTAAATCCCAATTACTCAAGGGATATCTCAAATTAATTTAAATCATTTATTATAATGTCTTCACTCACTGTTTTAAGTTCAAGATTAAATAATGCTATATGTGTTTGAAAGCAGATTCCAATAAGGCTGCTATATATATATATATATATATATATATATATATATATATATATATATATATATATATATATATATATATATATATATATATATATATATATTGTAACCTCTATTTATTGATAAGACTCTTATGATACTAATACTCTATAGCTTAGCTCAGTTGGGGGTTATAGGGTATCTGCAGTCATCCAGAATGCAAATGGGAATGAGAGAAGCATTTATAATCAATAATTATATAATGTTGATTTACTTATATTATAGGCATTTACTGAGTTATCAAAACAAAGCAATTTATGAATTAACTAAAATCATGATATATTCAGTTCTCTCACCCTCCAAGTATATGCCAGACCAACCAGGTCACTCATCTAATAAGCTTGGGATCACTGCAATAAAAATCCATCTACTAGCATTTCATTTAGATTGAACGGCAATCAGTGTTTCTTAAATGATGAACTAATCTCAGGGCTCTGCTCTATGAACAACAAATAAATCCTAATACAACTATTAAGTAATAAGGGCTTATGTGAAATTGATAATCATTACAATAAATAAAGTGTAGACAATGATAAGAATCGGGTACCTTTTTATCTCACATCATTATCTACTCTAAGCAAGGTAAATTCATAATTTAGCATTACAATGTTAGGATCTATCAAATCTGTATTGTATAAATAAATGGCACATAATGTTATACTGACAAGTGATACAATTTTAAATAAGGTATGATTTATTCTTAGCATTTCCAGTGTTTGGATCAATTAACTCATTGTTATCGAAATAAATTGTATAAGCCAGCAAATCAATAAATATTCTAGTTATTTTATGTTGAACATATGTGTGTGGAAATGGTCAATCGAACGTACATGATAAAACAATTCAGAGAGAATCTTATTTCAACAAAACATTTATTATAAACATATCCTTTCGCAAACATCTATGATAATCTTATAATTACCTTTACATTAAACACAGATTCGATTAAATAACATTAAATTATATAATTTTGTATACTTAATATGTGAAGACGCTTCCTTCTATTTGTTATCTTATTTACATTTATCACTCTATTTACTCATTTACCAACAAATAAACAATAAAAGAAAATTATACATTTACAATCCAATATTAAATACATATATTCTCACTTGTGCTCTTAATAAGCCAATACAAACAGTACCAAAGAATCAACTGATGCTATAAAATTATTTCTGAATGTCTGTAGGCTAATATTTGCTATGTAAATATAAGTGAAAGTTTTATTACTTTTGCATTAGATAAAGTAATTTTTCCTAATTTAATACTATATTCATACCGGAGGATGAATTAATAATAATAATGAATGAAATAGTGATGATATGGATGATATGATTTGACAAAATATTTATACCTAATAATTCTAGTGATGGTTTCTTTCTATATCTAAAATTTTATCATATTTTCGAGTGTGTGCGCATTTATAAAATCTCAAACACTAAGCATTTGTTAATTATATTTCTATCAGTTTACTTGCAGAACGGATGGTGCAATAAGCTAATCATTAAATCAATGATCTTATTTCAGGCCTATCATAGAAATCCATAAAACATTTATCTGATATAACCAACATATATTACCTGACAATAATTATGCCGGAATAAAGAAAAAGAGAGAAATAACAATACATTAATATTCACATATACGCATATGAGGGTTAACCAAAACTCCAAATTCAAACTTAATTCTTCAATAAATATCTACCAACTTTTAGGACATAAATGTTGCGGAACTCAGCCGACTTATCAATAAATGGGGCATTTGCCACTTCATTTGAGAAATACAACTATCTCATCATATGCTCTTAAACAAGAAAATACATTACCACCCATGATTGAACAAGTAAATAATCAAGGAGAGTATTACTCAATCCACATAACAAAAATCATCCCTTCGATCGCTTCTTCATCCAAATGTGATCAATGCATTTCATATATAAACAAATCTATAAGCAGACAAACTCTTAATTCTTCATCTTCCTTTAACATATGGCACCAAACCGAAACTGATAGAAAAGCGAAATACGACTTTGGTAAAATAGTTTATGACAATGCACACACACACGAATATACGATCATATATAAAATGATTCCTAAATCATATGAAACAATAAAATGTCATATTAACAATAATTAAATTTAAACGAATCTATTACTTGTAAGAATTATGAATATTGAATTTCAACTTAAAGTCAATACTGTCAAGTAAGTTTAACTATTGTACATACTGACATAAATATCTCTATGCATCTATCTAGTATTATTAACCAATGCATAATATAAAAGTATTTAATTTGAACTAATAATATGAGCACAAGAATATCCATTTTTCTTTTAACATGATACCAAAAAAAATATTACTGATTTGGTATAAAAGATCTCTGAGACATTCTAGAGGAGATTATGCATATAAATAAATAACAATAATAATAAATTAAATTAAGCATAAAAAATACACCTATCTATTGTAGGCAATAAGAAGAAATGCATGTCAACATTTAATCATTAAAATATATTTTTTTTTTAGTTCAGACTTGAAAGTTTAAATGGGAATATACATGCAGCTCACAATGACAATGATGAATTAACAATATTAAAAGCATACAAACATTGCTCCTGGAGGCTAAAATAATTTGACAAAAACAGTAATAATCTCCAACATTCTTAGAATTTTTTAAAGGATATTATAAACAGCTTTTTGCATGTATTAGAATCATTTTATTTGTCATAAAATAAAAATATCTCCAATTCAGTAAGATAATCCAAGTAAAAGTTTATGACTTTATTTCTTTTTAGGTTTCTAGCATTCAATAGAATTTTCATAACAATTAAAACCATTGTCAGTGATTTACCCATGCTTGTATACATTATTTGTAACTAATTATTAAATATTATTAAGTCACGCATTCTATCACTCATTTTTATAGGTGTGAATGGTAAGGTTATTTGGTATATATGACTATTCTATTAATATACAGGGTTAGAATAGACAAATTTTTCCATTTTAATTTTATTTTGCATAGCAAGAACAGAAAATTTATTAACTGAGAGTCCATAAAATGTTTCATTAAAAAGTTCAGTACACTTTTTCTAGTTAACTTCATTGTTAGTAACATCATTTATTCATTAGAAATATGTTAGAGTAAATTATACTTAACAATTTTATATAATATCCATGAATTTTTGAACAAAGTAAATTGAAATTATTAGCTGATAAAAGCCAGAGCTGAGTACCTTTTAAAATTTAGCCTTCCATGTGAACAATCCTATTCTGGGGTAGTATGAGAGAACTTCATCCATAAAAGAATAGTAGAGAATTTTCACAATATTTACTTCACCTATATTTGTATATTTTTAGAAACTTATTCCACTTTCCATAACTATTGTGTCTTTCTTCTCTCTCCATTTTTCTATCTTTCTTTTTGGAATCTCCTGTAAAAACTGAGCCATGCCTCTTTTTTTCTATAATGAGCTTAGAAATATGTAAAAATGTCTTGCTTGTAAACATTTAGTAATAGAATATTGGAAAAAGAAAAAATATTAAATTTACAAATGCTAATCAATAACAAATAAATAAATAACATTTACAATTTTAAATGTAAGATTTTATGTAATAAATAATTAATAAATAATAAAGAAAGAAATCATATTAATTAATGGTATATGTATGTATCTGTCTTTCCATTAGTACAGAAGTCTATTAATGACTGAGTTATTAACAGTTTCTATGGCAAGTAAATACTGTTTTTACAAATTGAATATTAGAAGTAATAATTAAAAATATGAATGAAGTATGAGATGATGTAAAATGTCCATGCACTCACATATATAAGTTAGATCTTGGAATGGGAATAACAAATGAGTTAGAAAATCAATGAACAAACACCTGTTATAGCCTTACAGACAAACATTCCTACTAATTTAGCTCTCATACCAACAATTCCTGATATTGTCCATCTTCCTCTACCACTACCAGACACACATAAAATGAAATTTTAATGGTTGGTACACTTCAACTCAGGTCCTGATAATTTTTAACTAAAATTATAATACTAAGTTATATCACAATTCATTTTTCTCCTAATAGTTATCCCTGATCACTATTGACACAATGTGAACCTCCCACATTTCTTCATGGTGCCAAACAGGAAGGTCACTATATATATATATATATATATATATATATATAATCGATATAGATACTGTTACTTTATACAAACATTTAGGTCACTATATATATATATATATATATATATATATATAATCGTTAAGTTACTGTTACTTTAGAATGCTATTAATTTATACTTTAGTTTTAATATTTTCAAATAATAATGATGTATGTCACTCTGTATTTTATAATGCAATAAATATAGCTGTGTATCACCTGGAGTGTGATAGGCATTAACATTGCTTATATTCATTTAAATGCATATGGAATTTGTTTAATAGAGGGAAAACTTAATTATATTTATGACATTCATTTAGTTTTAAATAATAATTATTTGAATTGGTTAAATATTTTATTCATGTCATCACACCCAATCTTTATAAATATTTAGGCTATAATTAGTTACACATCATTAGTGTCATATTATTATTCTTAGCATTGCCAGCATAGACTAGTTTTATTATTCTTATATTTGTTTTGTCATGATCTGGGATTTCCAGAAACTCTGAATCCTATCTTCATTTATAAATGTTTTAGATGGCATTTGTCATACCCTAGAAGAGTGGTCTTCAACCTTTTCACACCTGCAGACCAGCAAAAATCAGGATAAAATTTCATGGACTGACAGAAGTCTACAAATAAATTTTCTTAAAGATGTAAACTGCTTAGCCTTAGATGAGCATAATTGTTATAACTGACCAAAACAACATGCCTAGTTACCATGTATTGTAATGGTGTTGCTTACCTTCACATGCTGAACACTCTTTCTCAAGTTGCACAGTCATACTGTTACAGAAAACAGTGCAATAACAATCATTCTCATTAATGTGCCTGCATTGCTATGTTTATTATTTCATTGTTAAAACATGCAATAATAAAATGTTATTCACCTGAATGTTGGAAAATATCTCAGCTAGTGTAATTACATGACAATGTTTATGATAAATGTAATATCTATATTTAACGTTAAATATACAAGATGATGTTATATATATATGGAGTTTAAACAATAATATTTAAACAGCATTAAACTGTTGCACATGCACTTTGGATATTAAATATAAAATGAATGAATACTAACACTTCAACCACATGATAAAGTCTTTGGAGTTTGTATAATAAAAAACTTTTTTTTAATTTTGAATTTTTTTAGAAAAATTATAAAAAATTTAATTCTACCCCCTCTCAATTAACATCTGTGATAAATAGAAAAAAAATTAATTTATGGATGATTGATTAGATTTTGTTTTCATTCTGATTCTTTTTTTAAAATCAGGTAAAAATGCAAAGAAAAAATAAATAAATTTGCTTATATTAATTAAAAGTTTAAAATCTTATTATTTTGTTATTATAAACTTTTCTACCAGTCTAATGTGTGGACTGGCAGAAAACTTTTGTGGTTCAGCACCAGTCCATAGACCAAGGATTGAAGACCACTGCCCTAGAACATGTTGGAAAAGCAACACCCAATACATTGCAGCTTTCTACCTTCCTCCTCTCCAGGTATAGCATCACCAGAAGAGCAGACATACCCTCTCCCATTTAAAATCAATGACAAGTGTTTCATTAGCCAAAAATGAACTAAACCTTATATTTGCTGTCTCATTCTAGCACTGCCATTATTTCTTAATATTTTAGATTATGCCTAATTAAATCTGTAATTCATAGTGCTGTGAATTCTTTAAACCAATTATATTTTACTTGTTAAAGTTTTGGTATTTAGAATGTCATGAGTTAAGGTTGAATTAAGCTCATTCCCTGGGGAAGCAATTCTCAAATGCATATATAAATTTAATCTTTATTAAAGATTATAACCTGCATATTTTGTTATTATAAAATTTGTCAATTTAAATATACACACATTTATGCATTCAAATCTCTGAACGCAAACAATATTGCAATTTTTAGTAATAAATGTAAATGACAGAAATCATGTTTACCTGGCATTGAGATTAAAGTGATATCTGTATAATCCACATATGACTGGAATCACTTTGATCATATCTTGAGTTGTATTATTATTAAGTGAATTACATTTCAGACAACAATACATCTGAATATTTTAAATGTATATTTGTAAAGATCATTCAATCAATCACATTTCAGTTCTAAATGGTGTTCAATCATTAAATCTATTTGTAAAAGCTTATTTAATTTAGTTTGGCATATAAATAAACCACACTTAGAGATATTTCATACACACATACACATGTGTTTATTTTATAATTACACTATTATCATTATGAATCCCCATAATGATAATTGATATTTAAGTTGACTTATATAGCATGAAATCTATTTAATAAACATACTCATGTATAATGACTTTGTCATTTTATAATAATTAAACATATATATATATGTGTGTGTTTATATATAGAGAGAGCCCTTTGAGAGAGAGCCCTTTTCTATAGGTCAGAATTAGCTCATCATAGCAATTTACTAAAAAAATTTAAATTTAGGATATGTTCTCTTTGTGTAATAATTATATTGTTATTGATAATATTTTTAAAGTACAATTTAAAGCTAAATAAAAATATGTAATGCCTAAAATTATGATATATAACCTTAAAAGAGTTAAATTAAGCTAAAAATATTAATTAAATATAGTTGGAAAAGCTGGCCATAATAAATAATGCAGCAATAAATGTTTAACATATGTTATAAAAGTTGAATTTTAATAGTTAAAACTTGTAATTAAATAAATGTTATATTTTAAAGTATAAATTATATTTAATAATTATATTTAATATTATATGTTTTAAAAATAAGCTTAGTGATGGGAAAAATTATATTTAATTCTATGTCTTCAAAATCATTATTCCAAATTTTATATTATTATATTATTTATTTAATATAATAATTGTTGCAATTAACATTTAATCCTTTTCAGGCAGAATTTTGATACAATCTGTCACAGTTGTAAGTCATGTGACCTGTATAATACAGGCATGCACACATGCTTACTAGTATTTGTGTTAACAAAGTTCAAAATATTTTAAAAATTACATTATAGAATTGAATATATTTATTTATCTATCACAAAAGTAAATATTAAATCAGTCATTATAAAATGTTTTAAATAGTATTATAAAATGAATGCAGTTAATAAAAAATTAAATATTTTGTTTTAAAATAAAATAGATAAATTAAATATAAAAGGTGAAATAAATTGATAAAATATTCTTAAAAGTTATTTTAAAATGTTTAATTAATTTTAATAAAGTATAGTAATTGATTTAAGATTAATATTTTCAGTAATATTTTAAAATTATAAGGATCTTTTTTTATTTTTAAATTTAATTGTATGATACTGTAGTAATATGCAAATTAAGTATCAGATGAAAAGCAAACATCTACCAATAAGATGATGTATATTGCAGGATATAAATACTGCTGCACGATTAGTTCTACGTCAGTGATAGTATTTTCTAAATTTATACTTCTTTTAAATTTTTAGTTTTAGTCAATTTTAGTGCTCTCGTATAATTTATTTGAAACTAATAAGGATATTAATTTTTAAATTTTTAAAGAGAGTGTATTGTAAATAAATGATAATAAGTTTTATTAAAAGGATGCAGTGCTAAATTTAAAGTTCTCTTTTCCAGGATTTTCATCAAAACTTAATACGACTTCACAATAAAAATATGGAAATGCCAATGATTAATATGTGCTTATTGAGAGATATTTTAAAAGTAAGAATAATAATTATTAATGTAATATTAGTGATTTTAACAAAGAGAACTATTTCATTAAGCAAGTATTTATCTAGGACATTATGCAGAAAGCTTAATGGGAAAGCTACTTGTAAATTAAAGTTAACAACACATTATTTTTCTAGTAGTGAGATAGTCATATTCAAAACTGGCAAATAATATGACAAACTTATAATAAATTTTATGGAAAAATAAAGCTATAGAAGTAAAATGTTTTATCTTTTTAAAGACAACATTATGAACAATTTAAAGAAAAAACTTCATAAATAATATCTAAATGAATATTTTAAAGTGTATGTACAACAAATCTAAAAAAAATATAAGATTATAAGTGTTGCAGTAATTTATGTAAAAAAACTGATAATTTGAACAATAATAAAATAGCTATACTTGGATAAAAAAGGGTAAATTATTCTCACATATAAACCTAAACATGATGAATTTATGTGTGACCAAAAATTATTAAATCCATGGAAATATTTTTAAAATTGTGCAAAAAGTTTTATCCAAATGTCCGAAGTCCAGTCACCAGATATAATGCATTACTGAGCTAATAAAGGATCCTAAGGAGAAGAAGCTTCAAGATATTATTTTTCAATATTAAAGTTTTATTATTATTTTAATAATCATTGTTCTGGATAATAGAAACTACAAACTATTATTCTATAAACTTTTCCAGAACAGATCAATGATTATTTTTATTAATTTTCCAAGATTTTTTTAGATGTCATAGATTTTTTTTTTATCGTTCATTTTTTAAAACTTCATTCATCATGCAGAGAGGAGTTTATAGCACATTTGCCAAGTTCAGAGGTTTTTGTCATCAAGCACTTGCTCTTGAAGAGAAATTTTTTAAAAAAAAAAAAAACTCTCAAGGAAAATAAAAAAAAAAGTTCAACTTTATAAAGAACATTCGTCAATGTAGAAGCTATATGTAATTATGTCTTGATTCATTTTATTAACTTTAGTTTTATAGTGTAATATTATTTAATGAGTAGAATAGGTACATGAATATTAATTTAGTACTAATGATATTATAATTTTATAGTAAATAGTTTGATAATTTAAATAAGTTAATATTTCTAAGTGTGGAAGTATGGATGTATATCATATTATGCAATGTTTATTTAATTGATGGACACGAAAACATTATAAGTGATTAACAATTGATATCACTTAGGTAATAATTGTGGATATTGATATTTTATTATGTATATTTTTTTTTTGCAGATTGCCAATGAATTAGAGTATGAATGTTAAGTTGTATGTGAACACACTTATACAATGCATTACCAATGAATTATATAATATTGAAGTATGAATGTTAGGTTATATGAGGACACACTTATACAACACATTTAAATTATAAGATTTATTCTAGGAATATGCATACTTTAATTGCATATTATTAATATAATGCAACATGATGATGATTCTTTTACAAAGAACCTTAATATTATTAGATATTTAAAGTATAGATAATAATTATTTTGTATATTGTTCAAGAATATTGGATAGGAAAATAAAGTAAACTTTTCTTGTAGATTAGTGAGATAGTTCTAATTACGATTGAATTTTATTTATTATTTTGAATATGTGAGTTAGTTTCATTTGTTGGTGTAAGATTTGATAAATCTATAGGGAAATTTAGGTGAGATAGTGACTTGGTAGTAATCTTGATAACATGAACTCAATGAGATGTTACTAATGTAGGATTTATTATGGGAATAGGAATAACATTTTTTTAATCTTATTTAGTATACAGTACAGTTAACAAAGCCCTGTAGCTGGTTTATTTTGTTTGTGGGCAGTGTCTATTTTATTTGAATACTGATGTTTCAATAAAGCTGAAGTAATAGCTTGACATCATTGTTGGTAGTAGAGGTCATTAGACAAATGGGTCATGCCTCTATTTTATAGATACACTGTGCCATGGTATTTTATCTAATATGTACTAATGAGTAGGACTCTAGTTTTTTCTTCCCTAGGCTTACACATCTATTTGATATTACGATTTTCCAAAGCAATTGCATCGAACAGTATTGTATTTTGAAAAGAAATAATAAATAATTTAAAATTTAAGAATTGTTATTGAATGAATAAGATAGGTTCATTTACTTATAAGTAGGAATAGAGTTAAGGCAAAAATGGAATTAAGAATCCAACTGAACTAGATGGTAAAGAATCATAGAATATGTTTTATATTTATTTTGGAAAAAATAATAAATTTCATGAATAAAATAAATAAAGCAAAGTTGCTCTGAAGTGTTAAATAATTTCAAATATTTTATTTTATAAGTATTGCATATTTTTTAAGATATATGATGTAGTAACATAAAACAGTACAAGATAAGCATAAGTACAATTTTGTATTTATTTAAATAATAAAAGTACATCAATAATTGCAACTATTCCATATTAAAGTAATATTAAATAGGAGATATTAAGTATAATCATCATAATATGATTAGTAATGATGTCCATATATTGTATTAATAAATCAAGAGTAGATATTTTGTGTATAATATTGATAACATTGCAAAATGAGAAATTATTTAGTAAAAAGATCCATATTCAATATTGTTATTTTTGTGTTTTCCGTTCTATGCTTCAATGTATGATTTAAGGAAGCATATTGTAATAATATTTAAGAGATAATATTTTAGAATAAATATAAAGTGATTATAATTTTATCATAAAATTTGATAACAAAGAGATAGAAAATTTGTATTATATTTTTTTAAATCAAAGTGAAGACTTAAATTAACTTCCTATTGTATTAGTAGTTACAATGAATAAGAGATGTATAATGGTGCAAGTTTATTATACCAACTGTAAATAATGTAAATATATCGTTGTTTATTTTATTTGTTATAATAAAAACTCTGTTAAATTTGTTTTTTCAAAATTTGTGTGTTCAGATTGTTTTCTTTCCCATTACAATGCATAATAAACACAGAATATTTGAATCAAACATAACATTTGCACGGAAATAAATAAAGTATTAATTTTAAGAATTCTAATATTTTCTTGGAATTTATTTATTTAAGAAAATTACATTTTGCATTATCTTTTTGGTCATAAATTGATTATTATAATAGTATATCGAATTATAAATGCTATCAGTTGCCACACATATATTTTTCAGATTATAAGATGCTACCACATATTTATTACATTATTATATGAAAGATAAAAGATCATATTGTATTATTTCCTTATTATTATTATGGCAAATAAGAATTATAGTGAAGAAAAGATATATAAAATTAGATCATATGATGAAGAGTATTATTATTATTTATTGGTATTATTATTTGTTAGGTGTGGTAGAGTATGATATTAAATCCCTTATCATGCTTTACTACAGTAATATTGATTAACTAAAAGTAGTTTTATGAACCTGAGATTTTATTTAACTAAATTATTATAGATAAAAGAATTAAGATTTAATTATTAGTTTAATCTTAATGATTAGTTATTATTGAAGTCATAAGAATGCAATAAATTTATTATTTAAGATAGTAATAGGGGTGATAGTGTTCTTATGCCATTGAGATAGTATCCTGTGGGATATTGGCTCAATGTAGTCTTTTTTGTCATGTGTATCTCACTTCCAAGTCTCATGATTTTAATAAATATTTATTTATTTTATGAACTAAACCTTATTATTATTTTTATTAATTTGAGCTAGTAGAATGTTTTAATATTAATGCAGAATATTTTATTTATCAATTGTTTGCATTTAACCGAATGTAATCGTAAACTGAGCTAGACCCATTTTACTTAATATTATATTGCCCGGAAGTGAGACTACACAAAGACAATGTTAGAATATATATATTATCCATTTGTTTGAATCATTCTTATTTTTTTATTGGTTTATGTTTAGTTAAATATAATATTTCATATTTAATATTTTATTTACCCTGGATTACTTGAGGTCACACACACCTACATGTCACACATATGCATTACATATACACATATACTTACATTCACATCGCATATGCTTTATATACGTTAGCCCTATCACCAATAATCATGAGATATCATGCCTCTCCACTGTGTCTTCAGGACTGGAATTGAATAAATGCTGCTGTATCGCCAGGAATGTTGTTTATAGTGTTATAGATCTGGAGAATGGGAAAATGGGTTATAATTCATGATTGTTCCTGATCTGTGCATCTCAGGCAAGACTGGATTTGAGGTACTTTTGCTCAGATTCTGGGTTTTGTTGAATGATCATACAATTTCGATCGGTACAATACCAAGGAAACAAGATATTAAAAGACATCACTTTTCAAAAAGAAAGAAAAAAGCAAGAACTTTACATTTTATTCAATACATGAATAGACTTATAATTTGCTTTGAACCATGATAATAAGATGGGCTGAATAATAAAACGTATTCCTATCATAGCTACCCAACATTTTTGTAGAGAATCTTTATACAGTAACACTAAATTCAGATTCTTTTCATGATGGTAAAAAAATTTAAATAATGACATATAAATTATTAAAATCACTTTAAAGAATTTGTCATTCCATTATCAATGCACATTTTTAATTTGTGTTAAAACATGCTCAATGCAAGTATGAAATATGATCTTAAACTTAAAAGTAGTCATCAAAGTTTAGAATTCTAAAATGGGATGTTTATATTTGAACTAAATACAAACTATATATATATATAATATTCATAGCTGACATCGTGGGGCTTCAGTGAAAAATTAAAAGGATATTGGTCTATAATATTTTTTATGCTTATTTATAAATATATGTACAAATATACTGTAAAAATTGTATTATCATTAATAAGATTATACTGACATATAACCTAGTTTGGCTTTCGTGAATTGTTTGCAACAAGTGTTAACACCACTCTAGTAATAGTTTATTCAACATGACACTTTATTATTTTTTACTGAGTAATATATTATTCGATAAAATATTTCTTTATTTGAATAGTATTTATTGTTTTATTTTATTATTACTATTAAATTAAGTGAATTTCATTTCGTTAATTAAATTTTTTTTAATCATTCGTTGTGGATTATTTTTATTCATTACCAGTCATCTATAGTTACATACTTATATATTTATTGTCATTGGTAAGAAATTTTTGTAAGGAAATTCCTAAAAATTAAATTAAAAAATATTTAAACACTTATTATTCTTTCAAAATATAGTTTGGGTTCATTAAAATCCCTTGAAATTTAAACTATATTTAGATAAGAATCTCTATTGTTATCAATTATTGGTACATCCTGAAAATTAAACAAACATTTAATACACTCTTTTATTCATTAAGTTTATATCTATGTCTGAATGTATTAAATAATTCTTTTTTTAGACAAATAATTTCATTTATTTATTATGAAGTAAGTACACAGCAGCCACCGATATCCTTAATTTTTTTTCTGCTAATTTACTGAAGAATTTTGCCTTAACAATTAAGGCTGTTTTGGAAGAAAACCCTTTCCAAGAACTTTGTGAAAACCTAATTGATGAACATCAATAATGGGTACTAAACCATCAGGATGATTGTCATACTTTAAACATATTTTTTCATCAATAAGCAACCACAATCTATCAACATTATTAAATGGACAATAATATTGATTCCTCAATAAATGGTAATGTCACATATCCACTTTGCAGAAGTAACCTGGGTGATATTTATCAAAGTTTATTCTATCATGATGTTGACCACCAGCATTTTCTCGACCTCCAGGATGTTTACGGTGCTTTCCAACATGACCGTTTCCATGACTTACATGTCCACGAAGTTTTCTAGTTTTTTTTCTTATGAGTAGATCCCATTTTGAATGTATTAAATAATTATAAGTTGCTTTATTCATTTGTTCTTGTTACAGTGATAAAAATATACCATTACAATATATATATATATATATATATATATATATATATATATATATCATGTGAAAATTTTCTCATATGAGGTTTTTTATGTAAAGATTGGTTATATGGATGCTTAATATCTGTGTTTAATTGGTATATAGATAAATAATTAGTTATTATAAATTATTGTACATTGCACTAACTATAATTTTTGATTAAAATGTATTAAGTATTTTAGTTTTTAATGAATATTAATGTGAGCACAGCTATTTTTTGTATGTGAGCATGGTATAATTTTTGTATGTATGCACATATGTATATTTTAATTTTTAATTTTGGATTTTTTATTTTTATATTTATTTTAATTTAAATAGAATTTAAGCTTGATTAGTAGGCAATGTAGTTTTTTTCTTTTTTTTTTGTTTGAATTTTGTCATTGATTGGATAGATATTCTGTGTTAGATTTTGTGACCAATCAGGGGGGGTTTGTTAAATTTTTAATCTTTTACTAAATCTGTAATTTTTGATTATCGCCATTTTACTGTGTATTTTTTTTCTTTCTGATGAAAACCAGTCCTCTGGTTGAAATATAATATTATTTATTGGATTTATAAGTCTTTTTTGTGTATGTATATATATATTGTAACCTCTGCTCTCTTCACTTGTTCACTTTATTATATTTATAAATGCCCAGGCACCAATTCTATACAAGATAGAATAAAATTTATAATTGTAAATTGCTCTATGGGTTACCTCAGTTGAGGTTATAGGATATGGTCTTCATATAGGATGCAAATAAAAGTAATAAAACATTTATTAATAACAATTCTGTAACATTAATTTAATTATATGCCACACATTTATTTAATTACAAAACGATTGCAAAATTATCAATTATCATATTTAATATAGGATAGATAATGATGAGGATCGGGTATCTTTTTATCTACATCACCACCTATTCTAAGCAAAGTAGAATATATTATTAGCACTGTAATATGGTGATTTATCATCTCCAGACAGATTAAATAAATTGGCTTCTACTGGCAAATCTATATATTTTAGGGCTATGCTATGTTAACCATATATATGTGTGTGTGGAAATGGAGAATCGAACATAATCAAGCAATTCATATGGGCTAATAATTAAATAAAACATTTATTAAAAATTAAAAGACAAAATAAATGATGAATAAACAAAAAAAAATTATTTTATGCACCTTTCTAACCAATTATATTTCTTCTACAGTAAAATCAAAATTGACTAATATTTAATATACGAATCAAATATTTTCGAATATGTGTGCTTTTATAATATCTTAAACATGATGTATTTTTAAAACATACTTTTTATTAGCTTATTTATAAAACTTGGATGATGCCATAAATCAATCATCTTTTACATATTATAAAAATTTATACAACATTTATCTGTTATAATCAGTGTGTATCATCTAACACCAACTATACAAAAACAAAGACAGGCAAGGAAAAACAATAACCAAACACGTACACTTATATTTATACTTATATATGTGAGGGTTAAATAATATCTCCAAACTCAATCTAAATAATCTAATCGTCCCTTGACCATTTCTACCTTCAACTCACATTCAATATACTTCCTATATAACAAACTTATAACAGACAAGGTTTTAATTCTTTATTTTTTTTAATAAACTTCATTAACAAAATTGAAGCATAATAAATACAATTTTTTTAAAATAATAATCTATAGCATCACGCACACATCCGAATATCTATAATCACCTATAATATAATTTCTAGATCATACAAAATAAATTATCATATTATAATGATATGAAGTTACATTGTTTTGTTTTGTTTTTTTTAAAAGAAAAAAAATTGGTTATACATTTATTATAAGTAATAATGACAATACTTATCACTATCTCATCATTACATGTTAATTTTTTTCAAACAAAATTGAAAGTTGAAAGAAATATACATATCAATTTTAAAGACAATAAAATATAACATAAAAAAACTGTCTATCCATTGTTAAAGCATAATTTGTTAAGAATGACAATAGTTTTTTTTTATCCTAGAATTCCATTATAGGCATGATAAATGACATTTGCATGCATTGGAATTATTTTGTTATATATGTGTGAATAGCAAAGTTATACAGTATAAAATTATCTTCTTGATATAAGATTAAATAGATAAACTTTTTCATTTTAAATTTTATTTTGTAGAATATTGATAAAAAATTCTTAAAATTGAAAATCAAGTGTTTAATTATAGCGTCTAATAAGAAACTTTTAGCTAGCTTTATTTTAAACAATTTTGCCATTTTAATATTATTTAGCTTTGGTAATACTTTAAAATAAATCATAATAATTTAGCTTACATATCAACCAGGCATTTTAAAGGTAGTGAAATTGGACCATCATTTGGCAGAAATTTGGAGGCTGGTATCCCTCTGGGGGGGGTGTTTATCTCCCCATTTTTATATCATTCCAGTAGTATAATAACAAAAATTCTCCACAGGTATATTATTAGAATCCTTGTGATGTTTTTTTTATATTTGTTCTAATACTCTTAGAGAGTTATTGAATCCTTTAAGTTTTTTTTTTTTACATATTCTTCCCTGGAGCTTTTTTTTACTTTCCTTCAAGTTTTAAACTCTATGTCTTTCTTCACTCATGCCTTCTGTGTTTTTTTTATTACAATCAACTTTGGAAGTGTGCCAGAATTTTACTTATAAAATTTTAACAATACAATATTTGAATGGAATAAACATAATTATAATAAAAAATTAAATATCAAATATTAATTTATAAATGTTATTCACCAATATACAAATAATCTTTATCATTTTTAAGTATAAGATTATGAACAATATATAATTAGTAAATAACAAATCAAGTATAGGAAAGAAAATTCTAATTAATATCTATATTTCTGCTCATTATGACATGTAAAGTTTTCTACTATATGCAAACATCTCTGATGTTATTCATCCTCTTCTCCTACAATCAAACATATATAATTTAAAACTCTACCAATCAGTACACCAACTTAAAGTTTTAATTTTATTAAATCCTAATTTTAACTAGCAAATTACATCTCAATTCATTTTTTCTCAGATAATTAACTTTAGCCATTGTTGGCACAAATGTGAACTTCCCACATTTCTTCCTGGTGCAACCTGGAAGGTTACAATCCTTCTCCCTTATGAAAGAAAAATGAATTGGATAAACAACAATCAAAAAAATATCTTGTACCAGTCAGAATTGTATGTTCATTTAACAAGGTTTAGAATCTAAGCAAAAGTACCCTAAATCCTCTCATTCCCGAGATACACAGGTCAGGAGCAATCATGAATTCTGCCCTATTTGCTCTTTTCTAAAACTATAACATTATAAACAACACTTCTGATGATAACATGAAATTTTATTCATTCTGGTCCTAGAGACACATCAGAGAAACATGAGATCTATAGGGTAATTAATGTAAATAAATAATATCAAATATTGGCTCAATCA